>OX030950.1:65834326-66434326 GCA_943735915.1 Pherbina coryleti
TGTTGATGTTGATGTTGATGTTGATGTTGATGTTGATGTTGATGTTGATGTTGATGTTGATGTTGATTTTGATGTTGATGTTGATGTTGATGTTGATGTTGATGTTGATGTTGATGTTGATGTTGATGTTGATGTTGATGTTGATGTTGATGTTAATGGTTATGTTTATGTTGATGTTGATGGTGATGTTTATGTTGATGTTGATGGTGATGTTGATGTTAATGTTGATGTTGGTGTTGGGGTTGGTGTTGGTATTGGTATTGGTGTTTGTGTTGGTGTTGGTGTTGGTGTTGGTGTTGATGTTGGTGTTGGTGTTGGTGTTGGTGTTGGTGTTGGTGTTGGTGTTGGTGTTGGTGTTGGTGTTGGTGTTGATGTTGATGGTGATGTTGATGTTAATGTTGATGTTGGTGTTGGGGTTGGTGTTGGTATTGGTATTGGTGTTTGTGTTGGTGTTGGTGTTGGTGTTGGGGTTGGTGTTGGTGTTGATGTTGGTGTTGGTGTTGGTGTTGGTGTTGGTGTTGGTGTTGGTGTTGGTGTTGATGTTGATGGTGATGTTTATGTTGATGTTGATGGTGATGTTGATGTTAATGTTGATGTTGGTGTTGGGGTTGGTGTTGGTATTGGTATTGGTGTTTGTGTTGGTGTTGGTGTTGATGTTGGTATTGGTGTTTGTGTTGGTGTTGGTGTTGGTGTTTGTGTTTGTGTTTGTGTTTGTGTTTGTGTTGGTATTGGTGTTGGTGTTGGTGTTGGTGTTGGTGTTGGTGTTGGTGTTGGTGTTGGTGTTGGTGTTGATGTTGGTGTTGGTGTTGGTGTTGGTGTTGGTGTTGGTGTTGGTGTTGGTGTTGGTGTTGGTGTTGGTGTTGGTGTTGGTGTTGATGTTGGTGTTGGTGTTGGTGTTGGTGTTGGTGTTGGTGTTGGTGTTGGTGTTGGTGTTGGTGTTGGTGTTGGTGTTGGTGTTGGTGTTGGTGTTGGTGTTGGTATTGGTGTTGGTGTTGGTGTTGGTGTTGGTGTTGGTGTTGATGTTGGTGTTGGTGTTTGTGTTGGTGTTGGTGTTGGTGTTGGTGTTTGTGTTGGTGTTTGTGTTTGTGTTGGTGTTGGTGTTGGTGTTTGTGTTTGTGTTTGTGTTTGTGTTTGTGTTGGTGTTGGTGTTGGTGCTGGTGCTGGTGTTGATGTTGGTGTTGGTATTGGTGTTGGTGTTGGTGTTGGTGTTGGTGTTTGTGTTGGTGTTTGTGTTGGTGTTGGTGTTGGTGTTGGTGTTGGTGTTGGTGTTGGTGTTGGTGTTGGTGTTGGTGTTGGTGTTGGTGTTGGTGTTGTTGTTGGATTTGGAGTTGGTGCTTTTCGTTTAGCTTTTTTTTGCTTCCCCATTGGTTGTGCTCTCATTTCAATTAATCCAGCAAAAGTGATGCATATGCGTCACTTTAGGCGGTTCCCTGAGGGTTTTTGACACGCCGTCAAATTTTTTTTTTATTTTTGTCATATGCCCGAAAACCTCAGCTTTGTTTTCGTTCCTTAAAATTTATCGTTGCACCAGTAGTCACAGAGTTAAAAATCCATGCAACGTTTTTTCATGGCCGTAGCATTTTTACTGCATTATGTTATTGCATCCCTGAAATCATGACAACAAAATTTTTTTTGTAGTTTAGTTGTGAAGCGTAATAACACATCCTTGCTGTCGTAAAACAAAATTTACTGTAGCACTCCTCCTGAGTGTGTAATAATTCCATGCAACGATATTACATTTCTGTTACATAAGCTGCTATATTCACGACCTGACGACGCCGGAATTTTTTTTTTTTTTTGTCGTAAAGCCATTTATAAAACCTTCTTTTTCCTTTTTAAATTTTTATCGTAGGTTATATACTCATTGAGTAAAAATTCAATGCAACGCCGCTGCATGAATGTTGCGTTATCGATCTTTGAGCGGCTCTCTCAGCGTCCCCATGGCGACAAAAATTTTTTGTCTAATTTTGTTGTGACGGCTTACAGTAGGCCTTTATTGGCGTATCGTGTTTTTAATCCTAGCACTAATACTCAGCGAGTAATAATTCCATGTAACAAATTTTCAGTTGCGTTGCTTACGCAGCTCCCACTACGTCCCTATGCCGTATTAAATTTTATTTTTGTTTTTTTAATATAGTCAAAGAATTAACCTTTATGGTCATACTATTATTTTAATCATAGCTCTTATACCCAGCGAGTAACATTTCAATGAAGCGCAGATGAATTTTTAAAAAATGATTTTTTCAACTTTTTTGGAAACTAGAGCAGTACAACGTAACTTCGTCACGTCAAAATCAAAATAATCAGGAAGAAAAGAATTATTAATAGAAAAATATGTAACTTAAAATAAGACACGTATTTCACAGTCATAAAAGTTTCTATAATCACATCAAAGAAAAGATAAAAAATAAATAATGCATAAGGCATTTACTTCACAGCCAAAAAAATACTAAACAACAAAATACAAATAAAAACAAAATTATACTAAAAAAACAGTCAGTCCAAAATTTCTTCATGGAGCCTGTTCCGATTGTCAGATTGATACAAACAACAATGTACAAAAAACATGCGTCTCTGAAATACAGCATATTAACGATGACAAGTTAATCCCGAAAGCCAAACGAATGAAAATAAAATGCATTATTTATTTTTTATCTTAAGTTAATATTTTTTTTTTCTTTAATGTGATTATAGAAACTTTTATGACTGTGAAATACGTGTCTTATTTTAAGTTACATATTTTTCTATTAATAATTCTTTTCTTCCTGATTATTTTGATTTTTTTTTTATAAATGAGATCTTAAATGAGCGTAGCCAATAACTCCCGAGCCAATATTTCATAAAACTTTCATGGAATTCTTATTATGCACACCTTAGCTATTATTTTTAAATATTTCTTTAAATGCGATCTCTTTAAAACTCATGCAATAACAAAACCGTTACACACAACAAAAACAACACCAAGCATTCGCGACTGCGTACAAGTGCGCATATTATACAAACAACAACGTACAAAAAGACATACGTCTCTGAAATACAGCATATAAACGATGACAAGTAAATCCCGAAAGCCAAACGAATGAAAATAAAATGCTTCCGAAAGCAAAACGAAGCAAAGCGCATAATTGTTGCTTTCGTAGTGCTGCGACAAATTAGAAAAGCAAAATGAAAATCAAAGCACTAAAATAATTTCTTATGCTTTCGTAGCACTACGCAGCAAAACAAATTCTTTTTAGTGCTGCTGCTTTTCCTTAGCCTTTCGAATATTCAGAAAGCAAAGCAAAATGAGCAGCATACGCTTGTCTTGAAAAACTTTAGGTAGCACTACGCAGCAAAATTTTCGTTGCTTTTGCTGTTTTGCTGAAAGCAATTTAAACCCTGGATGAAATGCACTTGCGAAAATTAACTATAACAAACAACAACAACATACGCATCGAAACGCATAAGCGTGCGGCGCGACCACCAAACATACAGCATTGTTGTTGTGCGTGGGTTTTGTTAGTGGAACAGAAATTCAGACGATCTCGTGTCCTGCTACGCATGCTTGTCGCGTATGTATTTTGTTTGTGGGATGTTTTTATCAACACATTCTTTGCACTTGCAAAAAGCAACAAATCAGGTTGCCGTCGATGGTGGTGACGCTAAAATGTTCGCTTTTGTTGTTGTTAATGTATTTTGTTGCTTATTTTATTCAGGTGATTATCTTTCTTAGTTATGCTTTGGCCCTTTTATTCATTTCGATGATTAGGCCTGGTTTACAGCATTGAGCCAAATGTAACAAATTTTTAATTTAGGTAATTATGCATGAGCAATTCATATCTTTGAAGCATTATGGTCTTTGCATAGCAAAGCGTTCTCGCTTGCTGCTTTTACTATGTGTGTTGCGTGAGCTTCTCGCGTAGCAACCTGGCGCTCGATATATCTTGCTTAACGAAGCGGTTAGAAGCTTGCTGCAGCGTACTAATCATATCATCGCCTACATGATTAATTTGATCGAGCCAGCGACGAGAGAACCTGCTACTAAAACGTAAACAAGCCACCAGAAAAAAAAAAATGTGTTAAGTACATGTTTTTCCCTCTTCATATAAGAAATAGATCGAAGTCGATGAAAGCAGTAATTTTGCCATGAATTCATGAAGTTGCGACATTTCCACAAAATTCTGCTCGATCAAAAATTTATGTAAAAACTGATTCGGTCATTTTTGAAGTGAAACTTCTTAGGCGGCGCTTCGAAATTTGAATGAGAATATTGAGGAGTGAAATTTCAAGGTCAATTTACTTCATTTCGTTACACGATAGAGAAGAAAGATATGTTTTACAGTAGAGAGAATGAGAGAGATATACATTGTATAAAAGACTGAAAAAATTTCTTTGTCAGCGCTGAGTATCGAACTTGCAATCTCAGTTTTATAAAGTCAACGTGCTATATGCAGGGCTAAGGTCTTCATATATAAATGCAGTCTACATACCAATTAATCAAACTACTTTTGCTGTAGATGCCCAGCGGGAAAATAAACAGCGCTCCTAGCGGGAAAATATAACAGCCTTATTCATAAACACATTTTAGAGGCAGTGTAACTTTAAACAAGAAAACGCTATTCATAAACATTTTCGCAACCATGTTTTTTGTTTGTCTTTTCGTTTAATATCAAAGACATGCTCCATATGCAACCTTTGCAGCATTTTTTTTATGTGGCGGCCATTGCAAATCCATTGGAATTCTTAATTTTTGTAGAGATTTTCTTTAGTTCAGACACAAACCTTACAAACATGAGCAGCGAATGAAAAAATGTTTATGAATAAAGCCCAAGAATGATAGAAAAATAGATTGCGCAGATAGTAAAAATAATTTTCTACGATCTGCGCATCTACGTTACGATAGACTTACGATATGAGCTTACGATATGGCTTTCTGCCAAGTCTTGTTAAAAATGTGAACAAATATGAAACAATGGCAAAAGATTCAAGAAACAAACTTGGTCTAGCGTGACGTCATGATCGTAAAAAATACTTTGTTCGTAGCTAGAAATGTCAAAATAAAAAGTAAACAACATAACGGACCTGCGCAATGCGTAATCTTTTTTTCTATCATTCTTGAATAAAGCGTAGTATGCTGTAGAAACGAAAATTTCTTAGCATTTAATTCTACACCCGAAATATTAGTGTAGAGTCAAAAATGTTTGTATGGAGAAAAAAGTAACTACAGTACGACCTTGCTCAATGCAACTAATAGAAATTCGGGCAATTGACATAGTTAACGTTGAAGAAACGCAATTAAACTTCTAAACATAATGCTTTATGTCTCTGAATCTTAGATATTGTGGGTTAATGCACTTTGTATCCTTAAATATTGTTTGAATAGATTTTTCATTAAAAATTTATTTTACAAGCAAAGAAGAACTGAAAGAATATAAGATAAAAGTTTATGCAAGTTTACGCAAATGCAAGTTGCGATAATTGTGCAATTCTTTTTTTGCGTTTACTGACAATGAGTCAACGATATACAGCCTTATTCAATAGATTTCCTTAAACAACCGTTCGAAGCTTGTTTAGTTACGCATTGTTTGAGGCTTTACGCAGCCTCTACGCAATTTTGCTTAAGTTGTTATTCATAAACATTTTTTCATTCGCTGCTTAAAATATACACATTCAATAGTATGTTTAGTTTTTTTTTATTAAAAAAAAATTAATATTAAGGTAGATACAGCACTTTTTTTAGAGCGCTCTGTGAGCGGTGGCCAAGATTGCTCCTCCTAAATTCATCTGAAACAAAAAAATTAATAATATTATTAAACTAGATATGTACTTAAAACTCGTACTTGTCATAGCCGGACTTCCTAACGTAAAGTAACGATTTTCGACAAAAATTCGTCATTATTTTGCCTCCCACAAACAAAGTAAACAATAACTAATGAATGAAGCTACGAAAAATAAATCCTATGACAAGTACGAGATTATTGTGAATAAAATAAGCCTGCAAAAAAATCAAAACGATCGGTTCACTGAGTTTCGAGAAATCTTAGCCTAATAGCCTTATTATGTAATATAAGATTATATTAAATCTTAACTAATATTTTATTAGAATACTAACGTTGGTATGTATATCCTTAATTCAATATATGAATATAACCTCTATGAATTTTGCTCATATTACACATATTAAATTATTATTCATAATATTGCGATATAAAATTATATAGAAACCCAAATTCATGAAGTATATGCTGTCGCCCATGACGCCAACTTGACACTGTGCGCAAGAAAAGTTGGAATAAGTTCTTTCAATAGATAACTATTTTATACATATCTTAGTTATATAATTTTATATCGAACTATTTACTATTAATAATAGTAAGTATAATGTGTGTGTGAAAGTTTTAGTTATCTTTTCACATTTAAAGTTTTGAACAAAAAAGTATTTATAAGGCTTAATTTTTTTAAAGCAAAAATAATAACTAAAATTTGTCCCATAGTTTTTGAGTACAAAATAACCGGTAATTTTTGATTTTTAGTTTTTAAGGCAGAAATAAAAATGAAAGTTAAGATCAAGTTTACAGTTGAGGTAGATATATTGTTGTGACATTGTTCTGTGAAACTCCTTATTAATATGCCAAAAAAAATTTTTGAAAAACAAATTTATAAATGCACCTGAAGCTCCCATTGGCAAAAAAATCGCTCATTGTAGTTATGTAAAATAAAAAAATCCCTTTTTAAGAAATTATTCTCTTAATATGCGGAATATGCAACACTTGATTTTCTCACGATCATACTCTCGCTCTCAAACTTTCAATAAAGCTACGCTCTGAGTTTTCTCCCTAGTGCAGCGATGGGTTCTATTCCAGATAGAACTCTACGCCACGTTACGTTGCGTAGCTTTACGATTGCATAATCGAGCCTTTACACTAAAATCGTTCTTATTCTAGAAAAGAAAGAGTGTATACAAAGAAGAAGGCTCACTTCTTTACTGTATACACGGTATACTGTATCTTTTTTTTTTATTGAAGGTAAGTGAACTTTTAATTCGATTTTGCCAAAATTTAAAGCTAACAACTGTGTATGAAAAATTTCAAATCAATACATTAAGTTTTGTGGAGACGTCACTTTGTATCGTGGTTAGGTGAAATTTTAATTCGATTAATAAATTGCAAAGAAAAAAATTGTGCAAAAAAAAAATTGTGCAAAAAGCTTTACGGGACCAGAGCTATCAAAGGAGAGTTCCACGTAAGACTTTTAATATCTGAAAAAATACAGTTTCGTCTGGATTTCGCAAACAAGTACAATAATATGGATAAGGACCTTTGGAGAAGAGTGATATACAATGATAAATCAAAATTTCATATTTTTAGAAGCGATGATCTCACAAGAATTTGGAGCAAGTCCGGTACAGCACTTGAAACCATAAACTTAATACCATCCGTTAAAGATGGTGGTGGTAGTATCAGGGGCGGTTCCAGGAATATATTTCGGGGGGGGTTTCAAAAATATTTATGTACGTTATATATATAAAGGGTAGTTAAATTTTAAAGGCCGATGTTGATTTTGAATAAAACACAAATTATTAAGGAAATTATTGTCATTTCTTTTTATTATGATAATATTGGTATGGTTCAATTAGGCATGGAACAAAATATCGACTAATAGCATTTTGCTGTAAAACGAACGAAACGTGTATTTCACGAAGACTTCGTTCAAATGCCAATAATCAGCTGTTTTTGCTTGATGTAAAACGTATATCGTACACAAACAGAGAACAGCTGATTCAGTTACGAACGAAGACGTAACAGCAGTACAAATTTGGCTTGCTGTAAGAAAATTACCCGAAGCGGAGCGTCAAAAAACGGCGATAGATAAATTGTCATCGTCCACAAAATTATAATAATGAAAGATGCTGTGAAGGAAAGGTTCATATATTTTCATAAGCATATTTAACATTGTTATATAAAAAATAACAGTAAAAACATTTATTAGCAATATTTTATATGTTTTCAGCACAAAGTAAACTACAAAAGAGCAATTTGAGGTTCTTGTGCAGGAAATGCACTGCTCATCACTATCACTCCCACTTTCTTTCGTTATTAAAATTATAAAATGCTATAGCAGAAAACATTATAAAATACAATTTTACTCAAATTTAACAAAATATATGAAAACAAATTGCAGATTGCTGCAAAAGTCAACAATTATTTCTAAGCAAAATAAATGAAACAGCTGATGGAAAAAAGCATTGCCAACGTAAAAAGATGTAATGATTTAACATTCAAATTTTTAAGAATTTTAGAAAATTTACGAAAAATATTGAAATTTTATTATCAGGTAATGCTTCTTTCGACAAATATTCACGTCGAGAGTATTTGAGTAACGTAAGCGACGTAATAGTGCACGATGACGCAAAGAATAAATACAGCAAGCCAATTTTATCCGACATCGTTTGAAAACGAACGAAGCTTCAGCCGAAGGCTTCGTTTTACAGCAAGATGGTATAAATGGCCACCGCGACCTCGGCGGCACACCTCCATCCGATGGTCCAAATTTTCGATTACGCCGAGGGCTAAGTGAGGTTCTATGCCGTTAATGTGCCGAATTATCTCATCCTTTAGCTTTTGAATTGTTGCTGGATCATCGACGTACACCTTTTCTTTCAAATAACCCCAAAGAAAGAAGTCCAACGGTGTCAAATCACATGATTGGCGGCCAATTGACATCGCCACCACGTGAGATAACACGGCCATTGAATTTGTCGCGCAAAAGAGCCATTGTTTCGTTAGCTGTGTGGCAAGTGGCACCGTCCTGTTGAAACCACGTATCGTCCACATTCTTAACTTCCAATTCGGGCCATAAAAAGTTCGTTATCATCTCACGATAGCGAACACCATTCACAGTTACTGTCTGACCACACCAAACAGTCACTCTTTGTGGGTGCATTGGTTTTTCGACAATCACTCTAGGACAGCGCAGGGCGCTCCATAGCTCACTGAGCTCTCTGTGAGCGTAACTTTTCACATGTACATAAAGCTCACAACAGAAGAGAATATAATTCAGTCGTTCGCTGACGGTGATGCTGTCAGGACCTATGTCGTTTTGCGCTGCAAATTATATGTACTTTCGTGAAAAATCAACTTATTGTAGATTTATAATACTTATGCATATATTTTTTTATTTTGTAGAATTTTATATTCGTATATATTAAGGTTTCATATAATTAATACATATAAACTATTAAAACATTTTGCATTGTTCATTCACATTCCTTTTTTATTTAATACTTGATATTTTGATTACTTGTTTACTTATTTTATTTAATTCCCTATTATTTACTTACATATTTTTCGTTATTAATTTTAATTATTCATTTATATTAAGATTTTATATTAAAATAATTATTCGTATATATTAAGGTTTTATGTAACTCATTCATATTATCTATTTACATTCTTTACATTATTCATTCATATTACTTGAATTAATTAATTAATTAATAGAAGAAATAATGAACAATACCGATGACCAAAAATAAAAACATAAAATAAGAAAGAAAAACTTACAAATCTAGATAATTGGGACAACTATTTCGCTCAGTGTGCGCAATTCGAGAGAGCACCAATACTAACAAGACATAATAATATGTGACTGTGTTAGAATGCCCAGCCCTGCTCTAGGATTATCATTCGCCCAAATGCGGCAATTCTGCTTATTCAAGAATGATAGATAAAAGGATTGCGCAGTCCAAGCGTCGAGAAAAAAAATCTACTGCGCAGCCTACGTCATCCGGGTTCTCAACAGTGACACTTTATCTATCTATACTATTATATAAAATGAAAGTGAACATTTTTTGTGTCCGCAAAACTCCAAAAGTACTGGTCCGATTTTTTTGAAATAAGTTTTAAAATATCACATTTGTGCTACAAAAGGTTCATTGGTTATTTTCTTTTCGAAATTTCAATAATAAGTATCTTTAATTAAAGTGTTAAGTTTTTTAAAAAATCATCCAGAATGCCATGCATTGCTTGATCGTTAGCTTTTCATGCGTTTGTGTTGCGAGAGCCTCAATAAACTGCATGTTGCTCTCTACTATACTCTTTTTGTTCTCAGCAAGCACAAAACAACAAAACAAACAAACAAATACGTATACATACATACTTTGCTGCTGCTGCGCTTAAAGCTAATTGGATCGAAGTACATTCTTATATGTTCAAAGAAGTTTTGATGTGTAGATTTAATCTAACACAGTTTTGTTAAAAGGGGATTCACTGACCACCTTTAGCATGTTGAGGATTTTTTTGATGAGAATGAGATTCAATCCGACTTGATGTATGTATGTATGTATATATGTTTGTATGTACGTATGTTTATTTGTTTCGCTGCATGCAACTTTTCTACACATGTTTTGACGGTGGTTTTCCTGTAATTTATAAATGAACAAAAGGAACGGGTGACTTTTTACTTTGTAGAATTGACATTGTGTGATTCAATAAGTTTTTTTAATAAATAAACAAGATAACGGGCATATGAAAAGGGGTTATGGCTTCGACCACATAAGTCAAATTTTTGATATTGAATAGCTTTGGAACTAAACGTCGCATGACAATAAAACTCAGCATGGAGTTACTAATTGCCAAAGTCTTTTTACTGGAAAACTGATACATATGTTCATTGGAAAAGGGGGTGTGGCCCGATTCTCTATACAGAATAGCTATGGAAGCTAAGATCACAGGACATTGAAACTCATAATGGAATTGTCACCTGGGAGTGATGTTCTCCTACTGGGAAACTGTAACGGGCAGTGGAACATGAGTGTGTCATTCCCAGCTAGCATTTTCAATCGTAGACGACTCTTCCGCGATAGGACCGGGCGATTAAATAAATCGTCGACGATGTCGTATTCCGATCGCGGAAGTTCAGTACAACGGGAGAAACTGTGTCAAGCCGGCGACTCTTCCATTCGAGTCGTCTACGATGCTCAAAAAAGAATCGTGTAAGATGCTTTTATTCCTTCTTCAAACGATCCTTGAATCAATCGCCTAATTGAGTCGTGTACGATGCTCAAAAAAGAATCGTGTAAGATGCTTTTATTCCTACTTCAAACGACTCTTGAATCAATCGCCTAATTGAGTCGTCTACGATGCTTGAAACTATTGCCAAGACAATCTTTAATTTACCCCAAATGCTTCAAAATAAAAAGCATTGTTCTGTAGTGTTCATTTTTTAATTGTAATATATGTAATTAGTTTAAACTCGTATAAATAAAATATAAATAAATCAATTATTAATTAAAAAAAAACAAACAAAATTCAGACATAGAAAAAAATATATATAAAAAATAAATGATGGAGCTAAATCCCCCTAATTTTCTTCGTCATCCTTCTTGGTCCGATCACCCTTCCTGAGTCGGTCACCAGCATGGACAAAATGTTGCTTTAGCACTTTATTTATTCCTGCGTCGTCACCTTTAAATTTTGAGTGACATACATCTTAAAAAAGAAAAACAAATAAGGATACTGTAAGAGCATGAAATAAAAAGTACTTACTTGCTATAATTCTTGGACACGTGTTCACTAGCTAACAACTGAGTTAATATGAAGCAAACATCAGTTGTTCTTTGTAAACTTTTCTAAACACAACGGTTAAATTCGCCAAACGATCGCGGGAATGCGTAAGCGGCGATTCCTAAACATAACGGTTAAATTCGCCAAACCATCGCGAGAATGCATAAGCGGCGATTTTAGAGTAACACAAGTACACGAATGGTCGTCAGAACGATTAAACGACGATTGTAGAGCAACAAAAAAAAAAACACTCGTCAATCAATCATCAAAATGAGTCGCATTCTTGCTTGCACTCTTTTAATGCTCGCCAAGATGCGTGAACGACGATTCACTCGTCCAAAAATCGTCACAACGACTCGCAATAGCATCATTTGGAAGATCAATACAAAATTCTACTTAACAATCGTCTTGACGATTAAAAAAAGAATCGCGAAATGATCGCGATCGTCATACAATCTTCCAAATGCTAGCTGGGTTATTTCCAATATACTTGCCGATTGCAGCAACGCGCGCCGGGTATCGCTAGTGAATCATAGAAATGAGAGATAAGGAAGTGGTGTTCTGGAATAAAAATGCGGCATTTTTCTTACTGGTGTATGTTCACACTAATACATTAACATTCACTCAGGGCCGTATTCGGTTGTTACGTATAGCTAGGCGCAGTTTTTCTAATTGGAATTGTATATTAAACAAGTTTCTTTTTAACATTTTTGCGTAGTTTAAAATTTATGTCAATGCTTTATTTTATTGTGAAATTATTCTATTATTGCATTTCCACACCACCCTTGAGGTATACAATTTGGCGCGTTACCGATTTTTTTGGGTGTTCGGTTTCCCCTGTAGGCCTATTTCACCCATAAAGAAAAGAAATCATTAGTAAAATAATTATAAATAATTCAGCTACTAAGCTAAACTAAACTACTAAACCAAACTACTACTAAGCTACTAAACTCCTTTAAAATGAATAGTTTTATGGAGCTTTTGTCTGATTGAAGGCTTATCATTTATTGTTTTTGTTATATAAAAATATCGCGTTTTTAAGAAAATGTCAATTAATGATTTGACTACGATATTATAATGGCCGGAAGACTTTATATGACCTTCAAACATACTTTCTCCAATAAGAGATTTTTGTGTATTTAATAATATTCTATTATAATATATTTTTTGCAAAATAGATTTGTTTTTATCTAATAATTTCGTTTGAATACGAAGTTCCTTTTCAGCAATCATGCAAACAGCTTCAACTGACTTTGATGGTATTTTTAAATACCCCCTCGATTTAAAACTTGCTAGTGATTGCTGATTTATATCACCCTCCAAATCTATTTTGCAATTATCGCATTTTAAAATCGACTGCAACTTAAATACAACAAATCCAGCTATATACTTAACTACATGACTAGTATACTCTGTTAATATGCTAGGGTCCGTAAAATAATTATGTTCATTTAAAAACGAATTTTTTTCATAATTAATAAAATTTACAACTTGATTATTTAAAACTTCATTATTTGAATTATTGCAATTTAAATTTTCCAATTTAATTGGATTGGATGAACTTATATTTAAAATTTGAATATTTTCCAAAGGTATACAATTACCAATGCCACCTTCTCTAATTTTACATCTAATAATCAATTTTTTATAAGCAGATTTAAACTGCTTAACCGACGGATTGTCATTATGCCCCAAATGTGAGCGTATTGAACTAAAAAACAACTCAATATGGTCTTGATTAAGCTTATAAAATGGAACAAATGATAATATATTAGTTGCTATGAACCTATCATAAATAACTTTAATATTCAAAACACATGCAATAATACCTACAAACCCTGTCTTTCTACGATGTGTAATGACTAATTGACCATTTAAGGTGCGAAGTTGGCTTAAATAGGTAACAAAATTATTCGCAAATGAAATTAAACTTTCTACATTTTCCTCGCAAAGTGCTTTTTCAAAACCAAATTTATAAATACTTCTACTATTAAGGATATCGAAGACATCATTTATCTGCCTAATAAATTTTACTGTAGCTTCACTATTTTGAAATTCTGGTAAAAGCAGAACTTCCCTGCAAAAATCTAGTGCGTCTGCTACAGATTTACTTAGAGCTTGCACAGCAAGCCTAACCTTCATTTTCTGGTCTTGAAAATATATATGAGCTCTTCTAAGCTTATTTCCTAAATGTAACTCTTCTTTTTCCTGTAACTCCACGAGGCTTTGAAGGAACTGCCATTTAATGATTTTATTTTCAGAATCCCTAAACTCTCCTATTTCTGCAAAAAAATTCCTAATCAGTTTAGTCATATGACAGGGGTCCGGTAAAATACAAAACTTATCATTTAAAGAATCATCTAATTGGAAAACACTTTCCGTACTAATGTCTCGTAAATCTGACCCTAACAATCTAGCTGCAGTAAAATTAACTGCTGCTCCATCAAATGTTATACCAATTAATTCAGCCCCAGTTGTTAAAATATTTCCTATGCAATGTTTAATCATATTTACCTTTTGATTGGCATCAAGTGATGTGATTGGAAAATACCCAACCGGGATTTTCCAACTTTGGTTGATGCACACGACCAGGAAAACCAAAATTTGTGTAGCTTCGGTGCTACTGCAATCACCATCTCCTATAAAAGTATATCCTATTGGTCCTGTGTTACTCCAATCTATGTGTCTAAAAACAAATTATGAAATATTTAAATTAAAATATATTGTAACATTACCAATACATACCTTCGAATAGCTATTTCATCAAAAACCAAGTTCAAAATAATTTTTTCAGATCGCTCTTTTGCTTTCTCCACGACCTCGCTAATTGCATCAAATGATTCTTTTGTGAATCCTGGACAGCAATCTAAGCCCTCGTACCATTTTGCTATAGTCCGGGAATGCGGCAGGCAATTATCAAAGTTTTGCCGGACATAGTCATATGCTTTCGGTGAAAGAAAGTTCAAATTTAAAGCGAAAGATCTTAACGCTGGCTGATACTTTCTTGAATTTGGCAAGCCCTTTAATTTTCTAAATTTTCTTTCGAATAACTCTGCATTCATGACTCCAAGATTCTCCAGTATCTCCGATGTCTCTTCGTTAATCAAATTGTTACTTTTTATTTTCGCAACAATTTCCTTCAGTGATGCAATGCGTTTAGATTTTCGTCTTACTTTTTCATTGAGGGTTTTTATTTTTCTATCTTTTGCTCTAACTATTTTCCGGAGCACGTGAAGCTTTTCTTTTGCCACTCTTTTTCTTGGCGTTGATGATAAATCATCGCAAGAATCTAACGCTCTTTTTGCTGTCATTTTTTTTGCGTCTGGCAAAGGAAAATTAAAATTTGTGACAGGCTCAATAAGATTTTTTTTAATGGTCGGTGGTACAATCTGTACATTCTCAATAATTTGTACATTTTCTTTATTTGAGCCATGCGTCACCCCAAAACCTATATTTCGACTACCTAGTGGTTCAACATAATTGTTGCTGCAGATAGGAATCGAATCAATGTCCCTAAAATATTGGTTCATATATACAGCCATGGACACATAAATAGCACAAATGTCAACTTATTTTTTAAACGTTTCGTTTGAATCTAATAATGCATTCATTAACTGTAGTTATAGTTTTTTGAGACTCCAGTGTGACGTTGTTTAAAACTTCGAGAGAGGTGTACCGTTACTTACTTTTATTTGCTCAGGCCATCTCATTCTTTATAGGCATGTACGATCTGGTGTGGTCATATAAATAGCACACATGTTAGTTGGTGAATAAAAGTTAACAAGATCGGGTGTTTGTAAAAATTTTAGAGTTGTATTCAGTTAATTTCGCCTATTCTAAATAAAATGGGTAGTGGCAAACATTGCACTCCGAAAAAAAGGTCTATAATTCACGAACTAAGTCGAAAAGGCAAAAAACCATCTGAAATCGCGGATATTTTGAAAATTTCGCGAAAAATGGTCTATAATGCACTCAAGCTGGTTCAATCAAATGTTTCAAATAATTTCGAGAATAAGCCGCGCAATCCTAGACCGCGTAAAACCACCGCTTCTACTGATTGACTTATAGTTCGCAAAAGTAAGGCTGATCCTTTCAAGTCAGCGAAGCAAACTATGAGGGAAATAAATGAAGAAAATAACCTTAATGTTTCAAGAAAACTAGTATCTAGGAGACTATATGAAGCTCATCTTTATGGACGTATTAGCCGAAGAAAGCCGCTCTTAACAAAAAAAAATTTAAAGGATCGTTTAGCGTTTCCAAGGGCCCATGTGAATAAAGAAGACCAATTTTGTAAGAACGTGATCTGGACTGACGAAACTAAATTTAATATGGTTGGACCAGATGGAAAAACTTTTGTTTGGCGCCCCAAACGCTAAGAGTTGAATCCTAAGTGTACAAAAAAAAATCATTAAAGCATGGAATGGGAATTTAATGGCTTGGGGAGCTTTTTCCTGGCACGGCGTTGGGCCCTTTTTTCGTATATCAGGATTAATGGACAAAAATATGTATTTAGATATTCTTAATAAGCAGATGGAACCATTTACATTTGAGAATATTCCTATTAAGTGGACTTTTATGCATGATAATTATCCAAAATGCACGACAAAGGTTGTGATTGATTGGCTAAAAAAGGAAAAAATAAATATTTTGAATTGGCCGGCTCAAAGCCCAGACCTCAATCCCATAGAAAATTTATGGAATGATGTGAAGGTCAGCATAAGTAACCAAAATTTTCGAAATTTAGATGAGTTATGGAGTGGAATTGAGAAGGCTTGGTACTCTATTCCGAAGGATAAGGTCAGGAAGCTTGTGGAGAGTATGGGACGAAAATGTCGGGCTGTTTTGGACAATTCGGGATACAGTACAAAATAATAGTAAGCATATTCGTAAGCTCATTGTAAAATAAAAATAAATTACTGTGTCTTTTTTTTCAGAATCCAAGTTGTGCTATTTATATGTCCACCTCAGCTAAGGAGCAATTTCAAATTTTTGATTAATTTTCTAATTTTTAATTCGTAATTACAAATTTACTACTGATTTTAAGTTTTTAATGTTTGAACTCAAATACCATGAAATAAATTCTTATTTTCGTCTATGTATTTTATTTCAATTCATGTGAGCACCGTACATGCATTTTTGTGCTATTTATATGTCCACGGCTGTATATACATTTATTAACCATAATGGATGAAGTTTATACTTACATGTGATCACTAACAACACCTAGATACGGTATTGCAGACGGAAATAACCGTTTACTGCATTTTGAAAATCCGATGAAGTCGTTCTCAAGAAAGTGATCAGAACAAACAACTGATCTGTTATTAACAGCATCGGCTTTCAATCTAAGCGCACAAATCCATTTATACCTAATGTCCAGGATGTGCGGAAATCTGAAAATAATCACAAATCTTTATAATATTTATTTAATATACTGAAAGAATGGGCGCCCTGAAAATGGGTGGCCCCTTAAAAAATTGAATGCGGCCTTGCAGGTGTGCTCGCCCTTTGACAATTCTTATCGCAAAAAAAATGGCGCGAAAACAGTTGCCTCTATTTTCGATTTTTCTAACATTTCTGATTGGAAATATATTTATTTCCAATTGATAATCACTTATTTAGAATAACTTTATTATAAATAACGATATTATTCTATTAAAAACACACCGGTGTGGAAATCATTACCTGTGAAAGGAAATAGCACTGTTCTTGAACTTTTGGCTATTTTCACAGCTATGCACAATACAACGCATGTTTGTAAAATTGTTTAAAAGTTTATTTAGTATTATTTAACACTTTTTAGCGATGACAACCACTTTTTAATTAATTTATTCTTAATTTCTCAGAAGCACTTTGCACTGTTTACTAAAACGACAAGAACTGTCAAAAAAACATACGAGAAAAATGCCGCACTACACGTACACTGTATGTGTGCGAAACACCATTTCCTTATTTTTTACTTCTATGTAGTGAATACATACAAAAGAAAATATCAAAAAGCAAATAGCAAGCACAAGCAGCGCAAGTATTTAAGAGCCGCCGCACACTACAGACTTTTAGTCGGCCGTTGATTATTTTTAACATGCTGATGTCCTACAAAGAATAGTACATTATTTTCTCGCTTCAAGTGGAATCGCTACAGAATCGTTTTTTTCACTTTTTAAATAGATTCTTTTCATATATGTAATCATGGTTGAATAAATTAGGTTGTCTCGTGGCTGATCGTACTCTCTTCTCAGTACACATAATTGTCAAAATCAATTAAAAACTACAACAACAACTTCATCGGCTTTGCATGTTATCAATTTACGCATTCAGATTTTGTATGAGTTGTCAACTTCGATTCGACATTTATTGGAACTCGCTCTCACCCATGCGACAACCTTATTTATTAAACCATGTATGTAATACTTCAATATTGGCAGCAAACTAAAGTTTTAATGAGTTTCAACTACGAAATAAAAGAGAGATAACCTACATAAGATTTTGTTGTTTGTATTAGTATATGAATATACTACTACTATACGTCAACGGGGCGGTTGTTAAGAAAAATGTCTACGCAAACATAAAACAAAACAAAGCATACATATTTGTTTTGCATAAATCATGGGTACGCACCATTATAAAGCAATTATAAGACCAACGCGTGAAATATAATAAAAATTTAAAATGAAGAATTCAAGCAAACAAAATTTAAACCATAAAAATTGAAACAACAGAAATTTTAAATTAAATTTTTGACAATGAAAGCACCGCTCCTGAGTTTTTTTGTTATAAAATTAAATTTTGAGTACATAAAAAAAAACCAAAAATAAATAAATAACTGGTAATTTTAGCCATTGAAAGAACTTTGACCTAGCTTCTTATGATCAATTGTGTTGTGCGTGTTATTAAGTTTGTACACAATTGACCGAGAACCGGACCTACAGGTTTAACGCCGACTCCGAACGGCGATGAACGGAATGTTCTTATTCTCAATTAGCTTTACATGGCATTTTGATTACTCTCTGAGGTTTGCCATTGTCTGCATAGAGGTGGCGGCCGTACAGAAAAATCATTTTAATTCAAATAGTTTTTTGTCGCTGCTGGGGTTCGAACCTGGGTCTCCAGGTTCGTTGACATAGAGGCCACGGACTTTTAACCAACTACGCCACGGACGCCACAATTTCGGGTACATTCACAGTACTGCCAATATAGAAGTATAACATATATGATTATTTTAAATAAAATGTATTAACTTTCGGAAATAAGAAAACAAATCAAAACGGACTGATGTTTTTCTCACTTATACCAGAATTTGTTTTAGAATCAGTTTGTTTTTCACTTATCAAAAAAGCAAGCAAGGAATCTAAAAACATTTTATATATTAGAAATAATTATATGGGTCGTAATTGATTATGGCTGGAATAAAAACGAATCAGTAAACTTTTGCTTGATAGATTCCAATTCATAGGTTTTGCTATAAATGTATATATTCTTTGGAATACATTCTAAAATGTTAGCAATAGAATTAATTCTATTTACGATTTTTCTTTCTAGAATCCATTTTCATTTTGCCGGTGGGACGCTAACGTCCTACAAATAGTAGTACATTCTTTTCTCGCTTCCATATGAATAGCTACAGAAAGCGATTCTTTTATTCACTTTTTAAATGCATTCTTTTAAATAAAAAGTATTCATTTTCGGAAATGAGAAAACAAATCAAAACAGACTGTTGCTTTCTCACTTATGCCAAAATTTGTTTGGTTGATATATTTGTTGATATATTGGTTATTCGTTGATATATAAACTTTTGATTGATATATTCCAATTCATATGTTTTGCTTTAATTTATATATTCTTTGGAATACGTTCTAAAATGTAAGCAAAAGAATCTATTCCATTTACGATTTTTATTTTAATCAATTCTCATTTTCCCGCTGGGTTGTTGACTTTTATATATGATGCTCAAAAAGAGTTTGAAAATAGAGCTTTTGTCTCACAGCGATTTTGACATATTGTTCTATCTCATATATTCGTCAACATTAGAGTGTTGATATATAGTTATATGAGCGAGAAAATATATAGAGGAAATTAAATTTCAAAATAAAAGAACTCAGGAGCGGTGCTTCCATTGTCAATAATTTTTATTTGAAATTTTTGTTGTTTGAATTTTTTGATTAAAATTTTGTTTGTTTAAATTTAATCATATTTCAGGCGTTCTTATAATTGTTTTATAATGGTGCGTACCTGT
This sequence comes from Pherbina coryleti, assembly GCA_943735915.1. Lineage (NCBI taxonomy): Eukaryota > Metazoa > Arthropoda > Insecta > Diptera > Sciomyzidae > Pherbina > Pherbina coryleti. The sequence continues at coordinate 65,854,103 of OX030950.1, forward strand.
GATTCAGGAAAAAAAAATATGATTTGTTTTCTTATATGTTTGGGGTAGATGTTTTCATAACAACCGCCCCTGTGACGGTTTGACTTTTTATTTTTTGTGTAGTAATTTTCATATATTCAAATATACTAACACAAACAGCAACATCTTATGTTGTTATGGCTGTCTCTCTTCGATTTCAGAGTTGGAATACAGAAGTATTACATATACATATGTTCTACCTTATTAGCTTTGGGCACAACCTTTTTTTGAGATGCACAGAGCTTTAATGAGAAAATTTTTTCTCTCTGAGAATAAGAATAAAGAAATTGTATGGTTATTCTCTTTGAATTTTAATTAATTATTTAAACAATGGTTATTAAATTTATATATCCCATGTCCCAACTGGGCACCATAGCTATCCTAGAGAAAAAGAATTTTTGAAATAGCGCCTGCCCTTCTCAAGCTTTTCGCAGCCGAACATACGTGAGTCTTCTTTTATATAATAGTATAGATGGAAGCAATAAAAGTGCTGTGAAACACATCAAGCAACGTAGCTGCTTTTCGTGTGAAGCGGTGCAAATGCGAAAACACACCCCTATTATAGGTGCATTTTTTTTAAGAAATAGTATTGAAAAAAATATGTGCTTTAATTTATTTATAAATATATTTGAAATGACTTTTATTCCATTTCAAGTCGCCAAGCTTCGATAAGGAAATGTCGAAGTTTTTTCTTCTTTACAAATAAATTACCCCCTATAAATAAATTTTGACTACGTTTACATTCAGCCACTTTGACAAACCCGAGCTACGTCACGATTTTTAGCAGCCAACTTCATAACAAAGATGGACGACATGCGCAATGCTCAATCTGGTAATATATCATTCTTGAACAAAGCCTGTTGCTGTTGAAGCGATTTTATTTTTTTACAGGAGTTTAGAGAGGAAAAAGTAGTCCTTGATCTAGATTTAAATATCTAAAATTTTGAAAAATAATATGTCGATAAATCCTACATGTCGACAACTTTTGAAGTAATTTTTTTTTCATTCGGTTAATTTTGGACATTTTTATTTCAGTTTTGTGATTTTTTAAGAAATTGTAAAAGCATCAATTTTGAAAGTTTTTTTTTAAAATGCAGTGAATTCTCCAAACAAATATGTATTTTCAACATACTATTGTTCCAACGAATATTTTTATGCTTTTAATTTTAATAAAGATAAACATTAAACATAACATAAAAACAACTCATTTTAAATAAAATAACAAAAAAGGCAAAAAAATTTTAAAATAAAAACAATTATGCGTAATTATAATTAATATACGTAATCTATTTATAAATAGGCGTAGGCAGAACAGTTAAGAACCATTTTCTCCCGTGTTTCTCAACCGATTTTGACAATTTTTTTTTTAAATCAATAAGAGTGGGGAGAAGGAGTGCACCGAGTAAATATAGTGGGTGCATACCCATTCCCATACAACCTAAATTTGCGATATCGAATAGCTTTAGAGTTATAGCTCACACAGCTTCCGAAATCGGTATTCGACCACAAATCACATGTACCACTTCGCTGGTTACATTTTATGGGCGTTAAAAAAGGGGCGTGGAACTTTTCAGCAACCCAAATTTTTGTTATAACTTTCAAACTATAAGTCACAAATCTATGAAACTAGGTAGGAACTTCCTATTTGGTCGTGTTGTTTGACTGGAAAAATTGAACGAGCATTATACAAGGGGGCGTGGCACCACCCATACAATTTAAAGTTTTTATCTCGAATAGCTTTGGAAGTAAATGCCATATAACAATGAAACTCAATATGTGTTGGAAGTTGGTGATATCCATCTACTAGAAAATCGTGGCGCGCATTGGAAAAGGGGGTGTGGCTCTGCCCATATAAACCAAATTTTTGATATCGAATAGCTTTGGAAGTAAAAGTCATAGAACATGGAAACACAGAATGGAGTTTCTATTTTGTGATTTCCTGCCGGTGGTACATATGTTGCGATATGAGTTCGGTTATATTTCCACATGAGTGAAGGAAGAAAAAAATGTTTTCACTAAAAATACAAAAAAAAAAATCAATTTTTAAATGGTCGAATTTCGACCAAAGGCGCACTAGTATAATAAAATAAATAAAACTAGAATCGATATTATTAGATATTATTATTATATAGATCCCGGGGTATTAAAGATATTTTCGGGTCTCATTTTAAAAAAAAATCCCTCTCTTCATTTTTCCAATGAGAGGTTTTGCGACGAGTAAGTTGCGTCAGTAAGTCAGTATATATCGCTCGTTTTCTTCAATAATGTTACAATCCAAAAAACATAAGAATTGAGTTAATTACACAGCAATGTTCGTGTTACCATGATCTATGCTGTGTACAATTTTGGTAACGATATCTTCTTTAATTTTTGCAGAAAAATAGAATTTGTGGTTCATCCACCTCAATATATTTCCGATTAGATCGTATTATATGTATATCGATAATATCCAGTTTATTTTTTGTTACTTTGTATGGATTAAACAATGTTTATTACAGTAGTACTTGTATATTTGATGTTTTGTCCATATTTTGAAAATGGTGAATTAATTTCCTTCGTCTGTTCAAAACTTAAAATGCTTCTCCTGAAAAAACTAATTTTTTGAGTTGTAACGTTATTGAAGAAAACGAGTGATATAATGTTCTCACAGGGACGCTTTTTTTGTAAAGAGTTGATTAATTTTGCTTGTAACCATATCTTCGACACTCTGTTTTTTGGCTTTTGGCGATCTGAAGATGTGCCGTGGAATGCGTGGGTTTTGAACAAGTTATTGTGATGTTTAGGAGAAAAACAAATTAGTTTCGCCATATTTATTTTTTTTTTTTTTATTTTGTTCGTATAGATTCTCAGCCCGGGTCGTCATAAAAGGGCTCATAAGTCTCTTCTTCTAAAGATATAGCCTTTAAATGAGGTGGTACATAATGAATTATGCTTGATCGAGCAATCGTTGATGTTTGAATTAAAATACGGGTTGGCTTAGACTCGATATTTTGCTCTATACATGAACTTAACCCTTAAATGCCCAGCGTATCTTTTTTGATACAACCGAGAAAATAAGCTATTTCTTTTAAAATATTGCAAAAATTAAATGCCGGATATGTAGTTTCACTCAAAAAATTGCAAGTATAAAACAAAAATTTAATTATTGGCATAACTCGTTGGTTTGGGAACTATTGACCGTCAAATAAAAAAATTGTTTTTTTTTTAATTTTTACGGAAAGTTCGCTTTTTGACATGAAATATCTTTTAAACTATTAACAATTTTTGAGTAAAAAAAATTAAAAGTTAGTCCAATTATCATAAAAGGAATCGTTTTCCACGTTTTTGCCTTGAACTCCTACAACCAAGCTGATTGATGGTTTACGTCGGAATACCCACTGTATCTTTTTGGATACAACCATGTTTTCTTTAATAACTTGTAAACAAAAATTTTTTCATTTTTCACAACATAATTTTTTTTTTAATGAAATCGGTGTTGTTGGGCATTTGAGGGTTAAAAGCCTTTCACAACAAAGATCCAAGCTATCTTCCGTACATGGGAAAATATTTGGATACTGAGTCGGTATGGAGGTTTTTAGAAGTTTTTTCATTATAGCTCGTTGAACTATACATGATGTATTTAAATCCTTTTCGCAAAATTTTATAGTTCCCTTTCCATATTGAGTCACATTTTTTAATTCTTGACCCAAAGCATTCGTCTTTAATCAGTTGGTAAATGAAAAATGACAACGAACCACATGGTGTAGAAACATTGTAGCAATTTTTATGTACGCATTTTGATGGCATTTTTTTCTTTGAAAATTTAATAGAAATATAATGAGTCGCGCATCCAAACTCCATAAAAGTTCATATAAGAATTAAATGCTACACGCATGTGCTTGCCTCAGCAGCACAAAAACACAAACAAACAAGTCGCAACTTAACGGGATCATACCGCACACACAACTAATGCGACAGCTCAACCAACAAAACAACACTGTGTGTGTGTTTGTGCATTGCTGTCTGTCTGTTCATTTGTATGTTTGATCAATGTCGATATTAAAAAAAAAATATACAAACCAGCGTAGAAATCTGAAAGTGGTGTATGTGGCGCCATCTTGTGCGAGAGTGACACAACTCAAAGTAATTTCTCTATACATATGTATATACTCAAAGCCATGGTATAATAATACAAGGTAGCATTGACAGTTGCTTGGGAAATCATATACTGTCAAAAAATATACTCAAAAAGAGAGCGCTCACAATCCGCCATTGAAAACACAAGCAATGTTGAAAACATTGAAGTGAAAAAAAAAACAACAACCACAGCAGCTGCTGATGTATTTGCACAAAAAGCTGTTTTTGACAGTTTATGTTTTCCTGTTGAAGAGAAAATAAGCAGTTGTCAATGCTACCATGTATTATTATACCATGACTCGAAGCTAATAGTTATTAGGTCTGTTTCCGTACGTACACTGTGTAACTCATGGTATAATAATACATGGTAGAATTGACAACTGCTTATTTTCTCTTCAACAGGAAAACATAAACTGTCAAAAACAGCTTTTTGTGGAAATACATCAGCAGCTGCTGTGGTTGTTGTTTTTTTTCACTTCAACGTTTTCAACATTGCTTGTGTGTTCAATGGCGGATTGTGGGCGCTCTCTTTTTGAGTATATTTTTTGACAGTAGATGATTTCCCAAGCAACTGTCAATGCTACCTTGTATTATTATACCATGGTGTAACTTGTGGGACACTATTTTCTGTTTCCGTACTTTCTGTGCTAAAAATGGGAGACAAAGAACAAGCATAAAATCGCTCTCTCGAGCACACAAAGTCCACAGAGAGTGCTAGAACTCGAGACTTCGAGTAAAGTCATGGTATAATAATAGGTGTGTTTCCGTACACAATGTCGAGTAAAAGTCGAGTAAAGTTCGAGCTGGGAGCGTAAAATGAAATTTGAGAATAGCGTCAAAAGTACGGAAACGACTTCTAGCTAGTTTCCAGCACAAAAACAGCTGATTGCCTATAAAACGTAAACAGTGCCAAATTTATTTACGCCAATTATCGATTATCAACTTTCAAATTAATTTATTATTAATTTATTTATATTTATTTGCAATTTGTATTTCACTATTTGTAAATTTATTTCCCGCCACACAACGTAAATAAAGAAAAAAATCAATTTGACAGTTTCTTGTTCTTCTTCATGCTTGTTCTTATAATGCTCGAAGTAATTTCTTCCAGCACACTTCGAGCTACTTTCGAGCTCGAGAGAGCGCTTTTATGCTTGTTCTTCTTCTCTCTTTTGAGCTAGAAAAAGTACGGAAACACGTTCTAGCACATTGCAAGTTACTACAATCCATGGTATAATAATACAAGGTAGCATTGACAGTTGCTTGGGAAATCATATGCTGTCAAAAAATATACTCAAAAAGAGAGCGCTCACAATCCGCCATTGAAAACACAAGCAATGTTGAAAACGTTGAAGTGAAAAAAAAACAACAACCACAGCAGCTGCTGATGTATTTCCACAAAAAGCTGTTTTTGACAGTTTATGTTTTCCTGTTGAAGAGAAAATAAGCAGTTGTCAATGCAACCATGTATTATTATACCATGATTGGCAATCACCGTGTGAGTTGGGGATAAGAAGAAGCAAATGTCAAATTATATTTCATAATTGTTTATGTTTTGCGATAAATAAATTCACAAATTGTGTGCCTAAAAAGAAATTTACGTACAATAAATAAATAATAATAAATAAAAATTAAGTAATTGTTCAGCTTTGCATTAAAAAATGGCTTTTAATAATTTGAGTTAAAGTGTTTTAAATTTTGTGCTGCCGTCTGCAGTCAAAATCAGCTGTTTTGTGCTTGAAACTTACTAGGTCTGTTTCCGTACTTTACACTGTGTAAGATTTGTGTAAAATGTGTGCAAGAGAGTAAAAACGAAATGTGAGAATAGTTGCAAAAGTACGGAAACAGCTTCTAGTAAGTTTCAAGCACAAAACAGCTGATTTTGACTGCAGACGGCAGCACAAAATTTAAAACACTTTCACTGAAATTATTAAAAGCCATTTTTTAATGCAAAACTGAACAATTACTAATTTTTATTTATTATAATTTATTTATTGTACGTAAATTTCTTTTTAGGCACAAAATTTGTGAATTTATTTATCGGAAAACATAAACAATTATGAAATGTAATTTGACATTTGCTTCTTCTTATTGATGCTTATTCTTCTTGATGCTTGTTCTTACTTTACTCGAAGTCTTGAGTTCTAGCACACTCTGTGCACTTTGTGTGCTCGAGAGAGCGATTTTATGCTTGTTCTTCTTCTCCCATTTTTTACACAGAAAGTACGGAAACAGAAAATAGTGTCCCACAAGTTACACAGTGTACGTACGGAAACAGACCTACTATAAGCTGTTTCCGTACTTTTCCAACTATTCTCACATTTCGTTTTTACTCTCTTGCACACATCTTACACAGTGTAGAGTACGGAAACAGACCTATTGTAAGATATGAAGGATAAGTACCCAAAACACATTCCTATAAATAGATTATTGTGATCTACTGCAACAACGCTTTAGTTAATTCTTAATATTGAATCAGCGATGTTCATCAAAAATAATATATACAAGATTATGCCATGCGCATGTCTGCTTACGTCATGATCGACACATTGTCAAATTCAGCTGTTTTTCACTGAGCAAAACATAAACAAACAGAACTGTAACTGAAAAAAAAATCACAGAGAACTATCGCACTATATTTCGTCTCCTTCTTGCATGAACAGAATACCAGTGAGAAAAACAGAGAAAGTGTCTTTTCCTATCTACGTCATGAAAGACCTAACGTCTTGCGCAGAACTGTGCAACTTTTTCTGCCTCTGATGGCGCAATCTGATTTCTATTATTTTTGGATGTTCATTAACGAGGGCTTTCGGTTTGATGGTTAGAGCGTTAAACTGTCAATCGACGGGAATGAGTTCAATTCCCGCAGCGGACAAGAGATTATTTTTAATTTAACATATTCTTGTTGCAATACATGATACAATTACCAGGTAGTATTATTCGCTGAAAATCAGCTGTGGAAAAACTGTCATTATGGGCATATAGTGTCAAAATATAGCGAGTAGGTGCAAACAATGTTGCTTATTGTATTATTGGAAATGAAAATAGCGCGATTTTTATAAAAATTTTTCATATTTATTTTTTAAAAAATGAAAACTTTTTTTAGCGGGTTGAGCACTTTTTGGTAAAACGTAAAACAATTGAATCGCGATATCATCATGTTGCTTACATCAAGAACGAATTTGTTGCTATATGTTTCAAGCGTGATACATACATACAAACATACATATAAGAACTTTTGCGCTTTGGCGGACACTGCCAACACAGTTGTACTTACTTTTATATTATACAACTGTGTACAAATATATACTAACTTTTCTAACAATTTGTTGGTGTTGTTGGGTTTTGTTGTTATTGTTGATGCAGTCTTCAAATAATTTTTAAGGTTTACATGAGGGAGTCTTAATAAAATACAGATGTGTGTAATATTAAAAATTGATTCACTTTAAATTACTGCAGTGAGATTCTTTTCTCCAAATACATATTTTTTCAAATAAAGGGGAACTCATGAAATGTTTTTCTTTTATTGTCTTTATTTAATGCTCTTATTATTTATTGATTTGCACCTCGCGTACACGATTTAAAATAATTGAACGACTAAAATATCAGTAAGACCGCTTCGCTCCGTTTCTTGACAACAACTCCTTCAAAAAGTGAGTTGCAGCCAGTTAAGATGATCGGTGACCAGGGTTGCTGAGGCAACAAAACCGTACATGCCGCCCCCAATGCTGGAACAAGCATGATCAGCCGATCTTCTAGTGTTGACTTGCAGATGCGGTTTGTGGACTAAAGGTATCAGGAAAAAAAAAACTTGGTAGGATGATGTTTGAAGAAACATAAAGAAATAGTGGAGAAATTAGTGAGTGTGTGCAGATAGATATAGTTAAAATTATATTAGATTGTTTGAGTGCCGTTTTTCGTCTGTTCATCCGTCAAAATGGGTATCGGTAGTCGGCATATTTTTGACACTGATCGCTTATAAGTACCGTCTTTGGTGCGAATTGTGACCACGCGGACAAGTTTATCCAACCCTGGATGCACTTCGATGACTCGTCCTAATAACCATTGATTGGGTGGAAGTCGGTCGTCCTTCACCAACACTAACTCGTTCAATGTAAGATTTGGTTCTTCGCGCCTCCATTTTGGGCGTGCTTGTAGATGCGAGAGCCAATCTGAGGACCATTTTGACCAAAACAGTTGGACCAAGCGTTGCATTTCCAGAAATTGTTTGGATATGCATTTGTTTTCTGGTGCCATTTCAGGAGGTGCCAATAGCGCGTCTCCAATTAAGAAATGGCCTGGCGTGAGGGCGAATAAATCGTCTGAATCAAATGTGAGTGGGCATAGTGGTCGCGAATTTAGACAGGCTTCTATTCGCACCAGCACTGTTGAGAGTTCTTCATAGGTTAGCCGATTGCCGCCGACAGTTCGCTTTAAATGGTACTTTATCGATTTGACATTTGCCTCCCAGAGCCCGCCGAAATTTGGTGAATATGGTGGGTTGAAGTGCCATTGAATGTTCTGCTCGGCAAGTTTCGGTAGAATTTTACGCTTGACATCTTCGATGAATTTATTTTGATTAATTTTAAGCACTCCTTCCGCCCCGACAAAGTTTGTACCGCAGTCACTGTAAATATCGTGACATATCCCACGGCGTCCGATGAAACGTTGAAGTGCCCATAAAAAATTTTCAGTTCCCATGCCAGTCACTGCCTCCAGATGCACAGCTTTGGTAGCTAGACATATGAAGATTGCTATATATCCTTTATAAACAGTATTGCCACGATATTTCGATGATTTCAGCTCTATAGATCCAGTGTAATCCACTCCTGTTGTTAAGAAAGCTCGATTTGGAGGATTGATTCGATGAGCAGGCAAATCACCCATCAGTTGCGATGACACCTTTGGTTTATTGCGAAAACATGTGATACAGTGTCGCAGATGGTCGCGAACTGTTTTTCTGGAATTTATTATCCAGAATTGCTGACGTACTGTCGCAAGTGTAAGCTGCACACCCCCGTGAAGAGTGTTTTGATGTGCATTATTAATGATTAACTTGGTGATATGATGATGACTGGGCAAAATTAGTGGGTGTTTTCTACCAAAGGGTAATATTGAACGCTGCAGTCGGCCTCGTACGCGAAGTAACCGATCGTTGTCTAAAAATGGTGTCAAGCTGGTAAGTTTACTATTATTTGGCAGTGATTCATTGCATTGTACAAGTTGAATTTCTTTGCCAAATGATTGGGTTTGGACTTGTTTAACAATTTGTAATAGACTTGTGTGCAGTTCACTTGCGGTAATAGGTCCTAGGATTCGATTTTCTTTACCTTTTACACGGCAATTGTAAAGGAATCGAAGGAGATATGCATATACTCTGAGCAATTTGTTGATCGATGAATATTTTAGAATTATGGAATCCTTTGGTATGGTAAAATTAATGTTAACCCTTCGAGGTTTGTCTTCCATGCTCTCGCCTCCTAAATCTAATTCGTCGATATGGAATCGTGGCCACATTGATTTAGGCAGACGCAACCACGATGGGCCGGTCCACCACAGTTGGAAATTGAGTAGTTGATCAGGAACCAAACCTCTAGTGGCACAGTCAGCCGGATTTTCAGCAGAACGTATATGAGCCCATTGACAAGCGTCACTAATCGCCAGAATTTTGCTGATCCTGTTGGCCACGTAAACTTTCCATCGATTGATGTCTCCGTAAATCCAAAACAGAACAGTAGTCGCATCAGTCCAATAAGTAATACTTATGGCAACATCTATTCCCCGGATAGTTTTCTGCACCCAATTGGCAAGTTTTGTAGCAAGTACGGCGCCACAAAGCTCGATACGTGGAATGGTTTCAGGCTTAGTGGGCGTAACTTTAGTTTTTGCAGCAACAAGATGTGTATACACTTGCGCGTCATCGAATTCTACTCTGGAGTATACTGCCGCAGCATAAGCAGCTGACGATCCATCGCAGAATGCGTGGATTTCGAATGATTTTATGTGTTGAGGATGGTATTGAAACCATCGCGGTACGTTGATTTTATGTATATTATGCAATTGATGAATAAAGTGTTGCCAGGTGGAATTGATAGGCTCGGGCAATTTTTCATCCCAACCTAAAGGTATCGATTGCTCGTTTTCTCTTTGGATTTTGATCGTCCATATTTCTTTGAGTATGATTTTAGCCGCAATTGTGATTGGCGCGATGAGTCCCAGCGGATCGAAGAGACGAGCGATTATTGAAAGAACAGATCTTTTTGTTGCTATCAATTCCAGTGAAAAATTTATTTTGAAAGTGAAACAGTCAAGAGCAGGCTGCCAGTATAAGCCAAGTGTTTTAATAGTTTCGTACTCATTAAGCTGTAATGCTGAGCTGCACGATTGGTGGGAGGCAGGAATTGATTGAAGAAGTTCTGGTGTGTTGCTGGACCACTTTCTTAACTTCATGCCAGCTGAATTCAAGGCTGCAATGAGTTGATCTCGCAAGTCCAGAGCATGTTCAATGGAGTAGCTGCCACTTTGCACATCATCAACGTAAATGTCGTATTTTAAAATCTTTTCAGCTAACGGAAACTGGTCCTTTTCATCTTCGGCTATTTGATGCAGCACTCTAATCGCCGTGTATGGTGCTGACGCAGTACCAAAGGTCACCGTAGTGAGACAATACTCTTGAATATGCCCTTGCTCATTTCGCCATAATATTCTTTGATATTGTGAATCGTCTGGATGCATATCGATGCAGCGATACATTTTCTGTATATCTGCTAGAAAAACATATTGATGCATTCGCCAATTTAGAATGACACCAGGCAAGTCGTTTTGCAATGGCGGGCCTATGCATAACAGGTCATTCAATGAGCGTCCATTCGATGTTTTAGAGGAGGCATCATACACTATACGCATCTTTGTGGTTTGACTGTCAGCTTTTATGACAGCGTGATGTGGCAGCACGCAACATGTTGTTGTTGGCTTATCGTATGATGAGCGAACGCAATGTTGCGCTTCGCTGGTGATAGCTGGGACTATTTGTTTGAGACGAAAATAGTCCTCGATGCCCTCCACGTATTGATCACGTAGATTTTTGTCTTGTTGAAGCCTGCGTTCTAGCTGATAGAATCGACTGAGTGCGATTTGTTTCGATTTGCCAAGAGTTTGGTTGGCGTCATAAATAGATTTCAGTGGTAAACGAACCAAGTATTTGCCGTTACTTTGTCGAATGTGTGTTTTACAAAAAAACTCTTCACACCATTGATCTTGACTTGAAATAGGGTTTTCAGTAGGAATTTGTTCCGATTCATAAAACTTACGTACTAGAACTTCTAAGTCAATAGTATTATGATGACATCGAACTTTGACTGATCTCGGCGGCGTGGAGCTAGCGTACCCGGATAAAATCCAACCAAGGTGTGTTTTTTGAGCTATTGGCTGATTGTGCTGACCTAGCCGAATCTCAGGCAACAAAATTTGTGCGAATAGGCCAGCGCCGATAATAAGATCGATTTTCTTTGTTTTGTAGTAGGTTGGGTCTGCTAAGATCAGACCTTGCAGGTGCGTCCAATTTTGTTGTTCGACACGTTGACTTGGCAATGTAATTGACAGATTCTTAATGACAAATGCTTGTTCGATGTGTGCTGAGAACGATTCATCAGTACATGAGCGTAGTGTGAAACTAACTACCGACTTAGATTCCGTGTGAGAGTTTGGATTCACGCCACATATCTCAGCAGTGGTGGGATGATGTTTAAGACCCAAGCATTGCGCTGCTTGTTCCGATATAATATGCGCCTCGGATCCCTGGTCGATTAAGGCATACACCCACGCTGATTTGTCGTTATCCTCGTTGTATAAGTAAACTAAAGCGGTAGCGAGCAAGATCGGTGAAGCCAAGTGTTCAGTATTATCTGCATGAAATTGATTTTGGGGTATGTCCACAGAGGTATGAGCGTTCGTTAAGCGATTGATGCCGAATGCTTTGTGGGAAGTGGAAGCTTCGTCAAAAGGTTGACTTGGATTACCATAAGGAATCGTGGAAAACCCGTTCGAGTTTGTGGGTTGATGTGGATTTGTGGCCGATGGAGCCGTGCTTGAAAGAGTAGTCTTTGGAGAAATAGGAAAATGCAGTAAAGTGTGGTGACGTTGTCCACATTGAAGACAGTTTTTGGTACTGTTACACCGTGAAACTGTATGAGACTTACTCAAGCAATTGATACACAATTTAGCCTTATCAGCTATGGTCTTACGTTCAAAGCAGTCCTTGGATAAAAAAGATTGACATCTACGAAGGATGTGAGCATCGCCACAAAACACGCATGATTCAGCATGACTGTTTTGAGGTTTTGAGGTCATGTGAAAACTTTTGGCGTTGTGTGTGGATCGTGGAATAGGCTTCGAAAAAGTAAAACGTTGGTTAGATTTGTTATCGGTGGCAGCTCGTTGACACGGCATTGCACTGTGTGCTATATTTCGGTTTTCAATCGCATCTATTGTAAAAAGACGATTGGTTAAGAACTCTTCTAATACCTGAAATGAAGGGATTTCTGTTTTGCTGCCCAAATGACGTTCCCAGGCTTGGTGAGTTTCAGTCGGCAGTTTTGTAACCAGATAGTGAGCGATCCAATGATCGCAATTACTGATAGGGAGCTTCAATCTGTTGAACTCATTTATACATACGTTTGCTCCATTCAACATCGCTTTAATCTCGTTCGACTTTTCTTTATGGAGTACTGGCAAACTGTATAAGGAATTCATATGATGGGCGAATAGTATTCTAGGATTATTATATCTTTTAATTAGCAAATCCCACGCTGTCGCGTAATTTGTTTCGGTAAGTAGCATTTGCTGGATATCGACGTCTCGATCAGCCGGGAGGCCCTTTTTTAGATAATTAAATTTTTGAATGTCGCTTAAGTCATTATTGAGGTGGATGAGGGTATGGAATGCATCATGGAAGCTCGGCCACTCTATGAATTTTCCCGAAAAAGAGGGCACTGGCAACTGTGGCAATTGAACTGATGGGGCAGATCGCAAAGGTTGTTGTTGTAGCACAAGAGAAGGAATTGTGTCGGGTAGAGGTGGAGGCGGAGGAGGATACAGTTGTTCTTGGCGTTCAGATAAAGTACAAAAAAACGTCTAAATATTTCTCTTCAAACTTCGAAGCCACGTCGTTTTTGACATAAACAGTTTCGTCTATACCTTCGGAACAAATTAAATTAACATGGGTTTCACGAAATTGCTCATTGAGTCGATCGATGCTTTTAAATCGCTGTTCGAAATATGGCTTTGATTTTCTATTTGTCGAATCTTTGTTGAAATTCGTAAGAATTTTTTCAATCGAAGATAAGCGATTTAGCTGAAGTTTAACTAAAGCAGCTATGTTTTCTTCGCCTCGATCAGTCATATTGTTTTGTCGTGGTCGTATTCAAAACAAACCAAAGAAAGATTAAATTAAGCTGCACACACTTACCTCTCACTATTCTTGTAACTGCGTTGCTGTCTGTCTTTTCAAGTTTTCTTAAGTTTGATGTTTGATTCTTATTCAAAAAGTCCCACAAAGCGACTGCCTGCTCTTTTAGTTTTGGTGCTTCAAACACATGCATAAATTAAGTTATATCGAACTGGATGATTGATTGCAGTCGCAGCGAAGACAGAGACAGAGTGGTTGGGAGCGGCAATGACAGTCGATGGCAGCAGAGAGAGAATGCAGAGACGCAGTAGAACGTCTAGGTGGCAGCGGCAGAGATGAAATGCAGATGAGCAGCGGCGATGGCAACTGAAGGCAGCGAAGATGAAGAGTGTAACTGTACGCTATGTACTTTTAATATATTTTTTGTTTTTTGGGTGCCCTTGAAAACTTGTGGCACAAGTGTAGTCACTTAATTGTCTCATAATTTGAATTAGTAATTTCAATTAATACTGTTTTTTTTTTTTTATATGACAACTTGGAGTTCCCCCCATGGGCCACCATAAATGTGTAATATTAAAAAATTGATTCACTTTAAATTACTGCAGTGAGATTCTTTTCTCCAAATACATATTTTTTCAAATAAAGGGGAACTCATGAAATGTTTTTCTTTTATTGTCTTTATTTAATGCTCTTATTATTTATTGATTTGCACCTCGCGTACACGATTTAAAATAATTGAACGACTAAAATATCAGTAAGACCGCTTCGCTCCGTTTCTTGACAACAACTCCTTCAAAAAGTGAGTTGCAGCCAGTTAAGATGATCGGTGACCAGGGTTGCTGAGGCAACAAAACCGTACACAGATGAATACTTCAATTTAATCATTTCATTATATTTGTATTAAATATAAAAAACAAAGCAAAACCTAAACAGAGATATAATTTCATCATTAATCATTTCCTTCTAAATATTTAAAATGATTGGTTTAAGTATAAAAAACAAAAATATCTCCTTTTACTTCTTGCTGTGATTGCAATACTGCTATCTGACACTATATGCCCAAAGCAACGAGTAAAAGTAGCGATTAATACTACCTGGTAATTGTATCATGGTTGCAATAGACGCAAGCAAAAAGCAATATCAATTCTAAGAAAAACGGAGTCGGAAAAAAGTGTCGTTTTTTCAGATTTCAATCCAGCAAATCGCAGAACGAGGTGTAAAAGGCTTCGCTTCAAAAAAACTTGTTTTAAGCGGGAAGTCACAAAGGATTTTTTTTTCATTATTGTTTCTGCCAGAAATTCTCTTCCCTTACATAAAAATTTATAATTGCACTTGCAACTCCGTGCATTTTTGATATTAATTTTCATCTCAAAGTGGCAAATTTTATTTACTCCTACCACTAAAATTTGCTTATCCGTGTAAAATTTCTGAATGGCACAGGGCCTAGTATTCAAAATAGTACGCGAATGCAAATTTGTGCGACAATTGTGAATTAGACAGACACCAAGTGGATTGTGGAGAGTAACAAACAGTTGTTGAAAACTGTCAACAAAAAACCACAACCAACAACTTAAGGATTAAAAAAAGAAGTACAGCGGACAAAATTGCTTCGCATGAAAACTTAAAATTAAAAGCATTTTTAATTAATATTATAAAAAAAATTACATTCCTGCGTGTAAGTAATGGTTCTAAACAACAAGGTTATGGAACACAGCAGCACCATCTATCATGAAAGACAAACACGACAATTATGCGCGCTGCACACGCTCAACAACTTGTTTCAATGTAAGTGTTCTGTTCTTCTCCGGATATTTTCTTATTTTCACCCTGTTCTTGGAACAGCTAAGCAATTTTTCACCAAAGTAGAGCTGGATGATATCTGCAATAATCTAAGTCCCAATGTCTGGATAAACCCTCATCGATCGTTACTCGGACTGGGCAACTATGATATCAACGTTATTATGACAGCACTGCAGCTTAGAAATTGCGAAGCTGTGTGGTTTGATAAAAGAAAGTAAGATTTTTACATATTTTAAGATCTTTGCTTAACTTGGTGATTCTCAACAGAGATCCTTCATGCATCAACACCTCCGAAATAGTTGGATTCATACTTAACGTACCCTCGGACTACAAATTCGGAATCGTCACACTGCCGCTACGCAAGCGCCATTGGATAGCAGTGCGCCAAATAAACAATAAATTTTATAATCTAGACTCGAAACTGGAAGCGCCACAATGCATAGGAAACGAATCCGAGCTATTCTCCTTTCTGCGCTCGCAATTGGAAACAAATGAACGAGAACTATTTATCATTGTTCGAAGCAATCTAGAAAATGCCCAAAAATGGTTAAAGGAAGAGGAGACGGATTCTGCAGTGTCGAAAACATCAAACGCTAGCTAAGCCGCAGCATTAAGAATACAGTTGTATTAGAAATGCACAGGCGCGCAGCATATGCCTTGGCCACAATTAAAAAACTTTTTCTAGTCGTTAATCATGAATACATTTTATTAAGAATTTATTTAATAAGGCGAAATAAAATTTCGCTAGTTCTCAATGGTATGCAATAATAAATGTACAAACAAGTTTTCAATACTATTAAAATAAAACAAATGTTACACTTTAGGCATTTACCGGTGAAGGGAATAATGGTATTCTCAAAAAAAAAGAGGTTGATTTAATAAAAATTTGCAACAATTTAATAATGCTTAATATAGCCTTAAATTAAAGACGCAAGATTTTTGTTTCCAAATATTTTATTAATAAATGTTATTCGAGTACAAAATTCTAAACACAAACACATTTTTAAAGAAAAATAATATTCACTAAAAAAAGCGAGCAGAATGATGCATATGTTCTGCTTTAGTATAATTTTTTACAACAAATAACATGATTTATAGGATATTAACTAGAACTAGGAATTTGATGAATCCTTTTATATATTCAAGGCTTACTTAAGTTCGGATGATTTATACTATATAACGTATATAAAAAATATATTTTAGTCGTTTAATCGAAATTTTTTTTTTTGTCAAGGCACTTTGTCCATAATGGTGTTCAATGCTGAGAAGGTAGGTAAGGGTTACCGTTTCTATATTTGAGATTATTTGCAATTACGAATAGTTTTTAAACTAAGATATGAAAATCGATTTAAAAATATTAATAGTTGGATATATATCAGTTAAGCAATATGAACTGTATGGAATTTGAGCCAAAAGGAAATTTTTACTAGTTTTAGTTTTCTAGATAAAGTGCTAGATATGTTGCATTCTTTTTTGACTTGTTAAATCACTTCCCGAAACGAGTTCTAGGATAAGCAAAGACTATGGTTAAAATACACAATATGGAAACACTCAAGGGGAAAATTATTTAAAATAATACTTAACAATACAAAGATAAACATTTTTTGTATTTATGTTTGCTTATGGACGGATATGTTGTGTCTGTCTACTAAATACAGCAGGCTTCTGGGAGCCTTTTTTTTAAATGTCAGTTTGTATGCCACCACCGCTGACCAATGACGGTGCGGTTGGAGTACGATGACCTGGCTGTGGACGCCTAGGTCTGCTGGATTCCGGAGCAAAATATTGCTGAGCCTGCTGTACCTGTTGTTCCTGATAATAATCATCGCCGCCACCATATTCGCTAACCTCTCTGTTGCTGATCTCATTCAAACGTTTGTAACGTTCACGTCTTGCTTCTACCATATAGAGAATTCCGCTGGGTAGCAACATAATAGCACCAACTACTGCCAAAGCAAAAGCCCAGCCCATATCGTTATTCTGCCAGCCAGGCATCCAGTCACGAGAGTCTCCTTTTGCACCAAAAACCACAACAGCAATAAAACCAAAGAGGAAGCCCAGCACCTGACATGAACCTATGGTGAGCAGCAGAAAAACGTAGCGATCATCGTCACGCGATGTACGTAAAAACATCAGTGTAAGTGGCAATGCAATCAGACACATAACGAAGGCGAGAGTAGCAAATAACTGGACTGCAACAAAGAATCCTGGTAGTAAAAAGTCGTGTATAATGTAGTATTCCTCTTCGAAGACCCACATGCATCCTTGGAACACGGTATCATAAAAGCGGTTAATGTCCTGGAATTTATTGAAGCACACCTCCCATAGGCCCAAGTTTGTAAACCTTGGTTCAGGCAGCCTACCATCGTTGACGAGCCAGTACGGCGAAACAAATGCAATCAGGAAGAGCAGAAAAGCAAATGAAGATATACCTAAAGCCACCCGCGTGTTACGATTGCTCGCACCCATTGTCAATTTTAACTTTTTTGCACGATTAAGGATAAATACTTTTAAGAAAAGAAATAAAATAACAATAGTATAAATAATGAAATCGATTTAAACTAATTTCGTTGCAGTTGCTCCACGCCCAAACCAAATTAAATCGTGTGAAAATTAAAAGTAAAACGCGTTCCACAAACACCAATTTGACGTTTATTAGTCATTTCGTTTACCTACTATTACAAAACATTGCAGAGTTATTGAAACAGGAAACAAGGGGTGTTTGGCAAGAATAAAATAGCTCGACTTTTTATATATTTTCAACAGTATTCATAAAAAGTTATGAACCTGTTAAGTTTCAGAACGCTAGTCTTCAAGTGATGCGCAATTACTTAAAAGATAGATGACAATTAGTTTTTAATGGAAAAGCAAAGAACCAGCTCTTTCTGGTTCACAAAGAGTTACTTGGGGAGTGCCATAGGGTAGTGTACTTGGACCTTTGCTCTTTCTTATATTTTTAAATGATATAAAAAATATACCTCCGACTGGAAATAAATTCTTATTCGCTGATGATATAGCAGTCTTTTATATATAGCCCAACTGTGTCGAGACTAATGGCGTTTTCTTTTCTCGGCAAAAAATTCTGCCCTCTGAGAGTGCAAAATATTTTACATTATGACCTGAACTCAAAAAATGCTGAAATGGCATGCGCCTCACGATTTTATGAGATCAAAAAGCCCCACTCTAGCAGAAATTAATTTATACTTTTTAGTTCGTTTTAAAAACGTGGTATATTAAATTTTTTTTTTACCTCAATTATTATTTTATGGTTTTTAATCTTGTGTAAAATTTGACAATAGATTTTGAAGGTTTTATGTTTTTATCAGTACAAAATTTGTTTTATGAACCGAAATGGTTCAATTAATATTAAAAAAAAACTGAAGAAAGTCATTGACATTATCGAGGCTCCTACTCTCAACCTCACGATTATAAAGCAATCGCCGTGTGTTCTGAGCTACAGAACCCATTTAAATATATCATATTAATAGCAATATTTTAATTACTTTTTACAATTTTTTTCCACCTTCTGTGGTGAATTTTTTAAAATTTGTCAACATTGTTGAGCCTCGCTTTACGCTCTGAGCTACAGAATTCATACCAAAATATTTTCTAAATGAGGCCGTGTGCTATTCGGAAACTTTTCACTCGTGGTAGGAGAGAATTTACTGAGTTGAATACAATTTCTGTCTGTTGAAATAAAATTGTAATTTTTGCTGTGCCAAAAGGACGATGAAATTTTGACAACTAGAAATGTTGACGTTTTAGATTTTGGTAGTGCATTAGCACAAGAATTTAATTTAATTTGCGAAATTGTTGATATATATTGAAAATTAGGGATTATGGTTGCAATGCTGTCGGAAACACAAAATTTTTTACTGCTTTACGACTCACAAACTCACAAGTGGTTTTTTTTTCATTTTTGCTTGTGTCAAAAATTCTCTTTCCGATTGTCAAAAATTATACTAGCCCCTGGGGCTACATGAATTTTTGACAATCATATTCACCTCACAAGTGCCAAATATTCTCTTTCAGACTGTCAAAATTTCATCATCCGAGTGAAAAGTTTCCGAATAGCACACGGCCTGAGTTAATAAATCATGGTACAATGAAAAGAAGGTAGAAGCATTTCAGAGAGGCAGAATGCCGCAACTGTCAAAACGAAATTGACAGGCCAGAGAAAATCTGACAGCGATTAGAAAGCAATGAAAAAGCGAAAATTGACAAAATGTAAACAAAGGCAAACAGCTGACAGTTTTTTGTTGCCGATTGAAGTTTATCAAATTTAATAATATTATCAACAAATTAAATTTTTTCCAAGCATATCTAATTGGAGAAATTCAACTCTCATTGATTTTTTTTTGGTTTCATTCTTAAAACAGCTGACTTTGAACATTTTGGTTATGAGGAAGAGAGCGCAGTCCGAAATGCGTCTACCTTCTTTTATTCTACCATGTAATAAATTCACTTGTCACCGTGGCGACCGTGGCGTAGTTGGTTTAAGTGTGTGGCCTCTATGTCAACGAACCTGGAAGCCCAGGTTCGAACCCCAACAGCGACAGAAAATTATTTGAATTAAAATAATTTTTATGTACGGCCGCCACCTCTCTGCAGACAATGGCAAACCTCAGAGAGTAATCAAAATGCCATGTAAAGTTTCTTGAGAATAAGAACATTCCGTTCATCGCCGTTCGGAGTCGGCGTTAAGCCTGTAGGTCCGTTTATCGGTCAATTGTGTACAAACTTAATAACACGCACAACACAATTGATCATAAGAAGCTAGGTCAAAGTCCTTTCAAGGGCGGAAATGGCCAGTTATTTATTTATTTTTTTCTTTTTTTTAAATTATTAAATCTATGAAATTTTGAAAATGCTTCGTTTTTTCGTTTGTGACGCACCTGTATTTTTTTTTTAAAAGTTGCGTTTAATCGTTTGCGATAATCGAGTGTTGCGTTAAGCGAGGTCATACTGTTTTCTTATTTAAATGTCAAAATTCTGCTGCCAATTAAATCGACAGCGAAATTTTGACATTTAAACTCTACACATGGTTGCTGAACTTGCTAGCATTAAACAAATTTTTGACCTCTACAGCATACTAGCTACCGAAAAAAATTCCACCACCTTTTCGCTGTCAAAAACTCAATGCATTTCTTATGAAAAATTTCTTTCCGCTTCTACAGCATATTAGGATAGCCAAATGAATGTATTCTTATACTATGTTCACACACAGGCCGAAAATCCGCTTTACAGCTGAAAAACCTCTTTTCAAAAAAGATGTTCACATTTGAAAAACAGCTTTCCATTTGACACACAGTAGTCATATGTTTGCTATTATTGCTTTTTGTTTCATTGTTTTCAGAAAATAAGATGCTCCTATTGGCTGTAAGTATACACATAAAAAACAGACGGATGAAATTCAAATATTAGTGACAACCTGAATTTTAGTAATATTTTTTAACATTACTTCAAAAAGCAGACTTCAAATCAGGGTTGTTTTCTAGCTTTTCAGAGTTTTTCGCTGAAAAGTACACAAAAAGATGTTTTTCATATGAAAGTTTTAAAACTTAATATCATGTAGTTTTTCAGCTGAAAAGCCATTATTGCCTGAAAAGCGGCTTTCGGCCTTAGTGTGAACACAGTATTAATAATCATTTCTCCATATTTTTACTATCATCAATATATCTGAAGCTTTTGTTCAACTCTTGTAATACGATTAATATTCTACCAGAGTTATAAATTCAAAGGACAATTTTGGTTCAGACCGGCAAAATTTTCTTAATTATCAAAATTTTTTGATTTTAGGTTTTACTTTCACCTCGTTTTTATTACCAGTTATAATTTGAAATATTCACTAACACCCTTTGCTGCAGCCTGGTGCTTATAGCTAGCTCTCTCTAACATATGTGCTTCACCAGTCAGTATTTAAATGTCAAATTAAACTAGTTTACTGCATTTGTTCAGTGGATTTTAGCTTTATTCATAAAAATACACAAAGGTGAACATGCAAAACTAGTTTCTGGACGCAAAAATGCAAATTAATCGCGAGTAAAGGCATAAAAAATGTCTTTAAAGTAAAAAGTTAAGACAAAGTATCTGCTTCTTTAAAATAAGTATTCTTGCGAATATTAAAGTTTTACTTATTTTGCAGAGCTTGAAGAGCTTTGTTTAATAAAGTTGATACATACTTCATCCTATACTCCTCGTGCGCTGCCAACGTTTTTCTTTGTAGCGCTTTTATATCAACTGGCGCATTGCTCCATTCAATCATGGCTTCCGACATTGAAATCGTCAATATCGCAAACTTCGAGAAAATTCAAAACTTCCTCAACGACTCTGCTTACAAGGAAATCCTTGAGAACAGTGAAACCTTCAATACGCGGCTCTGTATTGAACGTCGACTGCGGATGCCTTTCCTCGATCCACAGACGGGCGTAGCACAAACTCATTGTGCGTTGTTTATGAAGCAAAAACAACGTATGCCCGGTTTCCGTGAAGGTCAGATATATACCTATCCTTCGGCTCGCTGGCGTAAACCAAAACGGCAGTATCTTCTCAATCATCATAGCAGCTACAGGGCATATCAGTATCGGGAGCATCAGCATCACCAGTTAATGGGTGCAGCAGCAGTGCGCGATCATCATCACCAAGTCGAAAGTGCAGGTAAGTCAGATAAAGCAAGGATTTGGAATGCATAGTATAATACTATTTTTTTAATTTTTATGTATAAAATTGTAACAAGAAAATAAATCAATAAATGTCTGCAGCATTTACAATAAGACTTTGCAACCCTCCGCTGAGCCGTCTGCTTCCATCCGGTCCACTTGTTTATAGTGGTTAATGCTGCTGTTCTTCTTCTACTCGTTTATTATCCTTAAACTGATTTCTTTAACTCTCAGTTATATACCTTCACCCACCCCACGCACGTTAGACATATTTTAGGGTGTTACTTTTTTGCACTTTTTATTGGGTAGTGTGTTTTTATTTGTGGCATGTCTTCCACTGTGTTTGTGTGTGTGCGTTTAAATTACTTCTTGTATATTGTACACATTCCTCTCATCTCATTATCATCCGTGCTATCATCGTTTTTCAAGACAGCAAGTATCCAGTTCTTCAATTTTGCTTCCTTTTGTCTTCTGTATCTGTTTCTTGCATGAGGAGTAAAAAAAAATCACTATATTTTAACTGATCAATGCAGTCGAAATTTATAAGTTGGTCAATTGGAATGGTTAACGGGTTAACTGGAACTGGCCACTTCAACTGAGCATGAACTTGTATTGAATATTGTACCTTGTTCAAGTCAACATTCAGTCTTTTTCACCTTAACTAAGGCCGGTTTCTTTTACACTTACACGCAAAAATACACAAGAAATTGAAACAGGATATACATTTTCTTAAAATCCTTTCAGCTATTGCTGCTAATGATGGGAATTCTATGAGTGCTTCCGGTGACAACGATAGCAAGGACTCGCATGCTAATGTTGAAAAAGAGTGGTTCCACGAAGACATGGAAATGTCGCACTACCATCATGTTGATGACTTTGAAGAAGACTTTGAGTCGGACATTGATTTTGACGAATCCTACAGTAGCCGCGGCAAACGTAAACGTAGCTCTAGACCGCCCCGAAAAAGTACCTCGAACTTGGAAGTTACACCTAAACGTGGTCGCAAAGGAGGTGGTATGTTTTATTTATGCCATTGTTGTAACGTTTAGTTAATATTATTTTTTATGTATCAGGCAGTCGCCGTCGCACCACTGGTGGTGATGGCGAGGGCGGTAGTGATCGCCGTCGCCGTGGAGGTGCCAGTGGCAGCAATGCCACAGCTGCTGCTGCTGCTGCGGCTGCTGCTGCTGTTGCCGCCGCCGCAGCTACAGCGAATGCATCAACCAGCTCAACTCACGCAGCAAGTAGCAATTCAAACTCAGCTTCGCCCATTGCAACAACAGATGAAACTTCGCAGCCGGGAATTTTAATATCCAACAATTCAAACGCATCTACTAATCAGGATAAGCTGAACACTAACGATACCATCATTGCGAATGAAACCCAAGGCGTTGTTGCTGCTACTGGTGTCGCTGCTGCCGCTACTGCTGCTGTTATAACATCCATTGCCACACCTGTAGTAGCGACCGTAACAAGCGGTGTAGCTACAGCAACTACAGCTGCTGTTGTTAGCACCCCTACGACGCCAATTGTTGCTGCAATAGCCAGTCCCAAAAAAGATGTTAAAAGCAAGTTGCGTCCGGATCGTGAAGTAGCACAACCATCTCCCTATTGCGATTTTTGCTTGGGTGACCAGCGCGAGAATAAGAAAACAAACCTCCCTGAGGAGCTTGTGTCCTGCTCCGATTGTGGCCGTTCTGGCCATCCATCGTGTTTACAGTTCACGCCAAACATGATTATATCAGTGAAACGATATCGTTGGCAATGCATTGAGTGCAAGTATTGCTCAATTTGCGGTACCTCAGACAACGATGATCAGCTGTTGTTCTGCGATGATTGTGATCGCGGTTACCATATGTACTGTCTATCACCCCCATTAATAACTCCTCCGGAAGGATCTTGGAGTTGTAAATTGTGCATGGATGAATTTCACAAAGGCGAGAAATGAGTTTAAATAGTCTAGAATTGTGGAATTTCTTTACGGTTTTTTTTTTTGTTATGGAATCAATTCAGTTCAACCCCAGTAAATGTTGCCAGTATAAATAACAATCCTTAATCTTTCCAATCGCAATTTATACACACAACAACAAATGCTTCCGCTCTAACACTAAATTGTCCATTATTTGTGCCGACATTTTTAAAATAGTATTCAATGTAAAAAATCTCCTCTTAATTTGTTCTTTTTGTTGTGCTTTAAATATCTAAATTACTATATTAAGGGCCAAATTGTTCACCTCTGGATATTTAGCGCTATCTAGTCGATAACATATCCAAGACTTTAAATTTA
Source organism: Pherbina coryleti (assembly GCA_943735915.1). Taxonomy (NCBI): domain Eukaryota; kingdom Metazoa; phylum Arthropoda; class Insecta; order Diptera; family Sciomyzidae; genus Pherbina; species Pherbina coryleti. The sequence continues at coordinate 65,878,389 of OX030950.1, forward strand.
ACCAGAGGTTTAAAACTCTTCTTCTGGATAGCAACTTGACAGTCAGTGAAATAACAGTTAAAATGAAAAATCAAATCAAGCGCAAAACTTTTCCATATAAACTTGGGCGTTAGTTCATAGTTAAATAAGAACCACAAAATCAACATTGTTTACCATTGAAATATTTTTGGTAATTATAAGTTTTCGGTTTGGGCACCATGTACTTTGTTTAATTTGTAATTGTGGGTGTTATTTGTCTAAGCCGGATCGAAAACCACTAACCCATGCCGCAAAATGTTTAAATTTACTAGCTTCGATGAAAATCTGAAATGGCGAAGTTTTCTAAACAATGCTATTTTAGTACAAGTCGCTCATTATGTGCAATAAATTTTGAGTTAAACATGAATACAAAAAAAGCTTGATATCTCTCATCTTTTTTTTCATTAGGAAACAATTATTAGTAATATAAATTATATAAAGTGGAGAGTTGTGTGTGTTGAAGAAATATGTGGAATCTCTACTTTGCTCTGATGTTCTTGAAGTCGTTCATAACTTGTAACTTGTTACTTGTTTGTTTTAAGATATTACAATTTTCAAATCAGCACAATCTCATAAAATCCACCCGGATTTCAAACATTTAAAACTATGTCACTAATGTATTTCGATATCAGTTCACATCTGTCTTCGAGAGCAACAGATAAATGCATATCTTATCTCTTCCTAGAAACAAGCTGATCTAATCTATTACAGCTTTACTGCGACATCCATCTTTACATTTTTCTTAACTGGAATTAACTCATCTAATTCAATTAGTGTCTTGTCTATTCAAAAACAAGATACTGCAGACAGGTCAAGAACTTATTTAGCGCTTCTTAGGATATTTTATTGACTTTTCCTTGGCGTCATACTTTTGAAAAAAAAGTAATTAATTTGAAGAAGCGATAACAGCATTTTTAGTTGTTTAAATCTAATCATATCATACACAGTGACGATAAAAAGACAAAGCAGACCATGTACTTCCTGGCTAGCCAGTTTACGCTATTCCTTGCAAAGCAAAATCACCAAGGAATAAATCTCTCGATACATAAACGAGCTTTATGAAGTGCTCCAGAAAAGAGTAAATCTATCGTTCGTCTTGGAAATTCCCTGCATTTGCCGCAACTGTAATGTAAATGAAGGATTAAGGATTAAGAAGTTGTTCAAATAATGCCCATTTTTTTCAAAATACTCTATGTAATCCCAACGACAATTCATATTCTGCTTAATGGGCTCGTTCAACAAAACTCTTCCTTGCTAACCTCAACCTTGCTACGGCAGCTAAGGGTTTAATAATCCAACTCGTTTTTCACAACGCATTACTTTAACTTAGCAACGTAATTAGTTTAAATACAAATATGTACTACAGTTTGAAAAAAAAAGATCTAATTTTAAGCACAACGTGGCAACTTTATGAAAGTAAACGCACTATTTTTAAGTTTTTAACAGCGTATATTTTAACCTTATAGAGATTTTTACACAACAAAGTATTTTAGAATTCCACTCAAAGTATTGATACATATATCATGTATCATGTAAAGGAATAAAGAATTATAAGGTTGAACATATAAAATATATTTGCATGCTTCCATATACAAGCGTCTCGTGTATAGCAGATATTCTGAAGCACTGTTTTCTACAATGTATTATTTTGAAAATTGCTTTTTAAAAGTTGCAAATAAATTACTCAACATACATATACTATATTTAAATATAAAGATCTAGTTGCATAACATATTGTATTATTGTTGCAGTAACTCTGCAAATTACTGGTATTATAAATAAAAATCTACTCTACAACTGAAATCATCTTTACACAGTTGTTTTTATTTCAAACCATCTCTTTAAGTTCCCAAGGTATTTTGAACTCCATTTAATACAAAAAGAACAAATGTATCATGGTTTACAATTAAATTTTTTCAAGGCATTTTCGTAAGGCATGTCAAAATTTTTTTCATTCTAGCATTTTTGAAAACTGGAAACTTTTATGAGTTTTTAAGCCTACAAAAAAATATAAAAAAAATTAAGCCATGGATCAGAGCAACAAAAATTCCAAACCCTTTTGTCAACCCAATCAATACAATTCGAAGAAGAGTGTCTCGTTTCAGAAGTTTGTTGATATTTTTCAACTAAGCGATGCCTGGCAATTACATGTGAAGAAGAGCAATCTTAAAACTGAGGAAGATCAGGTAACGATTTAGTTTGATGGCGTGTGAACTTGATCTTAACTAATTTGCTTGTATTAAAAGGCTCAACGCAGAATACTTCAACGCAATTATTGAGAAGCTCTGCTTGTGTTCTCTATTCCTGTGACGGACAATTTTTTTTTTTACCAAGAAAAAAGCGTTATTCGAAATTCAAGTGCAGTTGTCGAATCGCAATATCTCTACCGCCTTGTTTGAAGTTTTTTGGAGAGCTCAATAAAATGTTGTGAAAATTCTTAATTAAAAGATGCTGTTGAGTAAAGAAATTAGCACTTGGCAGTCATTGCTATGACTGAAGCAAAATTTATGCCTAACTTTTCTTTATTTTTGTGAATTTGTGTCAAATTGTAAAAGAATGTCTTTCATAATTAGTGTTAATATGTTGCTGATCTTGTTGCAGTGCAGATGCATCTGAAAATTGTAAGAGAAATATTGGTTGGTCATTAGTTAACTACTGTTGTTCAAGATGATAAGTTCGCAGCATTTTGTTTTGGTTTTAATTTGCTGTTGCGCTTATACAGTAGCGCATAAATTAAATAAGAGGTATTTAATATTTCCGCGCCAGGCACCTACCAGACATCAGGTAAGCGTAGCAGCTTAGGACTGCGGTACGTATGAGTAACATTTTTCATGCTGCAGTTGATTTTTAATGGCGCTCATCCGTTTCGTTATTCTTTGTCAGTTCATTGGCGGTATTGGCATTCCTGCTGATCTCGATTACGAATCGCTAGTTGTGGGTCACGTGCTCAAGGCAATGTTCTATTTGCCATATAATGCAACTGTTTTTCGTGAAAATCCGTACCTACCGGAATATAAAATAGCTGCTAGAATGAGGGCGCGCAAAATACATGAAGCTACAAGACGCTCGCAGCTACGTTGGGATATTTATACATACATTATAGAACGACTGAACAGGTGAGTGTAGCTAAAGGACACAGTAAAGGATCCAATGAAACGAACTTGTTTTTAAATTAATCACAGCTATGGTTATAATGGGCAAGAATGTCTGCTGCGCACGATTTGTGAGGCGAACTTATTACATTTCGAGAGCAATTTCAATATATTTGCGGAACTGTTGCACATCTTGCTGAGGTGAGGAATAAATAAAAGTAATTTGCAGCAAATAATGTGCTTTTAAATATACATTTTTTTTAGTCCCTCTTCATCATTGGATGCCGAAACGACAGCGAAGAATAGTTTTATGGCAGCGGAAAAGTTGGGACGCTCTGGTGAAACTGACGCATGTATCCTGTATGCCTGTAAAATATCGCTGTTGAATTTAGTTTCCACCGTGCTCCATATTGATATTTAAATAAATGGTTTATAGGAAATAGTTTATTTCATTAACTAACCTTGTCTAAAAGCTCAAATTACCCGAAAATGCCCGGGTAACCGTAGCTCGAAGTACTCGAAAATGCACGAAAATACTCGAAAATACCCGGGTGCCCGGGCATTACCTGAGTAATTCGAGCTACGGTTCTGAAATAGCTCAAAAATCAAGAGCTCCAATTTTCAGTTTTATTTGTATTATTATGACTAGACCTCGGATTTTGCACATTTGTATATATTTGAAGGATTAAGATAGGTCAATTCTGATGACACTTAAGTTCGTTTCATTGAAAATAGAGTTGAAAACGATATGCATATTTAAAATTTTTTTGGCAAAATATGCAAAATATGCAATAACTTCTGTGTTAAACAAATAAAAAATAATATAAAGCGATTCAATGGGTAGTATACAATTGAAATTTTAATAATTACTAGCTGAAGTACATAGCTTTTTTTATTCTTGTTGCTGGCAGTTATGTTAACTAGTAAATTATGAGATGTCAATGAAATAATTAGTATAGTTCGAAAGTTTTTCATTGTATTCATTTTATTAAACCAACTATTTTTTTTTAACATTAAAAAAGTTTCTTACCTAATTTTAAAAAATATCTCAAACGATATTAGTGGCAAGGACTGAAATAGCCAGTTATTTATTTTTTTTTTTTAAATTTGTGCAAAACTGAAAAATTACCAAAAATTAGTGTACTTTAAAGACAGGTCAAATCGGTTTCGCTAGCTATTTCGTACGAAAACGATTTCTATCACATGCCTGATAATAATATTTTCATTTGTCCAGACAAATCGTCATCTAATGGTAGACCCTTCGCTTCCAAGGAAGTTTTTATTTCGACAACTCTCTCGAAATTCTATTTTATATATATAAAATCCCGATATAGTTGGGGAATTTTTATCAGCTCTTTTGCTAGCTTTATAGATTCAGAATCTTCTGGGTTCAGTGTTTCAAGAACCTAAAATGCAAATTTTGAATTTTTTTCCTTACCAAACTAAATTAAATTCATATCGTCGTTGTCCGAAAATAATGGGTTATACAAAATAATTTGGAAAATTAAGTCATAGGTAAATAACGCACTATGAGTAAAAAAATATTCAACAGCATTATTAACATTTTGATTATTTTTAGGGAAGAAACCATATTGATTTTTTTTTTTATTTAAATTTTAAAACAACGATGCGTTATTAAAAATATTGTTTGTTGATAAACATTATCTTACCTCTGTTATTCCCTCCATGTTATCTATATTTGATGAAATTTGTTTGCATATATTTTGCATATTTGTTGCTTATGTTGCATATATTTTGCATAGTTGTGGCATATTTTTTTGCATATTTTTTGCATATATTTTGCATATTTTCGATATGATTAAAATTTGTTATATTTTAATCATAAAACGTCTAGATACAAAGTTTGGTATCAATCTGATGACAAATATGCAAATATGCAAAATCCGAGGTTTAATTATTACAAATAAGTTTTTTAATTATTTAAAATTAAAGGTATTGAATTCTGGACCTCATAGGATGATTTCAAAAGTAAGGAATCATGTTGGGATTTCAGTTGCTTTTAAAGAATTTTGAAAATGTTTGTTATTCATATACTTAAAAATTCCGGGAAAATCCGGTCTTAGTCCCGAGATGTTTTGAGGGGAGTCCAGGATTTTTGAATTTCAATAAATTACCTAAGGCTTTCGATTAGGGTATACTAAGTCAACATATCATCACTGGAGCTAGGAATTTCGGGACTCAATAGCAATGCCGGGATTTAACCGGGATAATAATTAAGAATCCCGGTTTTTGAAAAACTGAGAAAAACCAATTTTACAACAAAAAAAAAAAAGAAGAAAAACAGAAATAAATTCATATTCAAGGTATGAAAATTAACAAATTTTTATACCGCCATGTTTAAGAAACGTACCTAAATGGGTTATATGAATTTTTTCACTCAGTTTGTAATGCTCATAAGAAGGCGTGGTAGGTATAAATATATATTTATATATATATATATATATATATATGGAGCGTTCTGTATCAAATCGGCTACTCCCCCTAAACGTCTGAATTTTTGAGATAAAAAGTTACACAATGGCTTAAAATTTTCCTTGAAATCTCTGTTTTTTGCCGCCGTTTGGCGCCCTTGAAATTTTTTATAATTAAGAGGTGTTTTGGCTACTTTTTTGGACAAAGATGACTACGCAAAAAAGAGAAACGTTCAAAAAATTGGCTTAGGTTAGTTTTTTTCCATTAAATGATATCGACTCATAACCGCCAAAATATCTTAAGCGACATAATATCCGATTTATGTTTTATGATGAAAATCGATAATTTGCGATGGCTTACATCGTCTGTCAAAATTTCATGGGTGTACGAAATTAGATTATGAATTTAAACCAAAAGCAAAAAATTAAAAAGCACTAAGCACTAAGCAAAGATAATTACAAAAAACCTTCTCCTGTAAAATTTTCTTTTTGGCGTTTAAGATATTTTGACGGTTATGAGTCGATATACTCTTGTTCCTTACCTAAAAATATTTTGTAAAGTGTAAATGTTTCTATAAAGTTAACCCTTATCAGCAAAAGTGTATCCAAAAAATATTTAATGTTCAAACTTAAACGATTTGTTATTAAAAAATAAGGCACTTTAGGGAAAAATTTTATAAAACAAAAAGTGCTTGGAAAAAAATTGCTCAAAATATAAGTACAAATAAAAGAAAAAACATTTTGACATTACAAGATTTTTGAGTTGTACCATTTTTGCAAAATTAAAAAATATCAGAAATGTTTTTTTTTTAATTTGTGCCACCTTGTTTACCCTCTTTACTTCCATTATTGCTTAGATATTTGGATATCAGTTTACATACTTATTTTGATAATTAGTTTTGATGAGGTTGCATTGGAGTCAGGATATCTCGAAATACTCTTAACCCTCTGTAGCTGACGTCGCACAGTGCTTTGTCCCATAGGCAAAATTAAAATAAAATAAAGTGCTTAGAATATTTAAGTAATATACATTTTTGTAAAGCTAACAGAGTACCTTAAATAAATTCGTAAATAGAATTTATCATCTCGTCTTTTTGTTAACAGTAGAGGGCGCTAAAGTCAGAAAGCATTTGAGGTAAAACTGTTGAACGGAAAAACGGTTTTTACTGTGTTACAAAACAAATTTTTAAAATTTCATTTCTTATTGTATTGCTTTGAAACTTGACAGTTCAGTTTATAACTATAGGAACAAAAAAACAAAAATAATTTTTTGTAAATATTTTATATAAAAATGTTGTTTGTGCCATCGAAAACTGTTGCGATTTTTTATTTGGAATTCCCAAAATGCAAAAGTTTGATAGACTGAAAAATTTTTGTTTTTAAGAGTAGGTAATTTTTTATTTGTGATTTTAGTACATTTTAAAGAGCTTAAATTGAATATGTAAAAAAGTTTTAGATTTTTCACCCGGAAATGTAAAAATGATATGAATTTTTAAAGACATATTTCCTAAGTTTCAGAAAAAGTTGCAAAGACCTAAGTTTATGGTACTGCCAAAATTTAAAAAAACTAAATTTATGCAATTTTTTTTGTATATTACTATAAAAAATTAATCAAATTTTGATGTAGTGTATAATTTTTATTAAATAGTCACAAAAACTTACCAAAAATTGAAAGAATATTTTTTGTTTTTTTTGGCGGAAACCCTAAAGTTTTGCAAACTTTGAAAAAATTAAAAAAATATATAAATAAAAAGTAGGCGATTTTTCATTTTTCATTTATATACTTTGTTAACAAATCTTACCACTACTAAAAAAAAAATGTAAGATTTGTAACCGGAAATTTGAAATTTTGTATTTTTTTAAAACATCTATATTTTTTAGTTTTACAAAGACCAAAAATATGATTATATAATTTTTTCCAAGTAAAGGGCTCCAGCGACGTTCAATGTTCAATTAAATTTTTGCAATCTGTGCAATTTTATTGACTGTAGGTCTGTTTGAGAACTTTTCGAGTAAAAAATATCAAGTAACTTTTACTGGGAGAGTAAGACTGATTTTACTCTCTCAGTAAAAAATATCACAAAAAGTAAACGAACGACATCCAGTAAAAAGTATCAAGTAATCAACATTTGTTTGTCAACAGCTGATTCATGTTTTCCGTTTTGCTTTTCGTTTCATTTCTTTCCCTATGTTTCAACTCATTTACTCCATGAACACACTGCACTTTGTTGTGTGCACACTACATTTTGCGATTATCCCATACAAGAAAAACGACGAAAGAAAATACAAATAGAGATTTAATGGCTCATTTGTTATTAATGTCGGATCCGGAACTATCGTCACTTAGGTCTACAAAACACTTAAAAAAATGATGAATTCAAAGAAATTGAGAAATACATTTTGAAAGAAAACATCATATATTACAATTAAAATTAATTATCTTATTTGTTGAGCAAATTTAGAAACAAATTTATTTATGACCCTTTTTAAAGAGAATATTAAATTATTTGCATTTTGATCACAAATGTAGCAAAAATTTAGTTTATGAGAAAAAGGATATATTGAAGATGGTCATTTACTTGTATCGAATGAAGCCAAATTTCTCAGAGAGCTCAAAAACATAGTTTTATAAGTTGTTATTAGTGTTTAGTGCATTTTGATCACAAATGTAGCTAAAATTTAGTTTTTGAGAAAAAGGATATATGCGAGATGGTCATGTCCTTGTATTGAATGAAGCGAAATTTCCCAGAGAGCCCAAAAATATAGTTTTATAAGTTGTTATAAGTTTTCAGTGAATTCTGATCACTAATGTAGTTGCAATTTAGTTTTTGAGAAAAATTATATATGGAAGGTAGTCATGCCCTTGCACCGAATGAAACAAAATTAACCACTAAGCTAAAAGACATATTTTAACAGATAGTTACCAACTTTCGATTTATTCTATATACAATTATAGCTAAAATTAAACTTTTAAATTTAAAGATGTATGGGAGGTAGTCATGTCCTTGCACCGATTTTTCCAAAACTTCGAATTTTTCTTAATTAACATATTTTGAACTAGCACACCAAATTTCATATTTCTGTGATAACTTCTCTAATTTTGCCGATTCACTATATGGGGACAAAGCACTGTGCGTCGTAGTCTGACAGACACCGAAAATCAAAACTTCGTGCGTACAAACATAAAATTCGAAGTAACGATCTCTTCGCTCTCATTACCTTTTCTACTTATTAATTTGCTGTTATATGGAAAACTAACTTATAATTATTTGCTGTTATATGGAATAAGGTCAAGAAAGTTTCAGTCAGAAACTTCATCATAGGATATCAGTTTAAAAGTGAGGTCTACTACACCCCACGTCAGGTATATTGTTAAATTTAGAGCACGTCAGTTGCAGATGGTTAAATGTAGTAGTTGCAGGGATAGTACTACACCCCGTTGGCCAATGTCCATCAATCCCAAATTGATTTATAGATGTTTTATAAACAAATTTTTAGAGTTCGATCTAAAACTGAGCCCCCACATATAGTTACTGCGCAAGGGGTATATTAAGTTTCTCTATCCATTTGTAACATCCATAAGCAGGCGTGGTACGCATAGAAAAGTATAAATATTCTAGGTCAGCATCAACTCCTGAGTTGGTTTAGAGATGTAGTAATTTTGAAAATTTCGTAACGAAATTAATATAAAAGATGGTTTTAAAAAAGGATATTAAGTTCGAAAATGCTTAAATGCGAAAACGCTTACCTTACAACGTGACTTCACCCAAATAGCAAAACCTTAAAAAATTTCACAAAAATTAATATATTAAATTGATATTTTACCCATAATCTTATATATTGAAAACTTAAAATAATGTTGAAATTTGGATAAATTGAAAAAAAAAACAACACCTATCCTTTCTCTATACAATCTGACGTCATCAAAAAAATAAAACCTTCATAGCTTCTAATATTATAACTGTACTTCGGATATGCAATAAAATGAACAAAATTAATTTTTTCCATGTTTATGGCTTTATTAGGTCGTGTGCTATTCGGAAACTTTTCACTCGGATGATGAAATTTTGACAGTCTGAAAGAGAATATTTGGCACTTGTGAGGTGAATATTATTGTCAAAAATTCATGTAGCCCCAGGGGCTAGTATAATTTTTGACAATCGGAAAGAGAATTTTTGACACAAGCAAAAATGAAAAAAAAAAAAAGAGTTGGCTGTGCCGTGGACACACCCGTAGGTTTTGACGTGACGAAGTTTCTTGCTGTTGTTGTTGATGTTGATGTTGATGTTGATGTTGATGTTGACGTTGACGTTGATGTTGATGTTAATGTTAATGTTGATGTTGATGTTGATGTTGATGTTGATGTTGATGTTGATGTTGATGTTGATGTTGATGTTGATGTTGATGTTGATGTTGATGTTGATGTTGATGTTGATGTTGATGTTGATGTTGATGTTGATGTTGATGTTGATGTTGATGTTGATGTTGATGTTGGTGTTGATGTTGGTATTGGTGTTGATGTTGGTGATGGTGTTGGTGTTGGTGTTGGTGTTGGTGTTGGTGTTGGTGTTGGTGTTTGTGTTGGTGTTGGTGTTGGTTTTGGTGTTGGAGTTGTTGTTGGATTTGGAGTTGGTGCTTTTCGTTTAGCTTTTTTTTTGCTCCTCATTGGTTGTGCTCTCATTTCAATTAATCCAGCAAAAGTGATGCATATGCGTCACATTAGGCGGTTCCCTGAGGGTTTTAGACACGCCGTCAAATTTTTTTTTTATTTTTGTCATATGCCCGAAGACTTCACTTTTGTTTTCGTTCCTTAAAATTTACCGTTGCACCAGTAGTCACAGAGTTAAAAATCCATGCAACGTTTTTTCATGGCTGTAGCATTTTTACTGCATTATGTGATTGCATCCCTGAAATCATGACAACAAAATTTTTTTTGTAATTTAGTTGTGAAGCGTAATAACACATCCCTGCTGTCGTAAAACAAAATTTACTGTAGCACTCCTCCTGAGTGAGTAATAATTCCATGCAACAATATTACATTTCTGTTACATAAGCTGCTATATTCACGACCTAACGACGCCGGAATTTTTTTTTTATTTTTGTCGTAAAGCCATGTATAAAAACTTTATTTTCCTTTTTAAACTTTTATCGTAGGTTATATACTCATTGAGTAAAAATTCAATGCAACGCCGCTGCATGAATGTTGCGTTATCGATCTTTGAGCGGCTCTCTTAGCGTCCCCATGATGTCAGAAATTTTTTGTCTAATTTTGTTGTGAGGGCTTCCAGTAGGCCTTTATTGACGTATCGTATTTTTAATCCTAGCACTAATACTCAGCGAGTAATAATTCCATGTTACAAATTTTCAGTTGCGTTGCTTACGCAGCTCCCACTACGTCCCTATGCCGTATTAAATTTTTTTTTTTGTTTTTTTAATATAGTCAAAGAATTAACCTTTATGGTCATACTATTTTTTTAATCATAGCTCTTATACCCAGAGAGTAACAATTGAATGAAACGCAGATGAATTTTTAAAAAATTCATTTTTCAACTTTTTTGGAAACTTCGTCACGTCAAAAACACTTGTGAGTTTGTGAGTCGTAAAGAAGTTAAAAATTTTGTGTTTCCGACAGCATAGCAACCAGAATCCCTAATTTTCAATATATATCAACAATTTCGCAAATTAAATTAAATTCTTGTGCTAATGCACTACCAAAATCTAAAACGCCAAAATTTCTAGCCGTCAAAATTTCATCGTCCTTTTGGCACAGCAAAAATTACAATTTTATTTCAACAGACAGAAATTGTATTCAACTCAGTAAATTCTCTCCTACCACGAGTGAAAAGTTTCCGAATAGCACACGGCCTTAGTAAGAGAAAATTCTCATTAATTATGGAACACAACGTCGTTCAATTGGCTGCCTCGGCTGGCTTCGCAGTAGCGCATTCTGTCACTCCAATTTTCCAAGACCTTGTTGATGGTTTCGGGCTGTAGCTCACGGATTGCTTGGTTGATATTAGCCTTAAGTGCTTGAATCATTTCCGGATTGTAGGCATAATATCGGTCTTCACGGTTCCCCTCAAAAAAAGTACAAAGGGGTCTAATCGCAGCTCCGAGGCAACCAATTGACATCGCCAAGACGGCTGATAACACGATTTGGTAATTTGGTGCTCAAAAGATCGATTGTGGCATGGCGCGCCATCCTGCATGAACAAGAGGTCGTCCAATTTCATGTCTCCAATTTCAGTAAAAAAAGTCTGTTAACATGGCTCTGTAATGCCCACCGTTGACTGAAACGTTGTTCCCAGCCTCATTTCACTCCACAATCCACACTAAACTGTCAATTTCTGTGGATGCATCGGCTTCACGACAATAACGTGCGGGTTTTCCGAGCCCCAGATGCGGCAATTTTGTTTGTTAACGCAACCTCAGAGATGAAAATGAGCCTCGTCAGAAAACTTACGAGGGGTACTATTTATATTTCGGGAACTGGCAACACTAATGTCAATAGCTAAAATCTGGCATCACTTTAATAAAGTTTGACACTTGTTAGCATAAATGTAGTCTCCATGGTATAATTATAGAGGTAAACTCGCTAGAAGAGAGCGTACTGCCGCGAATGTCAAAACGAAGTTGACAACTCATGTAAAATCTCGAAGCTGTGAGAATGACAAGAGAAAGCAAGAATTGCCGAAATGTAAACGAAACTAAACAGTTGAAGCTGTCTTGTTGCATTAATTAAAAATTGTAGTAAATGGTTATTTTTCGTGTTTTTATTGATATTAATATAATCTAAAATTGTTTCCAGCCAAACATCATTCAAAATTAAATACAAGAACTATTAACTGCAAGCAGGGAGCGCCACTAAACAACAACAAAAGTACAGCAGTAAGTTCACAGCAGAGATTTGCACAAGCCCAATCGTCATTTTTTGCTACTCGAATAACAATCGTCGTCAGCCACAATCGTACACAAAAATTAATGCACGCATACATGGTATAATAATACAAGGTAGCATTGACAGTTGCTTGGGAAAACATCTTCTGTCAAAAAATATTCTCAAAAAGAGAGCACCATTGAAAACACAAACAATGTTGAAAGCGTTGAAGTGAAAAAAAAAACAACAACCACAGCAGCTGCAGAAGTATTTCCACAAAAAGCTGTTTTTGACAGGAGATGTTTACTTGTAGAAGAGAAAATAAGCAGTTGTCAATGCTACCTTGTATTATTATACCTTGTATTGTATTATTGTATTATTATACAACGATTGGTGCTAAGCACAGTTTGTAACGATTGCGAATACATACAAAGGCACCATACAGACAATGCAGACATTCGGATGCTTCGCTAAACACTCGAGTGTCTCGAGTGTTGCTGCATGGAATTGTTTTTTGCTTTCGTTCTTTCCAACAAATACGCATTCTCCCGTTACTTTGAGAATGAGTGTTAGAAGAGATGCGCATTTTTTTGTTCGCTGTTGTACTGCTTAATCTAAAAAACATTGCAAAAGGCTTGCGGCAACTCCAAAATATATTTTTTTCTGTTTATAACAGTGCTTGTCATGCCATAGCCATGCGTGTACGTCACAAATCGTTTTTTTTTACGTGAGAATTTTTCGTATACAAAAAAATCAACACTGCAGACTGCGGTTAACATTTTTTCCTTGGTGCGAATGGACATAAAAGCATGAATTTTCCTTGCTTTTGGCGAATGTTGATCATGTCTCGCTTCGTTGATTATTCTTGATTCGCAGGCATTCGTAATCGCGACCACTCTTACTCTATGGTATTCGTATCCTCAGCGATTGGTGCATGTCATGGTATAATAATACATGGTAGCATTGACAACTGCTTATTTTCTCTTCAACAGGAAAACATAAACTGTCAAAAACAGCTTTTTGTGGAAATACATCAGCAGCTGCTGTGGTTGTTGTTTTTTTTCACTTCAACGTTTTCAACATTGCTTGTGTTTTCAATGGCGGATTGTGAGCGCTCTCTTTTTGAGTATATTTTTTGACAGTATATGATTTCCCAAGCAACTGTCAATGCTACCTTGTATTATTATACCATGGGTGCATGTATTCGCGCATTAATTTTAATGCAGAAGGCACATTCGGTGCTCGTATATTGAGGATACATTGGAAACGCCATTTGAATGCAATAAAGTTGTTCTCTGGTACACAGCTGATTCTGACAATATCGGCAGTAATGACAAAAGAGAGCACAATCAATGCTGCGATTACCTCTACTATTATACTCATGGGCGTCCGCAGGAATTTGTCGAGGGGGGTCCAAGGTATGTGCACGTTTATGATAATGAGCCTGGAATGTTACCTATGAAATTTTATTGCCTGAGATTTTCTGTGCAAACTTTGTAAACATTGTTATTATATGAAAATTCATATTTTTCAATTTAACTTCCAGTATAACGAACTTTTAGTTTACAAAATCATATTTACATTTATTAAATGCATTTAAAAATATTTAAAATAATTGTCGTTCGTTTTTAAATATATTTAATGATCCGTGCAGACTGAAAAAGATATTTTCAAGGAATTTATTTTATTTTATTATCATTTAAAATAGCTTTTTTGATTTTTGCTTTTGTGTGTGTGTGTGTGTGTGTGTGTGTGTGTGTGTATAATTTATAAAAAGAGTGCATGATTATCTTGTGTTTTAAAAATTTTTAAAATTTTTTATATTCGTTTTTCTTGAATGCTCGTTCAGTTATGAACAGAGCAACATGCTTAATGTTTTTTTAAGGCACTATTACCGTCTAGAAATTTCAAAAAATGAATTTTTGTGTTTTTACATTTTTAGATTCCTTATACCTTCAATAATAACTGTCCAAAATATTAAATCGAAATTCGAAGCCAGTGCCGAGATATAACGACTCAATTGAAGCGCGCTCTCGGCTCGCAGGTGTAAAAAAAACTTTACACGCATTTTTCTCGAGTTTAGGTTTTTTTAACTGGCGGACAATCAATCTCCGGATCTACTATGCCGTTATTAATAATTTTTGCAGCATTTTGTTTGTTTTTATATCCTGTGTGATAGTTTACCACAATTTGACCACAAAAAAATATATAAAATTTTTGAATTTGAAAAAAGGTTGAAAAAAGGCGATTTTTGAAAAACATTTTCAAATGTCCGCCATTTTTTTAGCAGCAGTGTTTTTTTGAAAAGAGCAATTTCAGCGCCCTTATTAAATGTACAATTAATAGAAAATAAAAATAAAAAAATGTTTTCGTAATCTTCAAGAACTGTTTAATACTGTAAAAAAGTTTGATAACCATATATAATAAAGAAAAAAATTGTTGAATATATGTTAATTTTTAGTATTCTAGACGGTAGTAGTACCTTAATTAGACATGAATGTTTATTATAATTTTAAAAATTTCTTTTGATTAGCCTTAGTTTTTTCGAATGTGTAACATTCAGTTTATAGGGGGTCGGTAGAATAATTTTTATTTTTAAATCCTTCTGATGAGCTTACTTGGTGGTAAGCGAAAAGAATTCTTAAAGGAAACACACGCGCCCACACGGCTTTAACCAGGCATTAGGTAATAGGTCGTTTTCCACTTTTTTCATCGGGTTGAATATCTTTTTATATTTTTTCGGCTTCCTTCGTTCCTATTGTTAAGCTCCCACTTAGCAATGGGAAAATCCTATCCTAGTATCCAACTTTTTATTCATTAAACTGATTCTCTTTTTTAGATGAGCTAGGTTTTTGTTAATATTTATTCAAACAATTTTTTTATTTCAGACAGTAAATTATCTGCTTACTTTTTATTTTTATTCATTATTATTATTTATTCTATATTGTTTACTATTTATAGTATATTATTTATTATTTCTCGTATGTTTCTTCTTTATTTATTTTTAAGCGCTACTTATTTTTTATCATACAGTTATATATTAAAAATTATTTTGTGTATTACTTATGTCTATTTTTGGTATTTTTTATTTTATTATATATTTTTTATTTATTATATATTTTACTAGCGATACCCGCCGCGCGTTGCTGCACCCAGCAAGTATATTGGAAATAATAAGTAAATTCAAAACTTTTATTAGTCCCTTAGTCTAACACCACGCTCATGTTCCACTGCCCGTTACAGTTTCCCAGTAGCAGAACATCACTCCCAGGTGACAATTCCATTATGAGTTTCAATGTCCTGTGATTTTAGCTTCCATAGCTATTCTGTATAGAGAATCGGACCACACCCCCTTTTCCAATGCACATACCAGTTTTCCAGTAGAAAGACTTTGGCATGCGACGTTTAGTTCCAAAGCTATTCAATATCAAAAATTTGACTTGTGTGGTCGAAGCCATAACCCATTTCCCTATGCCCGTCCCAGTTCTCTTGTTTATTTATAAAAAAAAACTTATTGAATCACACAATGTCAATTCTTTAAAGTAAAAAGTCAGCCGTTTGTTCCTTTTGTTCCTTTATAAATTACAGGAAAACCACCATCAAAACATGTGTAGAAAAGTTGCATGCAGCGAAACAATTAAAGATAAGTACATACATCAAGTCGGATTCAATCTTATTCTCATCAAAAAAATCCTCAACATGCTAAAGGTGGTCAGTGAATCCCCTTTTAACAAAACTGTGTTAGATTAATTCACCTCATCAAAACTACTTTGAACATATTAGAATGTACTTCGATCCAATTAGCTTTAAGCGCAGCAAAGTATGTATGTATATGTATTTGTTTGTTTGTTTTGTTGTTTTGTGCTTGCTGAGAACAAAAAGAGTATAGTAGAGAGCAACATGCAGTTTATTGAGGCTCTCGCAACACAAACGCATGAAAAGCTAACGATCAAGCAATGCATGGCATTGTGGATGATTTTTTAAAAAACTTTACACTTTAATTAAAGATACTTATTATTGAAATTTCGAAAAGAAAATAACCAATGAACCTTTTGTAGCACAAATGTGATATTTTAAAACTTATTTTAAAAAAATAGGACCAGTACTTTTGGAGTTTTGCGGACACAAAAAATGTTCACTTTCATTTTATATAATAGTATAGATATAGATATAGATATAGATATAGATAGATAGATATAGATAGATATAGATATAGAAGATAAAGATATAGATATAGATATAGATATAGATATAGATATAGATATAGATATAGATATAGATATAGATATAGATATAGATATAGATATAGATATAGATATAGATATAGATATAGATATAGATATAGATATAGATATAGATATAGATATAGATATAGATATAGATATAGATATAGATATAGATATAGATATAGATATAGATATAGATATAGATATAGATATAGATATAGATATAGATATAGATATAGATATAGATATAGATATAGATATAGATATAGATATAGATATAGATATAGATATAGATATAGATATAGATATAGATATAGATATAGATATAGATATAGATATAGATATAGATATAGATATAGATATAGATATAGATATAGATATAGATATAGATATAGATATAGATATAGATATAGATATAGATATAGATATAGATTACAATTAGATATAAGAACAGAATTATATATAAAATTATATACAGAATTATATATAAGAACAGATTAGATTTTGATAAGTAAAAATAAGTGACAGTAGCTAGACTTGGGATGAGAATGATTTAATTCTCATTTCAAGTAACTAATACTCGGTGAGAGTAAGTTATTTTTGCTCTCACTTTTAGTGTAGTTAGATAAGTACTCAGACATCGTTAGACTCAGACGTCTAGACAACGGACTCAGACAGGACTGAGTGGCTTTTTTGAAACCGACACGTCTCTAGCTCCCTTTGGCAAAGTGCGTTGACACTTTGTTTAAAATTATTAATATTGTTTTTAACAAAGGTTGCGGGCCGCCTCGCAAGTTTTGGGAGGAACAAAGTATTGATACACTTTGCCATTCACACATCAAAGAACTTCGTGTTGATTTCTCAAATGATATTTAGACTCCACATATACAGCACAATTAATAAAAACAAAAGTTGCACAACAGACGATAATTAGAGAACAAAATCGGTTGTTGATCGTTACTCAGGGCTGGTAATTCAAACGTAACGGAGCGTGTCATAGTGCTACTCAAATTTGCTATATGAACAATGCCCATAAGTAGTTAATGAAATCTTAACAAAAAGTCAGATGAAACTAAGTTTCGTACCACCTAATATCATGTTTACATTACACATTTAACTATGCAGTTTGACTTTAATAGTTATGTTACATTTCCTTGTCATTTTTTTAAATTTCCTTTTGTTATTGATGAAAACACAGTGTTGCATAGCAAAATGAGATGGTTTAGGTCGCAGTTTCAACTTAACTGCTTTGCGAGAGATTTTGAGATTAAGATTTTGTATGGGAAACTATGCAGTTAAGTATCCAATTTCAAAGTTAACTGTGTAGTTTCGAGGTAATGTAAACATAGTATAAGAAATCAAAACTTAAGAGTTTAAAACTTTGTAACATATAAACAAAAATGTTACATATACACATAGGAAATAAAAATATATAAAATTTTTCAGTTGAGGGATTCAGCTGTGGACGCCCTTGATTATACTATTGTACTCTCAACGTTTTTATGTACAAGTGCTATTTTTTTTGTTTACAGTGATTTAAGAAAATTAATTTTTTCAAAAAATGGAAATTTCAAGAGAAGGTTTTCGTTGGATTATTTTTCACAACTTTCGACGTGGATTATCTCAACAAGAATGTGTCGATGAACTCAGTTCTTTGTATGACGATAAAGCACCATTCAAAACCACAGAATATCGCTGGTATTGTGAATTCAATCGTGGTCGTAGTTTGGTCGCCTACGCATTCTGTGAAGGTCGTCCAAGATCGGTTGTTGTGCCATAAAACATCGATGCAGTACGTGAACTAATAATGCAAGATCGTCATATGAAATATCGTGAGATAGAGGCATCCTTGCACATTAGTTTCACTTCAATACATTCGAATTTGCAGCCAATCTGTAAAAAATCTGATCTGTAAAAAAAATTTGCTCTCGTTGGATACCCCATAATTTATCAATCGTAAAAAAAATCTCGCAGCGATTGGTGTAAGGAAATTATTAAAAAGTTCAATCGTGGTGCTTCAAAAGATGTGTATAAAATCGTGACAGGTGACAAATCATGGTTATATGCGTATGAGCTGGAGCAATCGACTGTGGCGAGGCAAATCCAACAAAAGTTGTTCGCGCACGAAGTACTGCGAAGCAAATGGTCGCCTGTTTCTTTCACCGAATGGGTCATGTGGCCACTGTTCCACTTGGGCAACATAGGACGGTCAATTCTACATGGTACACGACCATTTGTTTGCCGGAAGTCTTCGGAGAAATTCGCAAAACCAACCGCAAAAGACGAATCATTCTCCATCATGACAATGCGAGCTCTCACACATCTCGTCAAGCAAGTGCATTTTTGAGCCGTCAAAACGTCGAATTGATGACTCGTCCTCCATACAGTCCTGATTTGGCACCCAATGATTTACGAGCGCCGATGAAGCAGTTGAAGCGTTATAAAACCATGTTTTGGAGGTGTCTCAAGAGCAGTGGCGTTCTTAGGCTTGGTGACACCCGGGGCGGAAACCAGTGGTGTCACCCCTACAAAACCCTCACATGCTAAAGAGAATAGTAAGGAGTGTTATTAACAATTCTAGTACGTTAGTGAACAAATGATTCCTTAACTCAGGTCCCTTGACTGTCAGGATAGAAGTCCTTGCTTGGATGGCAGATTCAAGTTTGCAGACATCTATTGCATTCAGTTCAGTAAATTCTACTAAGGTTTCAGAATTCTTCAATTTCAATGTTACCGAAGTTATCAAAGCTGACGAGTTTTTTTTTGTTAAAAATTTTCCTATCTATCTTTGATGAATTATTGAGAAATTATTTGTTAGCAATTACAAATTTTAATATGTTAGTGGACAAATGCTTTCTTAACCATGGTTTTCTTAGCTTCTAATATAGCATGCGCCTCACGTTTTTATGAGATCCAAGCCCCACTCTAGCAGAAATTATTTTATACTTTTTAGTTCGTTTTAAAAACGTGGCATATTAAAATTTTTTTTTACCTCAATTATTATCTTATGGTTTTTAATCTTGTGTAAAATTTGACAATAGATTTTGAAGGTTTTATGTTTTTATCAGTACAAAATTTGTTTTTAGAACCGAAATGGTTCAATTAATATTAAAAAAAAAACTGAAGAAATTCATTGACATTATCGAGGCTCCAACTCTCAACCTTACGATTATAAAGCAATCGCCGTGTGCTCTGAGCTACAAAACCCATTTAAAGATATATATACATTTTCAGTTTCAAAACTCTAGCTCATCGAGACGTTGGTTAAAAATGGATTCCAAGATTTGTACGGGACAGACAAATGAAGTAAAGCTAATAAAAACATTTTAAAAAAATAACAAACTAAAATATTCTTCAAATTTCATAAAAAAAGAAGCAAAAACAGTCTCCTCGGTTCATATAATATACGAGAAACACAATTTCATTTTTATTAAATATAGTGTACTCTACATTCAAAATATTGTATCGACGCAACTCGAAAACGACGCAAATTGAAACGACGCAACTCGAGGCTCTAGTGTATATTACTTCGTTCATCCTGCAGATATTGGACAATACCATTTCTTTAAATAAAAACTTTTTCAAGAGTCAATCCTTTTTTGCAGGTAAATTTGTGTTGCTTCAGTTTCTTTTTAGACATCAGCCTTAATGAAAGAAAACAGAGGAAAGTATAGTCATTTGTGGAATTTAAAAGGCATTGAGCGCCAATTGAGTATACATTTTAATTATTTCAACGATTTTGTTTCTATCAAAATCAAAAAAAAAAAAATACCTGGACGGTGTCACCCCTAAAATGGTGTCACCCAGGGCCACCGCCACCCCCCCTTAGAACGCCTCTGCTGAAGAGGAATGAAAAAACTGCTATGACAAATGGTTTGAACGGATGCAAAAGTGTATTGATTATCAAGGGAAATATTTTGATTTCTTTCCGCGGAGGTATGATACTGACTTTATGTCAAGATTTCGAGCGGGAAACATCTGCCAGTGTCAAAATAACCTATGATTTAAAAAAAAACCACTAGATGGCCCACCCGTTACATTACACAAGAGTATGGTATTTTAACCCTCATCGGTCCCCTGTATGCGCAATTTTGATCTTTAACCTTGAATAAAATAAAAACGGTTCAGCGGAATGACCTTGTATTTTGCAAAGTAGAATTATTTTGCCTGAACAACCAAAAAAAACCCGTTTTTTAATTTGTACCCTTACTTTGCATGTGCAGTTATAGTTACGAATCGGTCCCTGTTATAGCACGCTCTTATTTTTTCGTTTTATAAAATTCAGTTTGTTCTGGAACACACATAAGTGAAGTTTGTTTGCGCATTTATTTGAATTTTGGTTATGTTTCGAAGTATTTGATAAAAAATGGATAGAGTTTTACGAGAAAGAAGGCAGCGAGATGAACTAGAAATGGATTTTGATTTGGAAAGCGAAGCGGGCGAATCTCCGTGCAATAGTGACGATGGTTTTGCGTTATCAGACGAGGAGAATGATGAAAGTGAAGTTAGCGTGCATTCGGATAAAGACGACATTGAGCCACTTGAGCAAAATTTAGCAGAAGAAAATGCAGCAAATCCTGAAAGTAAATATTTTTCAAAAAATAAGAAAATTGAATATTCATCGCAAACATTTGAAATAAATCGAAGAAATTCATTTCAACGTGCAGAAAATTTCACTTCAGGTAAAAAGCTATCCTCTTTGTTATGGGTTCATGTTCATTAGGGCGTATCGAAAAATTTAGATCGTATTCTAAGAGGTCTCAAAAGTTGCATGGGGTTGTCCAGATCACCCAAAAAAAATTTTAAGGAAAAAAAGAGTTTTGTCCCGCAAGGACAAAGTTGTTTTTTGAGGAAAACAGTAAAAAATAACGACCTTAAAATGCTTTGACTTTTATAAAAAAAACTACGTGTGTCTTAAAGCAAAAGTAGGTATAGGCTTAAGCTAACAATATATTGGTAAACAGGATGCCACTTACGATTTTTATCCACAGTGTCCTTTGTGAAGGATATTCGAAGCTAAATCTGTTATCGAGATAGTACAGAACTTTTGATTGTTACCCAATAGTCTAAATTTTTGTGGTTTTCATTATACTGCTAACGTATAAAGTTTAAAGTTGCCGAATTAATAATTAGCATAATTTTTGCATATGCATTTTCCTATATTTGAGAAATGTATACTTGAATGCAATTTTTTAACTTTTTCAAAAAAAAAGAATATAAGATTTTATATCTCTGGTACCAGAAATGGTACCTAAGAAACTTTGCTCAATTTGGATTCTTCAAATATTTCTTAACAACACCCTGTCTAAAAGTATTATTTTAAAATACCAGCTTAATACCCACAATTTTATTTTCTACTTTTATATTTTTTGATGAAATTGTTAAATTTCATTTATTTATTTATTTATTTATTGTTGTTTAAGCTAAACATTAGTACACTTAGAACTATGTTCTTTTATAGTACAATATGATGTTATATTATTATTATTACTATTATAAATAACAGCTTAGTTGAGACAAAATTATTATGATTATATGTAATCTTATATATTAATACGCAAACATCGAATGTTGTCGTACAGTTTTTCAATATTTATTTTAGGATAAGGACAATGAAACGTACATCATTCGAAAGGTACTGCACCATAGATGTGCCGAATGATGTTAGATTTTAAATTCATGACCTTTGACCCGAAATATTAACGTTGAAAGTTTATATCAATTTTCGTTAGGGATCTCAAAACTGGGAAGAGGTAAAATGAAGAATGTGATATCAGATGAAAGGTCTGGCTGCACAGTATGATTGAATATAAGATTGGTGACCTTTGACCTCAAATATGAGCGGAAAAAAAGCATTTATTAAATAAAAGCTAAACTATAAGAGATGGAAAAACATGATATAAGAGAGAAATTTAGACATTCATAAGATGTGCAAAATATACTTTGATATTTTTCACCATCGTTTACGGTTACCCTACAATAGGCACTTTTTCATGTAACAAGTGTCAATATATATTATGATGGTAGAATTGCTTACAAATAGTACATTTTGAAAAATTTCCGTTATTTTGACATCAAAATTATTGTGATATTTCGAAAACTATAGATGTTTTCAGTACAACGTTTTTTGTATGGAAATTCGATGATTGAGAAAAATAACGGTATGCGAAAACTTTTTTGCTAATATTTTCCACGAATAGTATGTTATTAAATTTCCCGTTATTATGACAACAAAAGTTTTGCAATATTTCGAAACCTGTAGATTTTTTCCATGCAATGCATTTCTTAAAGCAATGTCATTGCCTCAGAATGAGAAAAAAACAATTGATATTTCAAATTTTGATTTTGCATGCAAATATTTCAGCCATTTTTCAATCGATTTTCCCTAAATTTTCTTTGTCTGAAAGTTTAATTAAATTACTTTTGAGAAATAAGAAAAGATTTACCGTTATCTCACTAATTCAATTTCTTATGCTGTTTTCAAAAACACTCTAAAATATTCAATTTTTGCTTAAAAATTATACCAGACATTCTTTTTTTGTAATTTTTTTTTTTGTTTTTCTATTTTCTTCTCTCACACTCTTTCATATACCATATCATTTATTTGCAACAATTGCTTCATTTTGACACATAATTTAATTAAGTGTTTCTATCATCGAAAATCATGAGCTACCCCCTATGATTTTTTTGATGAAAATTAAATTTTTCAAAATGTTGTTTTTGTATTTTTTACAAAGTTGTACAGCTTAAAAAATAATTTCTGTGAAAAAATTTTTCAAATATTTCAAACCACTCGCAAGTTGTATACACAAATCCATGTTTTAAGCCATTTCCTTATCTGCGCCGTTGCCTAGAATTATTACTTGGCGTGTATATGAGGCACAACAAATATGATAAAACAAAAATTATACTGTTAGAAAAAATTTAATTTTACAACAATAAAAAATTAATCATAATTTCTCTAAAAGGAACCCCTTAATTAAAGTAACCAGAATGCACTAAATGCAAAAGCAAAAAAAAAATTAAATTAAAATTGAAATAACGACAAGTATTAAGACAAGGATTATAACAAGGATTAGAAAAAGGATAAGAACAAAGATTTGGACAAAGATTAGGACCAGAAATAAGATAAGGAGTATGACACAGATTAGAGTATAGAATTGGACATGTATTAGGACAAGAGTTCTGCCAAGAATTGGGAAGATGACTTCGACAAGGAAGATTGAGACATACCTAAAACAATATTTGGGGCAAGATTGGGAAAAGTATAATGACATGAAATAGAACAAAGATAACCAACAAGTACAAAGATTTAGAAAGGAAGTGGGACAGGACAAGGATTAGGAAAGGATTTGAACAAGAATAAGCTTTGGACATGGTTTAAAACAAGGATTTGGACCGGAAGAAGGTCAATTATTAGAACACATATAAGAATAAGAATATAAATAAAGACAAGTTTGGAACGGATGCAAGGATAGGGACAAGAATAAAGATACACTGTCACGTCAAAATCTACTGATGCGCCAACGATAAAGCCATCTTATTTTCAACTTTGCCAAGCGTTTTTCAATAAAAAAAAAACAAGAGAAAAATCGATATTGGTATGGTCGAATTTCGACCACAGGCAATACTAGTTAGATTAATTTTAATATAATTTCACTTAACTAATTATAACAAATGTCTTAAGCTTAGTATAAACTTGATGCAAGAATTATATTAGAGAAAAAGTTTTAATCAAGCTACATGTGAAAAAAAAAATTATGTAGAATTATATACGAAAATAAATGATAGGGAGCTGAAAAGAGAAAAGAAGTTAAAGAATATGCAGGTGTTAAGAAGTAGAGAAAAAAGATAAAATAGATTTCCTAAAAATTCCTCTTCTGTTAATTTCTCTTATCCTTCGGGGCAGCATATTCCAAATGAGAGGAGTTCAGCGAGCTATGCCTGGGTACAATTAAAATATGACTTCTTCTAGACAAACAGAACTGAAGTTTTGAATATAGATAAGAAGGAGTTTTCTCATGAATGAGTTTATGCAAATATATACAGTTTCTTGCATTCATGTATGCAGTTAAATCACATCCAAGGATAGCATTTCTGAAACTCGACAAATGGTCAAATTTTCGCAAGCCGTATACATAGCGTGTAGCATAATTAAAAGCAATTTGAAGTTTTAGCTGGGAGGATGAGTCGTGTTTACTGTATACTATTTCTGATTACATTATTACAGGTAAGATCAGTTGTATCACTAACTTTCGCTTTACATTAATAGGAGTCACACAAGCTGACATTCGCAAATTACGAAGAACATAATAAACTTTTTTGACTACACTGTTAACATGATCAACACATGATAGAGACGAGTTAATATGGAAACCAAGATTAACAACTTTTGACACAACAGAAAGCTTATTAGTCCCAATGAACAAATCTGGGACATCATTTAAACAACTTTTTGTTTAAATGATGCCCACTCCTTAATACTGCTGAGATCTTCATTCATTTTACAGTAAAGATCTCCAAGAAGCGAAGTTTGCCGTGACAGATACAGCTGTACATCATCAGCATAGGCATGAACAAATGCATGTTTGCACACATTGAATATATCATTCAAAAACATTGAAAATAAAAGAGGACCAAGTATTGATCCTTGAGGAACACCACTTAGGACTAGTTTATACTGAGAAGACAATTGACCGACATTGACTTTTTGAGCCCTATTGAACAAATAGTTAGACACAAGGTTGACAGCACTATCACAAAACCCAAACAAAGTCTTAAGCTTATAACACAAGTATTCATGATTAACTTTATCAAATGCCTTGGAGAAGTCTAGTAGACATAGCAAAGTCATAGACCCAGCGTCATATTCTGGTCTTATGTTATCTATAACTTTAACAACTGCCGAAGAACACCCATGCCCAGCCCGAAACCCAGATTGAAAAGGGGATAATAGTTTTTTTTTCAATTACGTGTTTATTGATTTGCTGAGCCCTGAGCTTTTCACATACTTTCGACAATGGTGGTAAAATGCTTATGGGCCTAAAGTCATGAGGACCAGAAGGGTTATTTTTTTTTTGCAACAGGTAAAACAATCGCAATTTTCCACAAGTCTGGAAATGATGACGACATAAAGCATGAATTAATTAAATGTGTAAGAGGGCTTAATATATGAGGGAGTATGAGTTTTATGAATTTGATGGGAGCACCATCATCACCTGTAGCATTTGACTTAATTTGCGTTACACAATTGCCAACATCAAATTCATTTACTGGTGTGAACCTAAAAGATTGTTGCATTGGCGGATTAAAATGAGGAAGTATAGCACTACTTGAGTTATCAACAGCGCCAATAAAAAAATTGTTGAGAGATTCAGGATGTATATTGCATTCAGTGGTATTCATGTTAGGGAGTATTTTTTATTTTTTTAACTATCAAAATAGAAAATAAAATCGTGGCCTTAAGCTGGTATTTTAAATTAAAACTTTTAGACAGGGTGTTGTTCAGGAATATTTAAAGAATCCAAATTGAGCAAAGTTTCTTCGGTACCATTTCTGGTACCCGAGATATAAAATCTAATATTCTTTTTTTTTGAAAAAGTTAAAAAATTGCATTCAAGTATACATTTCTCAAAAATAGGAAAATGAATATGCAAAAATGATGCCAATTATTAATTCGGCAACTTTAAGGGATATGTTAACAGTATAATCGATGCCACCAAAATTTAGACTATTGAGTAACAATCAAAAGTTCTGTGTTATCTCGATTACAACTTTTGCTTCCAATATCCTTCACACAGGACACTGTGGATAAGAATCGTGAGTGGCATCGTGTTAACCAGTATATTGTTAGCTTAAGCCTATACCTACTTTTGCTTTAAGACATACGTAGTTTTTTTTATAAAAGTCAAAGCATTTTAAGGTCGTCATTTTTTACTGTTTTCCTCAAAAAACAACTTTGTCCTTGCGGGACAAAACTCTTTTTTTTCTTAAAATTTTTTGGGTGATCTTGACAACCCCATGCAACTTTTGAGACCTCTTAGGATGTGAAATTCGAAAAAAATTGTAATTCGATACGCCCTAATGTTCATTATTCGTTTCATTTTTGTTATAATTCAGGTCCAAAAGCATTAGCAGCTGCTACTATAGTTGATGTTTCGTCTGCATTTCACATGTTCCTTGAACCGGTTAAAAATATTATTTTGAACATGACGAATTTATATGGTGTTTAAAAGTACAAAGACGATTGGGAAAACATTGATTTGGACACTCTGCACGCATACTTTGGATTGTTGCTGCTTTCTGGTGTGTATCGGTCATACGGTGAATGTGTCACTAAACTGTGGAATGACGAAACTGGTCGGCCAATATTTAGAGCAACAATGTTTTTGAAAATGTTCAAGCGTATCCATGGTTGCATTCGATTTGATGACCGCCAACAACGTATGGCCAACACTGCATCTACAAGTTCTTCTGTACGTGACAAATTCGATTCGCACCGATTCGAAATGTATACGATAAATGGAATCATAATTTGAAAGTTGTATATACACCAGGAAAAAACATTACCGTAGATGAACAGTTAGTTCCGTATCGTGGGCGATGTCCATTTCGTCAGTATATTCTATCCAAGCCGGTGAAATATGGCATCAAAATTTGGGTGCGTTTGGTTATGTTGGTCGGAATCGTAATTCCACTCCTGAACGTAATCTCGGACAGCGTGTTGTTTTGGATTTGGTGGAAGGACTTTCTGACAGAAATGTAACGTGTGACAACTTTTTCACTTCGTACGAATTGGCAGAAGATTTACATAAGGATCCCATGACTATTTTGGGAACAATAAGGAAAAATAGGACTGAAATTCCTTCAGTTCTACTCGACATGCGTCAAAAGCCATGCGTCATTTATCATACAGAAGTTGTATATGAACATAAATTGCAAGCAGTTATGTTGTCATATGTTCCTCGCCGGTACCGATTTGTGACATTGCTCAGTACATACCACAATGTTGTCAACATAAATGAGAATAGTGAAAAGAAGAAACCTAACATCATTGAAGACTACAACAAAACCAAGAGTGGAGTTGATCAAATGGTGGCTACGTACACATGCAAACGAAAAGTCAATCGGTGGCCAATGGCAGTATTTTGTAAAATGCTTGATGTTAGTGCTTTGAATGCATTCGTGACGTTCATTGCATTGTTCCCGAATTGGAAAAATTCTAAAACGAACCATAATATTCGTCGTCGCCTTTTTATCGAGGAGCTTGGATTGAATCTCGTTGAAAAACAGATCACTAAACGTAAAAAACAATCTCAAAGTAATGATGCTTCCAGTGTTATTCATAGAATTCGGGAGATTCGCCATTTACCAAGTACATCAAAACGAGACCGATGCTACATCTGCACATATAAAAACAACAAAAATCTTTTTGCTACACGCTGTGAAAAGTGTAGAAATTTCATTTGTGCTGAACATAATTTCAATTTATGCGAAAAATGTACAAATAATTGGCAAAAGTTAAAAATTCAATTTTTTTTTTTTCTAATATATGCAATATTCTAATTAATTTCATTCTAAATCTACCTTTATGAAGTTCAAATGTATTAATATGATAGTAAACAATGTAATAAACATAAAAACTTACAAAACATAAATGGTTGTTAATTTTTTTAGCTTTTTTACAATTAAAAATATATGTGTATGCGCGCATACAATGGGACCGATTAGATGTATTTCTCGAGGCACCGATGAGGGTTAAATTCGGTCAACGCAAAAATAATACATTTTTTACTAGTTTTCCATTAAAATGTATTTAACTTAAAAATTTTCAGCTAGTTTATTCTAATGAAACATTGTGCGTACCATGGTGAAATAATTATAAGGTGTTCTTATCCCTTGACATTTTTCAATATATTTTTTGACATGCTGCCTTATTTTGACAATCTAAGGGTTTCATATAAACGTATTTATATTAAAATGTCATAATAAGGCAGCCTATTTATTCCACCATGGTGCGTACTACCAGAGAGCAGAGCTGTAAAAGATTGAATCATTTTCAGTCTTCATTCTCTTGTTTAAAAATTCAAAAGCTGAACTCTTTTTTTGTAGCATTCAAAGTGTGAACTCTTTAGGCTTAAGTCTTTAGGCTGATTAAAATTGTTTTCAAGTCATGAATTGCAAAACGTAAATAATGCACACTGAATTGAAATTTTAACGTGTGCAGCCACCGATGTTCAGCCACGATGGCTGCAACCATCGATACTGTTGGGCATGTCTGTGATGGGTTGCCATTGGCTTGATATCATGTATAGAAAAAGTATTATATACAACAAATTGTAGAAGTTAATTTTTATACTTTTTGTTAATAATATTTATTGTTAATAAGCACTTTATTATTCCAGAAAATGTCAAAGGAAAGACAAAAGCATGTCACTAAGATCGGCCGTCGAAAACAAATAACAACAAAAATGCAAAATGCTGCTTTATATTTAGTAGTATTTCATGGTAGTAAATAAAATGTCCAGTGTTTCAGAGTTGAAAAGAATGATAAAACTGAGTGCATTCATCGTATTTATTAAGCCTACAAGAATGGGATTGATATTTTTCATAAGTCCCGTTCCTTATAAAGCATTGGGTGTGCATTCATTTACTCTACAGAAGCATAAGATTGCAATCCGGTTGATGCAGCTTTTGAATGATTTAAGAGTGTGTGCATTCCGAAATGATTCAATCTTTTACAGCTCTGCCAGAGAGTACCCGCCATTGCACGAGCATCTTTTTAAAATTCCCTTTAAAACACAGTTTCTCTATTTTGTGAATACTTTGCTTTATGTTTCTCATTAGCTCAGCCCTTGCTTTCGGTGTTTATCTCCTATGCTAGGTCAAGAAATAAGAACACTTTAAAAAAACTTTTTGAAGTTTGTATATTTAACTTACTAAAGAACTGCTAGGGTTCGGTTTTACATTTTAGAGGAGAAGTTATGTGTGTAGTAAATTTACAAAATATTTTCGTTCAATTCACCAACCAAATTTTAATGAATACTAGGAAGTTTTGTTAATACAACAAAAAAAAAAAATATTCAACAAGATTCTGCTTTCGTTCCAAAATTTGTTTATTTTTTCCAAAAACTATTCTCTGAAAATACTACTTTACTGTCAAAATTATTAAACAAAATATTTAAAAAAAGGCTAGTGTCTTATGATTATGAAGCGTACTTTACTTTTATACATCTAGCGATTCATTGAATTTTCGTTTTTCAAAAACAGTCTGCAAGTAAAACGATACACATACATTTTACTAAGCTTCTGCAAACTATTATCAATAGCAAACTAAACTATATGAGAGTAATAAAGCTAAATTAGTCTGATTAGGTATTCTCCAGCGAGTAACAAGAGGTCGTTTAAAAAACTTTTGGGTATGTTTTAGTGGAAGTTAAGTGCTCGCCAAAGTCACTTGATTTTAGATTGAAAAGTTTATGCTGGCGAGAGTTAGTTTATTTATCAAATAAATTGAAGTAAACCGAAATGATCTTTGCGGCGGTTTTTGTAGCTTCTGTTGTCATTACGATACTCTGGCTATGGAGACTAAATAAATATTATGCTGTATTATCTCTATGCAGACGTATTCTGACTGCTGATGGCACGGATGTGGAAAAAATTGCACCTTTGGCCAAGGGCAGAACAATCTTTGGCAATACTTTCGATATGATCGCCATGAATGCGGGTTAGTACCTGATTAAGTGCGATATCGATTTTACCATTTATAAAGTGTATTTTTTTAGTTAATTAATTGCTTAATTAATGAGTTGTTGTAATTTTAGAGGAACTCTTCTACTATTCCAGACGCTATGCAAAGAAACTAAAGCGAAGTTATGTGCAATACGTTATTGGAAGTCCCATATATAATATAATTGATGCCGCCGATGCGGAACTGGTGCTCACTGATCCAAGTCTAATAACAAAAGCAATTGTTTATAGATTTTTACATCCATTTTTAAAAACTGGCTTATTGACAAGTACTGGTAAGTTGTTGTTTTGTGGGGATATCATTATTGTATTTTATATGAAAATAAAAGCATCATATTTTCATAAAATAGATAAGAAGTGGCATGTACGCCGAAAGCTGTTGACACCGGCATTTCATTTTAACATTTTAACTCAATTTGAGGAAGTATTCAAGTAGGTACAGAGCTTACATTTTTTACTTTTTTTTCTGAAATTGCTTAAGTTTTTTTTTAAGTATATTTGAAAGTATGCGCGAATGCACAATGAATAAAATTGTGCATTTTAAGTTTGACAAAGAAAACATTTTATCCACAGAGACTATACAAGAGGTAGAATATAAAGAGTAGAGATCCGGATACTTACATGTTTTCATAAGAATATATTTATTTAAAGAGTAATTGTTTGGTGTAGGTGCGTTATTTGCCAGATCTGACTTATGGATGGTCAAACGCGTTCAACCATTAGCACCATTTTTTGTGTCAATATTAGTCATAGTTTCAGAAAATATTTCCACTGAATTTTATTGAAATAGTAGGTCTGCTTCCGTACTCGTTTCAAGTAAAGTTATAGCAATAGAGAGTAATTTGATTATCTGTCAAAATGAGAAAATTTGTCAACAAGTTGGACAACGGAAACGACTTAAGTAAGTTTCAAGCATAACAGCTGTTTATTGATAAATTAAATTAAATAAACATTTGATTTGATGGTTGATTTATTTAAAAGAATGGAAGATTCAAAGAAGTTGCAAGGGAATCGTTCTCCAGAAACTTCTGGCTTCCATTTGCGTTCATTTTGCTTATTTTAACTTTATTTTTATTAATTTTCTAACCAATTTCATTAATTTTTTTTCACAACAACTTAATTTTATCACTAAGACAATCAGCTCTTGAAGCTCGAGATTCGTGCTCGGAGTAATTTCAAATAAAGTTCATTAAAGTTAGAGTAATAGAGAGTGACATTTTGCTTGTTCTTCTTCTCTCTCGTGCTGGAAAAATGTGTACGGAAACAGACCTAGTGTCATATTTGGATTTTGAATTTTTTTAATAATTTATTGAATTTATTAATTGAATAATTGAATCGCGAATTTCGAAAAGGGCATATTTGAGTATTTTCCTGATTTATTTGTTTTTATGTATAAGAGGTCTAAGTGTCATTATGAATCAGTACAAGACAAAGCGTTCGTCCAATTCATACTTAAACCGCCGATATTGCGTTTAAATTGTTAATACATTACGAAAAGGGCTCAATTTCAACCAAATAATCCATTTTCTACTTTCGTAAAAAGTTGGAAATAAAGCTTCAGCTGTATTTTTGCCAGAGGAGTCTTCGACTTTTGGAATACCGAGCATTTTCTCCATGTTCTTTCTCATCGATTGAACAGATGTTCTATTCAGTACAAGATCATCCAACTTGACCGTTATGGAATCTGGTTTAATTTCTCGCAGCTTTCGTAAAAATGCAGAAACTGTTGCACTTACGAATTGCATGGCATCTCGAGTTGTTATTTTGCATTTCTCCATGCTCGCTAGCATTCTGTCGTCAATAAAATTAATATATGCGCTAGATCGTTGACTCTGAACTTCGGTAAGAAAATCGGCGTCATGAGCGTCTGCGCTTGCGGCTTCAATTGCCACGGCAGAAATTTCGGCATCGACAACCGAATGAGCCATTTCTTTATTTCTGATTTCGCTGTCTCCTGATAAATTCATTTCCGATACAGCTGATAAAAAATTATTAAAAATAACACCAACTGTGACATTGCATTCCTCAGAGTTGCTAACAATAGGGGTATTCTCTATGCCTAGGATATGCCGTTGCACGGTGCAAGAATAGGAAATGTATAATATCTGCAATTGAGAAACCACAATGGCGGATTGTACATTTTCTATTCTTGCACCGTGCAACGGCATATCCTAGGCATAGAGAATACCCCTAATTATTAATTTGTAAGGTTTAAAACCAATTTAAAATGCAGGAAAATATAATTGCAGCCATGGGCGTCCGCAGGAATTTGTCGAGGGGGGTAAAAGGTATGTATTGGTGTGCGAGTTTATGAAAATGAGCCTGGAATGTTACCTATGAAATTTTATTGCCTGAGATTTTCTGTGCAAACTTTTTATACACTGTTATTATATGAAAATTTATATTTTTTAATTTAACTTCCAGTATAACGAACTTTTGGTTTACAAAATCATATTTACATTTGTTAAATGTATTTCAAAATATTTAAAATAATTGTCGTTCGTTTTTAAATATAGTTAAAGATCCGTGCAGACTGAAAAAGATATTTTCAAGGTA
Organism: Pherbina coryleti; assembly: GCA_943735915.1. Taxonomy (NCBI): domain Eukaryota; kingdom Metazoa; phylum Arthropoda; class Insecta; order Diptera; family Sciomyzidae; genus Pherbina; species Pherbina coryleti. Next base: position 65,911,339 of record OX030950.1, read on the forward strand.
TTTATTTTATTTTATTATCATTTAAAATAGCTTTTTTGATTTTTGCTTTTGTTCGTATGAATGTGTGTGTGTGTGTGTGTGTGTGTAATTTATAAAAATAGTGCATGATTATCTTGTGTTTGTATTTTAAAAATTTTTTATATTCGTTTTTCTTGAATGCTGGTTCAGTTATGAACAGATCAACATGCTTAATGTTTTTTAAGGTACTATTACCGTCTAAAAATTTAAACAAATAAATTTTGGTTTTTTACATTTGTAGATTCCTTATACCTTCAATAATAACTGTCCAAAATATTAAATCGAAATTCGAAGCCAGTGCCGAGATATAACGACTCAATTGAAGCCCGCTCTCGGCCCGCAGGAGTAAAAAAAACTTTACACGCATTTTTCCCGTGGTTTTTTTAACTGGCGGACAGTTAATTTCCAGATCTACTAGGCCGTTATTAATAATTTTTGTAGCATTTTGTTTGTTTTTATATCCTGTGTGATAGTTTACCACAATTTGACCACAAAAAAATATATAAAATTTTTGAATCTGAAAAAAGGTTGAAAAAAGGCGATTTTTTAAGAACATTTTCAAATGTCGCCATTTTTTTAGCAGTAGTGTTTTTTTGAAAAGAGCAATTTCAGCGCCCTTATTAAATGTACAATTAATAGAAAATAAAAATAAAAAAATTTTTTCGTAATCTTCAAGAACTGTTTAATACTGTAAAAAAAGTTTGATAACCATATATAATAAAGAAAAAGAAAAAAAATTGTTGAATATATGTTAATTTTTAGTATTCTAGACGGTAATAGTACCTTAATTAGACATGAATGTTTATTATAATTTTAAAAATTTCTTTTGATTAGCCTTAGTTTTTTCGAATGTGTAACATTCAGTCTATAGGGGGTCGGTAGATAATTTTTATTTTTAAATCCTTCTGATGAGCTTACTTGGTGGTAAGCGAAAAGAATTCTTAAAGGAAACACACGCGCCTACACGGCTTTAACCAGGCATTAGGTAATAGGTCGTTTTCCACTTTTTTCATCGGGTTGAATATCTTTTTATATTTTTTCGGCTTCCTTCGTCCCTATTGTTAAGCTCCCACTTAGCAATGGGAAAATCCTATCCTAGTATCCAACTTTTTATTCATTAAACCTCATTCTCTTTTTTAGATGAGCTAGGTTTTTGTTAATATTTATTCAAACAATTTTTTTATTTCAGATAGTAAATTATGTGTTTAATTTTTATTTTTATTCATTATTATTATTTATTATACAGTGTTTACTATTTATAGTATATTATATATTATTTCTCGTAAGTTTCTTCTTTATTTATTTTTAATCGCTACTTATTTCTTATCATCCAGTTATTAATTAAAAATTATTTTATGTATTACTTATGTCTATTTTTGGTATTTTTTATTTTATCATATATGTTTTATTTATTATATATTTAATTACTATTTTTAATTATTTTATTAATTAAAATTATATGCAGAATAATTATACAACAGATTAGATTTTGATTAGTAAAAATAATTGACAATAGCTAGACTTGGGATGAGAATGATTTAATTCTCATTTCAAGTAAACTAATACTCGGTGAGAGTAAGTTATTTTTGCTCTCACTTTGAGTGTAGTTGGATAAGGACTCAGACATCGTTAGACTCAGACGACTAGACAACGGACTCAGACAGGACTGAGTGGCTTTTTTGAAACCGACACGTCTCTAGCTCCCTTTGGCAAAGTGCGTTGACACTTTGTTTAAAATTATTAATATTGTTTTTAACAAAGGTTGCGGGCCGTTTCGCAACTTTTGGGAGGAACAAAGTATTGATACACTTTGCCATTCACATATCAAAGAACTTCGTGTTGATTTCTCAAATGATATTTAGACTCCACATATACAACACAATTAATAAAAACAAAAGTTGCACAACAGACGATAACTAGAGGACAAAATCGGTTGTTGAACGTTACTCAGGGCTGGTTATGCAAACGTAACGGACCGTGTCGTAGCGCTACTCAAATTTGCTATATGAACAATGCCCATATGTAGTTAATGAAATTTTAACAAAAAGTGACAAAACTCAGATAAACCTAAGTTTCGTACCACCTAATATCATGTTTACATTACATATTTAACTATGCAGTTTGGCTATAATAGTTTCGTAACTGTTTATGGTGTTTACACTGCTAGTAGCGTAGTTAACTTTGTCATTACTTGACGTCAGTTTTTCGTTGATTCAAATAATTTTGAGACATATTGAAAATTTAATTTTCATGCAAAAAAAAAAAAAATTAAAAATATTAATAAATATATGTGTGATAAAAGCCTTGTAGGATTTTTGTTCATCATCAGCAGGAAGTGTTTTTTAAACTGGTGGTCTTTGACCGAATCATCTAAAGAAAAAGAATTGTTTTCAAATATTTTTTTGCTTTTTTTATGTGACATTTCCTTGTCATTTCTTTAATTTCCTTTTGTTATTGATGAAAACACAGTGTTGCATAGCAAAATGAGATGGTTTAGGTCGCAGTTTCAACTTAACTGCTTTGCGAGAGATTTTGAGATTAAGATTTTGTATGGGAAACTATGCAGTTAAGTATCCAGTTTCAAAGTTAACTGTGTAGTTTCGAGGTAATGTAAACATAGTATAAGAAATCAGAACTTAAGAGCTTTAAACTTTGTAACATATAAACAAAAATGTTACATATACACATAGGAAATAAAAATATATAAAATTCTTCAGTTGACTTGCCCCCCCGGTGGACGCCCTTGATTGCAGCCATTTGCAGCTTTCAAACTTAGTATATTCTTTTTTCTTAAAGATTTTGGTTTTTGTTTTCTTCAAAATAAGTTTTTAACCTTTTAAATGCTGAAATTTTAAGAATAAAATACTCTCTTAACTGCCCAACTTGGTAAAACTATAAACGTAAACTAGTTAAGTAGTTCTTTGAAAATGTAACTCTATCATGTCACACTGTTAAATCAATTAAAAATACCTGATGCAGCCACTTCTTCTCGATGCTTTTTTTCACACCTTTTTTCCAATCGCCTTTCTTTGAATTTTTCTTTTCGTGCCAGTTTGGTCTCGATGTCCGTTAATAAACTTCCTGGACGGCCTTTTTGTCTCTGAAGCAAAAGAAAATCTATATCCTGCTGGATCCTCATCGTTTTTATAGCAACTATTGAAGCAATGTCAAATATATAATTTTCGATATTTTCACGAAACTCATTTTCATTTTTAAGATGTTTTTCATATGGAGTTTTGCAAGTCTTCTGCAAGTTTTTCCACTTACAATAGAGTTTTTCTAATTTATTCTTGCAGTTTTTTTCAGCGAGAGTAGGAATGTTAGACTTTTTCCAAAACTTAAGTATAACACGAATCACATAATTTATACTGTCTTTCACAGGCATGTTTTCCACACGTTTTTTATCATAATCAAAAAACGACACAAAATCAAATAATTTTCCTTTTTTATAACTTTCACACACAGAATATAACAGAGAAAATAACACAGTGCAAGGACGAATTTTTACCCAAATTTTTGACCTTTTTATCATCGCGAAACATACTAAGGTCCTCAGAGTCATCAAACACCTTACATTTTTAAGGTAAATAATCTGCCATTTTTTGGTGAATAGTGCTCGGTCATGTTACAAAGGATTGCATTCACATTTTTTTTATTTCAAATTTTGAGTAATTTTCGGTCCAATCGTGTTTCATTCTCGTGTTTACCTTTTTCATTTTCTTTTCACTTCTAATTTTTATAATTTTCCAAAAAATACCTTAACGAATTTCTGTATTTCGCCAAAAGCTTTGATAAGAATATTTGTTGCTGGAAAAATATTGAAAACCAAAAGTGTCTTTTTTAATGTTCTTTAATATGGTGTGCATAAATGCAGGGTTTGTTTAAAGTTTCTATCGCTAAAATTTAAAAACGTATTATACGATCTTTTAAGAATAGCGCCGATACCAACAACAACATGCATTGTTAAATGACAATGCAATTTGTTGTTACTCAGCAAAGTAGAGCAGCGATTATTGGGTAAAGCAGCCAGCACAGCATATTTTGCTGTGCTTGCTTAATAGTGTTCTTATTTAAAGTCGATGATTTTTTGGCACACTTATTAATTGTTGCATAATTTAAGTACATATTGATTTGTGTCAGTTAAACTAGTTCATAAATTCTGGGTTTTGGTTGCTTTGCTTATTTTGTATTATGTTAAGTAAACACTTTCCACATATGTTTCTTTCTTTATTGTTTTTATATATTTTGTAATGTGTTAAGTCAACACTTTTTATATAACTTTAATTGTAAATACAATTTTTTAATTATTCACTTTTAGCATTGTTTTAAGATTATTTTTACTATAAAAGAAATAGTTTTTAATAAATTCTGCCAGTTATTCAATCAACTTTCAGTGTTTGTCATTAACTCATCTTTCCGTTTTACGTGGTTTAAGTGTCATCTAAAACAAACCCTTGATTCAAGCATCTATACGGTTAATGTGCCGCCTAGACGAAAAATTCGAATCAAACACGATTGAAAAATCAAGCCTAACTGTCATAAAAAATTAAGATTTTTTTTTTTTGTTTATTTATTTATTTTGTATTTTTGTAATTTTGCTTGCATAAAACCTAATGGTGTAGTGAAAGAATCGTTTTGGAAAGGATTTGACTACTTCTATTTATTCCTGGACAGAGTTTATCAATTTAACCATTTAAACTAAAATATTTAAACCCACAGCTTCCTACAATACCCGATTTTCGGGGGCTTATTACCAGTGGCGGATCTAGGATTTGCCCGAGGGGGGAGAGGGGTCTGAAACTACAGTTTTGTAGCCCGAGGGGGGAGCTGAAACGGTTTTTATGGCGTTTTTTTCCCATACAACAAATTTTACAAGGGGGGAAAGGGGGGCTATACCCCTTTCAGCCCGTATGTAGATCCGCCACTGGTTATTACTAGTAATTTTGACTAAAAAGGCGGAATAAAATTTATTTTAGTTGTTTTACCGTGTTTTTTGTTAAAAGTTCCCCACTGCATTAACTCCCCATAGCTTTACTATCCAAGTTAATTCGACGTCTACAAAATAATGTTGAGGAATGGAATGAATGGTTGCCGAGGATTGGGTTTTCAAAAAAAAAATATTGTTTTCACATGCGAAAAATAGTTACAAGCAATTCTTTTTTTTAACCCTCAAGGACCTAAAAAAAATTTTTTTGATCTAGAATCTAAAATTTTAAATTATTTTTATAAATTATGATCTATTTTACGTATGCCATGAAAGTTTCATAATTATATGTTCAAAAACGAGAGAGATATGAATATTTCAACTTTAACGCTTTTTCCACGATTTTCTTCAACTAAAACAGAAAACCGCTGGTAGCACTATCTGAAAATTAAAAAAAAATTTTTTTTTTAATTTTGGTTTTCATATTTTGATATAATCATCCAATTTTTGAACGGTCTCGGTTGATTTTCGACAATTTTTTTTTTTAATCACCCTAATAGATATAGATATAGATATAGATATAGATATAGATATAGATATAGATATAGATATAGATATAGATATAGATATACAAGGTGGCGCAAAAATAACCATCCGATGTTTTTTGGCTGTAATTTAAAAAAAAAATTAAAAACTTTGATTCTTCTTGTGGATTATTTTTATTTGGTCTTTTAATTTTTTTTACATCAAGTCGAGAATATGATGTCATGTAAATGGCCGCCGCCACAGTTGATTGTCATTTGAGCCCTTTTTATGGCATTTTCCATCACTTCGGCCAAAACTTCCGGCGATAGGTCCTCATATTCTTGACGGATATTGTCTTTAAGAGCTGCAAGAGTCTGAGGCTTGTTGACATAAACCCGCGACTTCAAAAAGCCCCACAAAAAGAAGTCTGGAGCGGTCAAATCAGGCGATCTTGCTGGCCAGTGCAAATCGCCAAATCGGGAGATTAGGCGCCCGGGAAATGCATCCTTCAGCATATCGGTTGTGGCACGTGCAGTGTGTGCCGTTGCACCGTCCTGTTGGAACCACATGTTTTCCAATCCCAATTCATCAAGTTGCGGCAAAAAGAACTCGTTGATCATTGCTCTGTAGCGCTCACCATTCACAGTAACCGTCTTCGAAGAAAAAAGGCGAAAACAGCACACCATACAGTGACTTTGAGCGGGTGTAATGGCTCTTCGTGGGTTACACGCGGATTTTCAGTGCCCCAGAAGCGTAAATTTTGCTTATTTACGTACCCGCTAAGATGGAAATGGGCCTCATCACTCATGATTATTTTTGATGAAAAATCATCTTCCTCTTGGTGGTGGTTAAGGATGGCTTGAGCGTATGTTAGACGCGATTGGCGGTCAGCAGCTAGCAGCTGATGCACCGTCCGGACTTTGCACGGAAACATCTTCAAATCTTGTACCAAAATTCGCTGTAAAGACCGTCGACTGATACCCATTTGCGTGGCACGTCGTCTGGTCGATGTCGACGGCGCTTCCATGACATCCTCGGCTACAGCAGCAATATTCTCTGCAGAACGGCTACTCCGGGGTCTGCCACGCCTGGCAGCATCTCGTGTTGTGCCAGTCTCTTCGAGGCGAGCGGCTAAACGTCACAGTGTTTCACCAGTGCGCGTTGGTCGGCCAGGAAATCTGCGGAATATTTTTTTATCATTTTAGTAGGTAAAAATTCCTCCTAAATGAAACGTAAATTTTTTGTTCATAAATGAGTTCAGAAGGTAATCATAAATATTACTTTTTTATATTCTAAAATAAGTTAAAAAATTAAGAATTTAAACCTTTGATGATATTTTTATAACAGTAAATTAAAATGTTAACCTTCATGCAAACGGCATATAAACTTTTTTACCAGTGCGAATTGATTCTCGCCATAAGAATGAAGATGGATGTACTGCTACTTTTCTATGGGTAATTTTTTAATTAATTTCCGAAGAGAAAAGGTTCGTTTCTGAGAGACATTTTCGTCCGGTGATTGATTCAAAAGCAATTGACGGCAAGCATCCTGTGATATCAACTACAGCGGCCATGCGGAGAAGCACGAATTTGGATGCGGATTCGTGGTTGGCAAGAGACTACGGCATCATGTCCTACGATTCACACCTGTGAACGAACGACTTGCCATAATCCGTTTCAAGGCAAGATTTTTCAACATAAGCTTGATTTGTGCGCACGCTCCGATGGAAGATAAGGACGATGAGATCAAAAAACAGCTTCTACGAGCGCCTTGAAGAGGCCTATGAGCGCAGCCCCCGCCACGACTTAAAAATCGTGCTTGGTGACTTTAACGCCAAGATGGGTAAAGAAAATATCTTTGGTCCAACAGTCGGAACGTTCAGCCTCCACGACAATACCTCCGATAACGGAATGAGGCTGATTGACTTTGCCGCAGTGCGAAACATGGTCGTTAGTAGCACTAGATTCAAGCATCTCAATATTCATAAAGCCACTTGGCTGTCTCCTGATCAAAAGACGCGTAACCAAATTGATCACGTTTTGATTGACGGAAGGCACTCTTCCAGTGTTGTAGATGTACGCACGATCCACGGTGCCAATATAGACTCGGATCATTATCTTGTCGCGGCCAAGATCCGTACACGCCTGTGCGCAACCAGCACAGAGAAAGCTAGACGTCGAAAAGCTGCAATCAAGACGAACATCCGAAGACTTCGCTACTCGACTTTCACTCCTGCTTCAAGAAAGCACTCCTCCGATCGACGATATATGCACGCAGTGGAATCACATTTCCCACTCTATGCGTACGGCTGCCGAAGAGGTGATTGGCTATCATCGCACTCACCGAAACCAGTGGCATGACCAGGAGTGTCGCGACGCCACTGCAGAAAAAGACGCCGTCTAAAGCCTCCTTGCAGTCGGTTGTAACGCGTGCTGCTAAAGAGCGATACAAAGAGAAGAGAAGGGAAGAGAGACGCATTATCAGGCGAAAAAAAAGGGAAGCGGAAATGCGTGAGTGCTAGAAAATTGAGATGCATGGTGACAGGAATGAGGTCCGAAAATTGTTCAAAAAAAAGAGACGCCTGGCCGATGGTTTCAAGACCGGGACCTCTTCGTGCAAAGATGAAAATGGGAATCTAGTGACAGATATCCAGAGTACACTGATGATGTGGAGGGAACACTTCTCTAGGCTTCTGAATGGTGACGACGACAACAATCCCACCAATAGAGATGATATCCCGGAAACCCCAATTGTGGACGACAGCGTTGAAGTTCCGCTGCCCGACCATAGTGAAGTCTTGAAAGCTATAGCTCGGCTTAAAACAAAAAAGCCGCAGGAGCCGATGGCTTACCTGCTGAGCGCTTCAAGAATGGAGGCGAAGCTCTATTTGATTGCATTCATAAGTTTCTATGCAGAGTATGGTCGGAAGAATGCATTCCAAACGATTGGAACCTTAGTGTGCTCTGCCCAATCCACAAGAAAGGCGATCCCACCATTTGCGCCAATTACCGTGGGATAAGCCTTCTTAATATCGCATATAAGGTCCTGTCGAGCGTATTATGTGAAAGACTGAAGCCCATCGTAAACCAGCTGATTGGACCTTATCAGTGTGGCTTCAGACCTGGCAAATCCACCATAGACCAGATATTTACGCTACGACAAATCTTGGAGAAGACCCTAGGAAAACAAATCGACACACACACCATCTTTTTGTCGATTACAAAGCCGCCTTCAACAGTCCAATAAAGAATCATCTATATTCCACCATGTCTGAATTTGGTATTCTTGCAAAGCTCATCCGCCTTTGCAGAATGACACTGAGCAACACCAGCAGCACAGTTAAAATCGGGAAGGACCTCACTCCTCCATTCGATGCCAAACGAGGTTTCAGACAAGGTGATTCCTTATCGTGCGACTTTTTCAACCTAAGGATGGAGAAGATCATCAGAGCTGCTGATTGGAGACGCAGTGGCACTATATTCTACAAAAGTATTATGCTGCTGGCGTATGCTGATGATATCGATATCATTGGCCATAATACGCGTGAAGTCAGTGCAGCATTCTCCAGATAAGCGAAAGAGTCGAGTCGAATGGGTCTTGCAGTGAACGCAGATAAGACGAAATACCAAGTGTCAACAAACAAACAGTCCCAGCGTCTTGGAAACCACGTCACTGTTGACAACATCTCCTTCGAGGTTGTTAAGGACTTCGTCTACTTGGGATCCAGCATAAACTCTTTCAACGATATTGAGATAAAGCGAAGGATAACTCTTGCCAACAGGTGTTACTTTGGGCTGACTAGGCAATTGAGAAGCAGAGCCCTCTCTCGACGAACAAAACTCACGCTCTATAAGTCACAAATCATGCCCGTCCTATTATATGCAGCACAAACCTGGACGTTGAGCAGTTCTGATGAAAAGACTTTTTGGAGTCTCCGAGAGAAAGATCCTTCGTAAAATCTTCGGTCCAATCTGCGTCAATGGCGAGTACCGAATTCGATGGAACCACGAGCTGTATGAGCTGTACGCTGACATTGACATATTCAAGCGCATTAAAATCGAGCGGCTCCGCTGGCTAGGTCATGTTGAGCCAGTGATGTGATTTGGTGGGATTTCGGGCTTATTTCGGGATATTTGGCCTATTTGAGAGCGTGTGGGATTTCAGATGCTTAGGTGGGATTTTCTACTAAATCATAATTTTTTAAAGTGCAAATTAGCAAAACTGGTTGGTATCACTTTTTTGTAATCTTTCAAAATTTTTCGTTTAATTGCTGTTTCATTGATTCTAAATATGTAAGAAAGGGATATGTATAGTCAAGAGGCTTAAAATTAATGAAAATAAGATCCTCATTTAAAAACAAAAATATAAGCTCAGTTCCATTTTGATACAAAGAAATAAATTAAGGGTTACTTCATACACTTAAGAGACCTTTTATAAAAAACGCAGTGTTCAACTTTTCGTATTTTTTTTTTTTTATTTTTTGTTTTTTGTGAAAAATTTGTTATATTTATTGAAAAACTTTATTATGTACATTATTAAACTATAAAATTATTATTATGTTAAAAAATGTAGGGGAGGATGCCCGCCTACTAAACACGTTTTGCTTGGAGGCTATACCTTTGGTTTAAAACATAATTTTTCAGAGCTCTTGGTTTCATTTGGAAGCTAAGTTCAATAACTAAAAAAAAAATAATTAGAAAATGAAGAAAAAACACTAGTTTTTGAGAGTTTATAAAAAGTTTATTCTATCAATTGTTCACAATGACAATTTTTTACTTGCACGATTTCTGAAAATTTGTTCGGAAGGTGGACCAACGTTTTGTTCAGTAGGTGGGTAGGCTCGCCATCATGATATGACGTGAAATATTTTTTCTCATTTCTCAATATTGTTCGATTGTTTGTCGAATTGTGAAAAATAAACATTAAATATAGATTTCTACTCATATTCACCTTTTTTTATCGATAAGAAATACTCTGAAATTCACTAAATAGAGATGAACTATTTTTGCTCAGCTACGTTTTATTCGAATACTTTATTTCTCAACGATCATACAGACGTCAGAACTCACAGTGTTCAGTAGTAGGAAGGCCTGTTCAGCAGGTGGGCATCCTTATTTCTTTTCAAAAATTGCATAAAAAAATCGTTATTGGTATAAATATTAGGGTGGGATTTTTTGTGGGTTTTTCGTGTCATTTTGGTGGGATAAACAGGTCTAAATCGGGATGTGATCGGGATTTTTTACTAAATCAGAATCACATCACTGTGTTGAGCGAATGGAAAACGACGCTCCAGCAAAAAAAAATATCCGATTCGGTGCCCGGTGGTGGTCAACGCAGAAGAGGACGCCCACATCTTCGTTGGAAGGATCAGGTGTTGGATAACCTGACCATGCTTGGTGTTTCCAACTGGCGCCAGCAAGCGCAAAACAGAAATGGCTGGCGCAACTCTTAAACGAGGCCAAAACCGACTTAAGTTTGTAAGCGCCAGAAAAGTAAGTAAGTAAGTAGATTGATTCAAAAAATGTTCATTTCTGAGTGCTAAAAAATAATTTTTCTATGTTTTTTTTTTCGAACAAAAAAGACAATTTATGGTTCTTTTTTTACCTCATTTCTGAACAAAAAAAGAACAATTTATGAGAGGCATTTTAGTCCGACGAATGATACAAAAAGTGTTTATTTATGAGTACCAAAGTTATCGGCAAGGTAGAAAACAGAAGAGAATTGAGTTTTTCCAAACAAACGTGGGTTTTCACTTATCATTTTCATTTCGAGACTTGAAGGCGCCCCTGGCTGGGCTGCGCCCCACCGCAACGCGGGGTCTGTAGGGGTGCACTTTACGCCACTGGTTTCTACCCGAAAAGGTTCATAAATGAATTCAAAAATGGTAATCTTGCTTCACTGGGTCCTAATGTAGATATAGATTTCATATTTTTTACATAAGTTTTAATATTTAAAATGTAAAAAGATTTCGAGATTTGAAAAAAATTGAATTCGTCCTTAAAATATTAAAACTTTCGATACAAAAATCGAATATACTTAAGATAAGTCCTTACAAGTATTTAGATGAAAACCAATACGTCTTTTTTATGATTCCACGTAAATGTTACTTACACGGATCATATATTGATTGTACACACGTAAAACTGCGAAGAATGCTTAAAATTATTGATCGTTTTAAAGGTAACAGTCCAACTAAGAAAAATCCCCAAATATTTGTTCAAAGAAATAGTTCTTTTTTTTTTTGCTCCAGAGCAAATCAAAGTAAGTTCGATGTACATGCAAAATATATTGATTGTGTAGTGTAACGAAGCTGCCGGTCTTCCGGCTCTATAGCTGAGATATGCTCAGCCGCTGTCCAGGATTCGTCACAAAAATTTATAGTTGGGATATTTTTTTCGAAAATACAGTTTATTTAGCAATTTTTTAAGTTACTGTTTCTTACAATGAAGATGAAAGTAAGTTGGTGTGGCGAGCGATGTGGTGCGAGAGATATCCGGTTGGTAGAAGTTGGCTGTGCGCTTCGCGAACCAGGAGTTGACGCTTTGGCTGATGTCTGTGGTGCTAGTCAAGTTTCTATACTTTTCCCCTGACTACCCACTTATGCCCTGACCGTCAAACTCGAGTTATGTTGGGGCGATCTGACGATGCGCCTTCTAGGTGTCTTTTCCCACCCGTGCGACCTGACGGTGCGCCTTAGCAAATACTCTAGTAAAGTCTCGTCCACGATCAAGCGACCTGACGGTGCGCTTCCTAGCCTTCACTTGCCCACCCGTGCGACCTGACGGTGCGCCTTAGCAAATAATCTAGTAGCTCTTTAGCTTGAACACTGCGACCTGACGGTGCACTTCCTGGCCTGAACTTTTCCACCCGTGCGACCTGACGGTGCGCCTTAGCAAATAATCTACCACTCTAAGACTCGACCAAGCGACCTGACGGTGCGCTTCCTAACTTCTTGAACACCCGTGCGACCTGACGGTGCGCCTTAGCAAATAATCTAATAGCTCTTTTCCCACAACAAAAAAATATCTACCTTTGGTTTTGTCCTCAGCCTCCGCTGTCAATCCTTCTCGATCCTACGTGTTGGCGTTCCTCGCCCTCAGCTTCTTGTTTGCTCGAAATTTATATGATAAATAATTTCAAAAATAGTTTCAGCTCTGGCGATGGAGACCGTGTGCACCCAAAAGATTCCAGGGTTTTTTGGGTCGTCACACTCCCCCCTTACTTTACTGACGGGTCGAGGCGTGTGCTTACCACGCCACTGCGTGATATTATGATTCGGAACCATGTTCCGCGTACTCGACGTCGCCGAGAAAGCTGTTTTCTTGGCACCCATTTCGCCTTCAAGTCCTGGATCGCATCCTCCAAAGTGGCGTCGTCGTCTGGATTTGCGTTGGTGGGGTCATTTGGGCACTCTGGGGGAATCTCATTGAACTCTTCCCAGACTTCTGTGTCGAGTGATAGAATGTTGCCTTGTTCCTCATCGCCCAAAACCTCGGCGAGATATCTCTCGGTCTGCGGAGACAATATAGCCAGTTGTGCGTTCGGGACGTCTTCTTCTTCCTCTTGCGTCTGGGTAGCCTGGTCGCGTTGGAGGGCATCATCGGTCTGTGTGGAGCTGCTTTGGGCTAAATATTTTCGCGGCTCGGCGATACTTAATTGTGCCTGCTCTGTCAGGCCTTGGCTCGTCCTTGGGGTGTCGGCAGTCATGGCTGCCGATGAGTTGTGGTTTGTCTGCGGCGCTGCTTCTTCAACTTGAGGCTCCCACGTCAAATATTCGGGTTGGGGAGATCGTGGGGACTCGACCCAGGGACCATTGTTTGCATCCCCTGCAAAGGCTGGGTACCGTTCCACCATTGTGGCTCGAAATTGGAAGACATGCTGCCTCCACCCTCGTCCTTGAAAACGGTCCCGTAGGAGTCTCGTGAGGTACCACTTTCCTCGCCGGGGCACGTAGTCTTCCTCCTCCTCACTTGAATTTTCCGGTCCCTCCGACTGGTCTTCGTAGCTCTCCGCGTCTTCGCTGCTGATAGAGATATGGTCCGCATGGAGGCTACCAATATCCTCCGATACGTCGTCACCGCTTTCTACACAGCTGAGGTTGCCTAGATCGCTGCCACCTTCGTCCTCCTGCTGATCTTGGCCCGTGGGACCCTGTCCATCGACTTCGCTTTCCTCTCGTCTGGGCGTGGTGATGTCGACACCTTCGCTGTTGTTGCTGTGGCTGCCCCTTTCGCTGTCCTCGTCGTTCGACTGTTCGTGGTGGTCACGGTTGCGATCCGCGAACGGTACCCGACGGAATCTACTTATTGGAGCACCACCATTGAGCTCTGGGAACCGGACCTCACGACGGTAGGTGGATGTCGAGGGCATTGGCTCGTCGTCACTGCTATCCTCGGGTTCCACGTGGTACTGTTGGGTGTCTTCGTCCGTCCGACTAAATCTGACTTTACGTGTCCCCGACGATGTTGTGGCCGGGGGGTCATCATGTCTATCGCTGTCTGGGGTTGTTACCCGGTGGAGGTAGACGCGAGGGCATTTTCGCCATGGCTCGTCCACTCTTTCCTCCCATGATGGTCTTAGTCGCCGTGTCCGCGGGAGCCGCTGCTGCTCTTCCAGAAGATGCCTCCGGAAATGTTCGCGTGAGCGTTCAAATTTATCGTCCATTATATATGTATTTTTTTTGTTTATTATTTGCGTTTTAATCCTGTTGACTAATGATGCGCGCTTGTTGACTGCCTTTGCTCGACTGTTCCTTGCTGACGAGTGATGTTGCCTTGTTGGCTGCCTTGCTCAACTGATCCCTTTAATTTATTTTATTTGTTATATCTATTTTTTTTAAATATATATTAATTTCTTTTTTTTTTCTTGCCTGTTGACTGCCTTGCTCAACTGATCCTTTAATTTTCATTTGCTAGCTTTACCAACCTTCCGTGGTAGCGCTTTATAAAATTGTGTTATAATATTTATTATATGTATATATTTATTATTATTATTTTTTTTTTTTTTTTGTTCTAATTACGTGTTTTATGCCACTCAGAGGAGTGGTAAGGTTTTAATTCAGCAATATGTGCTGTGCGTGTTCGATTTCTTCTGGGTTTGCTTATTTGGACTATGACCGGGGAGACAAAAGATATAATTTTATACGGTCCGTCGAATCGTGGGGCTAGTTTTGCTGCAAATTGGTCAGTTGCTTTTGATAGGTGGTGCTGCTTTACCCAAACTAATTGATCTAATTCTGGTTTCCAATTTCTGCGCCTTAGGTTATAATGTCTGGCCTGAGATTGCGCGGGCTTGTTCCATATTTCTTTTAGCGATCTTCAACACGCCTTTTAGACGCTCCGCATGTTCAGTTGGTGAAACCGTGTCTTGGCTGGTCCCTGTGGTAGACTCATCAAAAAGTGCGTTATGGAGTCGTGGTTCCCGTCCTTGGACTATAAATGCGGGACTATACCCTGTCGATTCTGATTCACTGCTATTGAATGCTAGCGTTAGTTCGGGGAGTAATTCGTCCCATTTGTTCTGCTGATCTTCCGTATACTGTGATATCATTGTTTTTATTGTTCTATTCGTACGCTCTGTGGGGTTCTCCTGGGGTGTATACGGTGCTGTGAGTTTCTGCTGAACTCCGAGGTCTTGTAGAAAACGTTGGAAACTTCGACTCGTGAATTGAGCTCCATTATCTGTGATTAGGACTTTTGGTACTTCAAATCTTGATAAAATTCGTTCTCGAAATGCTTTTATTAGTTGTTCACTAGTGGCTTTTCTCAGTGCCATCATCTCTACCCATTTGGAAAATTTGTCCACAAATACTATCAACATCGTATTCCCGTGCTTGGATCTTGGTAATGGACCCACGAAATCAGCGCAGACGGTAGCCCATGGCCCTTCTGCCAGGTGTGTCAGCATCTTTCCTGCTGGCTGCTGTTGGCTTACTTTATAGCTCTGACAACTTTTACATTCCCTCACGTACTGGCTTATGTTGCGAAACATACCTGGCCAGTAATATTTGTTCGCTATTCTGGCTATAGTTTTCCTTATTCCTAAGTGGCCAGCGGTGGGTGCATCGTGTTTTTCTGTCAGAACGCGGTGTCTTTGGTAACTGGGAACGCATAATTTCCAAGGCGAGCAGTCTTCGTTCCCGATGGTTCTAGGGAAATGACGGTACAATTGTCCACCTTCTATGATGTATTCGGGATATTTCTCTGGACTGCTCTTGACCTCTCTGATACGTCGCTCGTGCCAATTACAATTCTGTCCATCGCTCTGTTCAACCACGCAGCCGCAAGTGACTTCCACTGGTTGTCTTGATAGGGCGTCAGCAATAACATTCTGCTTTCCTTTTCGATATTGCACGTCATATGTGTATTGCTGCAATTCGAGCGTCCACCGCGCTATTCTTCCTGATGGGCTTTCAATAGAGTTCATCCATTTGAGTGAAAGATGGTCAGTAATGACTGTAAACGCGTATCCCTCCAGGTACGGTCTCATTTTGCGTATTGCCCACACTATTGCAAGACATTCCTTCTCTGTGGCCGAGTAATTTATTTCTGCTTTGTTTAAATGTCGGCTTGCGTAAGCGATAACCCTCTCTACGCCATCTATGTTTTGAGTTAAGACTGCTCCTAAGCCATAATCGCAAGCATCAGTCTGGAGTATAAACCGCTGGTTAAAGTCTGGACAGCCTAAGACCGGTGCTTCGGTCAGTCCCTTCTTGAGCTCTTGGAACGCGTTCTGCTGTTCGATTCCCCACTTAAAATGCTTCCCTTTTCGTAGCAACGCGGTTAGTGGATGAACGACTTTGGAAAATTCGGGAACAAACCGGCGGTACCAAGACGCGATACCGAGACATCGTCGTAGTTCACGCACGTTTTCTGGCGGCTTTAGTTCTTGAATGGCTGCTACTTTTTCTGGATCGGTGTGGATGCCTTGCTCACTCACTACGTGTCCGAGATATTTTATTTCCTTTCTAAAAAACTCACATTTCTCTATGTTGATACGAAGGTTGGCTTCTCTTAGTCGATGAAATACTTCCTTCAGGTTTTCCATATGTTGTTCTAGCGTGGTCCCGGTGATGATAATATCATCGAGGTAGGCGAACGCGTGTGGTTCTATGTCTGCACCGATGACTCGATCTAACGGCCGTTGAAAAGTGGCTGGGGCCGAGTGGAGTCCAAATGGCATTACGCGCCATTGGAACAGTCCGCGGCCAGGTACAGTGAATGCCGTGTACTCTTTGCTGCTACTCTCCATGGGTATCTGCCAGTACCCGTTCTTTAAATCAATACTACTAATATATTTTGCGTTTTTGAGTCGGTCAAGAATGTGGTGAATTCTAGGGAGGGGTAGGCGTCTGGTACCGATCGCGCATTAAGTTGACGATAGTCAATGCATAATCGCCACTGCCCTGTTTTCTTCTTCACGAGTACTATGGGTGCGCTGTGGGGACTTCGTGATGGTTCGATACAATCCTTTTCGAGTAGTTCATCAATTTCTACGTTAATTATCTTTTGCATGGCGGGATTCTTAGGGAAGTACCTTTGCTTGATCGGTCGGTCGTCTCGCATTACGATTCGGTGAGAAGCTATGTTCGATACTACGTGTATTTCGTCAAAGCACTTGAGCTCATTCTCGAGAAAGGCGCTAACTTCCCAATTACCGATTTTACTGATCTGTTCTATGTGTTTGGCGACGTAGTTTTCTGTCTTGCTGTCTTGCAGTTTTTGTTGCGCCGTAGGTGACGCAGAAGTCGTGGGCCTTGAGGACCTTACAGTTGCTATTGATAGGGACACAGTTGATAACGCAGGTGTCGCTGCCCTTGACGGTTGCACAGTTGATGACGCATGTGTCGCTGCCCTTGATGAAAACACAGTTGATAACGCAGGTGTCGCTGCCCTTGACGGTTGCACAGTTGATGACGCAGGTGTCGCTGCCCTTGATGAAAACACAGTTGATAACGCAGGTGTCGCTGCCCTTGACGGTTGCACAGTTGATGACGCATGTGTCGCTGCCCTTGATGAAAACACAGTTGATAACGCAGGTGTCGCTGCCCTTGACGGTTGCACAGTTGATGACGCATGTGTCGCTGCCCTTGATGAAAACACAGTTGATGACGCAGGTGTCGCTGCCCTTGACGGTTGCACAGTTGATGACGCAGGTGTCGCTGCCCTTGATGAAAACACAGTTGATAACGCAGGTGTCGCTGCCCTTGATGAAAACACAGTTGATGACGCAGGTGTCGCTGCTCTTAGTGGTTTCACAGTTGATGACGCAGGTGCTGCTGCGACGGCAGTTGGTGACGCAGGTGCTGTTGCGATGGCAGTTGGTGACGCAGGTGCTGCTGCGACGGCAGTTGGTGACGCAGGTGCTGTTGTGATGGCAGTTGGTGACGCAGTTGCTGCTGCGATGGCAGTTGGTGACGCTGGTGCTACTGCGACGGCAGTTGGTGTCGTAGTTGCTGCTGCGATGGCAGTTGGTGACGCTGGTGCTGCTGCGACGGCAGTTGGTGACGCAGTTGCTGCTGCGATGGCAGTTGGTGACGCAGGTGCTGCTGCGATGGCAGTTGGTGACGCAGGTGCTGCTGTGATGCAGTTTACAATTTCTATGTGTTCTTTCGCCTTCCGCATCCCTAGGGTGAAATCGCCACATCGTATAAAGGTTCCGATGCCGGACAGGAAATCCATTCCAAGTATCAGGCCGTCCACAACTTCAGGAAGAATGAGTATATCTAACTTTACCGCTCTATTCCCAAGTGATACTTCCGCTTTTAACGCCTCATCGACTCCTTGTGTACTTCCATTAGCCATAGAAACTTGAGTCCTCGTTGGTATGGTACTTATTGTTTCTCATAGCTTGTCTGCATAATATCGGCTAATAAAACTCCTCGTCGCCCCCGTGTCAACAGTAGCGTCCATCCAGACATCCTCAAGCGCTACTGTAGCCACTATACGACCTTCTTTGGCTCGAAGATTGTCTAACGCTGTCGAGGCACCACAACGTTTGGCTGCCAGGTACAGTGGTACGATGCGCCTTCTAGGAGTCTTTTCCCACCCGTGCGACCTGACGGTGCGCCTTAGCAAATACTCTAGTAAAGTCTCGTCCACGATCAAGCGACCTGACGGTGCGCTTCCTAGCCTTCACTTGCCCACCCGTGCGACCTGACGGTGCGCCTTAGCAAATAATCTAGTAGCTCTTTAGCTTGAACACTGCGACCTGACGGTGCACTTCCTGGCCTGAACTTTTCCACCCGTGCGACCTGACGGTGCGCCTTAGCAAATAATCTACCACTCTAAGACTCGACCAAGCGACCTGACGGTGCGCTTCCTAACTTCTTGACCACCCGTGCGACCTGACGGTGCGCCTTAGCAAATAATCTAATAGCTCTTTTCCCACAACAAAAAAATATCTACCTTTGGTTTTGTCCTCAGCCTCCGCTGTCAATCCTTCTCGATCCTCCGTGTTGGCGTTCCTCGCCCTCAGCTTCTTGTTTGCTCGAAATTTATATGATAAATAATTTCAAAAATAGTTTCAGCTCTGGCGATGGAGACCGTCTGCACCCAAAAGATTCCAGGGTTTTTTGGGTCGTCACAGTAGTTTCGTTTGTGATTGAATTGAAATAATGTTCAAAAATACATTTTTAAACGCAATTGAATGAACCCATACTTTTTGATAAGGTAAGGGATGGAACGAATTTGTTTGTCTACTTTTTTTCATAAATCTTAAAAATATTATTTTATAGTTTTAGTTTTTAAAGAGGAATATATATAAAATTCGAAATTTTGTATGGAAAATAAAAAATATTCTACAATTATGAGCGATATTAGGTGTGGAACAGCACACTTGCCTTTTATGCATTAAAATTCTTGTTTTGTCTCAAAATTTGTTCACTTTCATAGGCAGGAAAGCGTAAAGTTCGTCAATAAACTAAAGAAATTCAAAGATCCCGTGATATCCTTAAATGATCTCATACCAAGATTCACACTGAATACTATTTGTGGTAAGCAAAAACCATTTTTTATGTAATAATACTCTTCAAAACCATTCCATTCACTCACTAGAAACTGCTTTGGGTGTGCAGTTGGACGAACGTCTGGATGGCGATGAATATCGTGAGAATATTACTAAAGTTGAAGAAAGCTTTGTGAAGCGTGTCATGAATCCATTACTCGTTGCGGACTTGGCCTACGCCATATTTGGCGATGGGAAAAAGGATGTGCAGTATCTTGAAAAACTACACGCCTTCTCTAGTGGAATTATAGAAAAACGACGGGCTGTCTTTGAAGCTGTTCAGAGTAATGTTGACAAAAAACACAATAGCGCTCCTGAAGATTTTGAGTAAGTCGCACAGTAATGTAAGGAATTTATTTTATAATAATAAAATCTATTTGCATGTCTTTTATTAGCTTTAACAACAAAAAGCAACGCTATGCCATGTTGGACACATTGTTGTGTGCAGAGAGAGATGGTCTTATTGATCATTCAGGCATCTGTGAGGAAGTAGACACATTTATGTTTGAAGGCTTTGATACTACTTCGATGAATTTGATATTTGCACTGATGAACTTATCACTTTTTCCGGATATGCAACAGCGTTGTTTGGAAGAGATAAACACATACATTGATGGTAAGAAAGATTGGAATGGATTTAAAGGAACAGATTTCCTTATAATTATGAATTTGCTATCTCTTATAAGCCATATAACGAATGATTCAACTGTGACCGTTAATTTAACATCATTAATTAAACCCTTTTTTTTTTAGAAGATCTTAGTAAGCTGGACATTGCACAGCTGAGCAACTTAAAATATTTGGATTGTTTTATTAAGGAAACTCAGCGTCTTTATCCATCGGTGCCGCTGGCTCTAAGAGAATGCGTTCAAGACACAGTTCTAGCAAATAATGTTGTCCTACCCAAAGGTACACAAATTGCTGTGCATATTTTCGATATACAACGAAATCCTAAATATTACGATGATCCTGAAGAGTTTCGCCCAGATCGTTTTCTTTCGGAGAATGCTGAAGGTCGGCACCCTTTTGCATTTATACCCTTCAGCGCAGGACAAAGAAATTGCATTGGTATTAAAACGAAAATAAATTTCAGTTTTGTTTTCTTTAATATTTTAATACATTTTAATTAATTTGTAGGCCAAAAATTCGCAATGCTTGAGGTAAAGACGCTTTTGGTCTACATGTTGAAAAACTTTAAACTTCTGCCAAGGACTGATCCCAAAACGTTCCGTTTTCTTGCAGGAATATTAATACGCTCGAGATCGAATGTGTTAATAGAACTGGCGAGCTGCGAAAAATAATAGAATAAAAATTTTAAAATATTTCATATTAATCTTGAGTTAAAATTATTTATTTCTAAAAAATTACCTTTATTATGGAAATCAACTCAATATTGGAGTTTTTACAGTCAGTTTCAAGTCACAGCAATTATGATATCTTTGTAGATTAAGCCTTGTGTTATTAACCATTTTAAGGTGTACTGCGTCTTATTATTTTTATTAGATGCTTTATTAAGAGATCCAGAGATTATCCTTGTTTTGTTTTATGTAAGTTAATCAGCTTAATAATTTTTCCCTTTTACTTATGACGATTATGAGTTCTGTACATGTCTTTATTGGAAAATAATTGATCATGCAAATTTGGGAGATGGAAGTAAATAGGTCTGTTCTTGTAGGCAAAAGTGTTAAAACGTTGTTTAACATTTTTTTTTTAAGTTGTAAAAGAGAGTGAATAAATCATATAAGAGAGTATACTGAGAGATTAAATCATGTCCATTCCATGCAAAAACTAAAATTTTTTTAATAAATTTTGCCAAGTCAAAGGAAACAAGAATAAGACGAAAACCTTAAAAAATCAGAACCATGATACAATAACAAGGTGCATTCATTATAAAATGGCTGCTCAAATGTAAAATTTTACAACAACAAAGCTGTAAGTGCCACAAATGTCAAACGACAAAAGCAACAACAATTAGAAAAATTCAAAATCAACAGCTGACTTGGACATCTAGCTTACCATTTTCTCCAATATGAGCCTACCTTGTAATTGTATCATGGTCAGAACATTAGGTCTGTTTCCGAACTCGCTTCAAGCAACTTGAAGTAACTTGAAAGCGTTTCTTAACACACTTTTCCAGCACGGAAGAGAAGATGCACGAGCAAAATGTCACTTTCCTTACTCGAACTTTATTTGAAAAAATTTTCGAGCTTCAAACAGATGATTGTCAAAGTGACAAAATTAAAATATTGCTGTGTTGTGAAAAAATTGTATGCACTTGGTTATATGAAATAAATAAATAATAACTGGCCATTTCAGCCCTTGAAAGGACTTTGACCTAGCTTCTTATGATCAATTGTGTTGTGCGTGTTATTAAGTTTGTACACAATTGACCGAGAAACGGACCTACAGGTTTAATGCCGACTCCGAACGGCGATGAACGGAATGTTCTTATTCTCAAGAAGCTTTACATGGCATTTTGATTACTCTCTGAGGTTTGCCATTGTCTGCAGAGAGGTGGCGGCCGTACAGGAAAATTATATTAATTCAAATAATTTTCTGTCGCTGCTGGGGTTCGAACCTGGGCTTCCAGGTTCGTTGACATAGCGGCCACGCACTTTAACCAACTACGCCACGGACGCCACATGCACTTGGTTAGCAAATTAATAAAAATAATGTTAAAATAATGAATGGATATTTTGCAATTCACTAGCAACTTAATTGCATTTTGAATTTTTTTTTTTTTATATAAACCAACAAGCCAATTTAATTTTATTTTAATTTCAACTGTCAAAAAACAGCTACGGAAACAGTAAAGAAACAGATCTAATGTTGGAGGAAAAGTAGAATAAAGAGTGTATTTTAATTCGCTGCAGTTTTTCTATATGATACAATTATAAGGTAGGCCCAGTAAAAAACGTTCTCTATGTCTACAAAACAACAACAAAACAATAACAAAGGCGTAGGTATAATGTCAAAATACAATACAAAGCGATACAAATAAGTTGGTTACTGAACAATTGAACTAAGTAGTAGAATTAAAATGATATAAAACTTTTATTTGCTTCATTGAAAAGTAACATACAGTTAATTCTGTATAATATCTTAAAACATGGCTCATTTTGTTAAATTTTTAAGGGTTTTTTTTACTTTTCTTACATTACATGTGGAATACATAAAATCTGTGTATCCCAATACCCAGATTAATACTGTTTAAAGTAAATTATACATCCCTATGGCTGAACGAATAAACGTTAATTCTCAAAAGTGACATTATACCTACGCCGATGTTTTGATTTGGTTGCTTTACTTCGCTTTTTCGGTTTTTTTTTTATCCCCGAATTGTGACTACTTTATAATTGCATCATGGTTTTCTCATGGTTGAATAAATAATGGCGTTTTCTTTGAGAATTCTGTACTTTTTGTGTTCTTTTCTCGAAAAAAATTCTGACCTGTAAATTAAATCGTGTTCTTTCCTCGAAAATTTCGACCTCGAAAGTAGAGAAAATGCAGAATTTTTGCACTCTCAAGATCGACGGTTTTAAATTCAGCCCTCCAATTCTACCAACTGGATGAACAAAAAAGTGACATGTTGGGAAAATATTAAACATTATCATTGACATTTCATTAAAGTTTGAGCTTATTCACTGATGACAAAATAAATATTATAAAAATTGTTCTCAAAAGTAAGCAACAGTACAGCCAACACAACATCATTGAAAAAATTTTGCATTTTTTCTGATCTTTTCTCGACTAAGGACGGGTCAACATTTTTTGAGTTCAGGTCAAAATGTAAAATATTCTGCACTCTCAGAGGGCAGAACTTTTTGCCGAAAAAAGAAAACACCATAAGGTTGTCGCATGGGTGAGAGCGAGTTAGCATAAATGTCAAATAGAAGTTAACAGCTCATACAAAATCTGAATGCGGAAATTGATAACATGCAAACCCGTTGAAGTTGTTGTTGTAGCTTTTCATTGATTTTGATTATGGGAACTGAGAAGAGAGTACGATCAGCCACGAGACAACCATGATGCAAGGTGGCGCAAAAATAACCTTCCGATGTTTTTTGGCTGTAATTTAAAAAAAAAAATGAAAAACTTTGATTCTTCTTGTGGATTATTTTTATTTGGTCTTTTAATTTTTTTTACATCAAGTCGAGAATATGATGTCATGTAAATGGCCGCCGCCACAGTTGATTGTCATTTGAGCCCTTTTTATGGCATTTTCCATCATTTCGGCCAAAACTTCCGGCGATAGGTCCTCACATTCTTGACGGATATTGTCTTTAAGAGCTGCAAGAGTCTGAGGCTTGTTGACATAAACCCGCGACTTCAAAAAGCCCCACAAAAAGAAGTCTGGAGCGGTCAAATCAGGCGATCTTGCTGGCCAGTGCAAATCGCCAAATCGGGAGATTAGGCGCCCGGGAAATGCATCCTTCAGCATATCGGTTGTGGCACGTGCAGTGTGTGCCGTTGCACCGTCCTGTTGGAACCACATGTTTTCCAATCCCAATTCATCAAGTTGCGGCAAAAAGAACTCGTTGATCATTGCTCTGTAGCGTTCACCATTCACAGTAACCGTTTGGCCCGCGACGTCTTCGAAGAAAAAAGGTCCGATGACTCCTCCAGCGAAAACAGCACACCATACAGTGACTTTGAGCGGGTGTAATGGCTCTTCGTGGGTTACACGCGGATTTTCAGTGCCCCAGAAGCGTAAATTTTGCTTATTTACGTACCCGCTAAGATGGAAATGGGCCTCATCACTAATGATTATTTTTGATGAAAATATTGGTCAAATAAATAGTCAGCAATATTCCGCGTTCTGGAGCAGTGTAGCGTAACATTGTTTATTAACGTGTATTTCGCATGTGTTTACTACACAAATGTCAAAACAGAACTGACATTAGGGGCCAATCGCAAAATTTATAGCATTTTCTGATAGGAGGATTACTTTTGCGCCACCTTGTACAATAAGAAGGTAGGGTAAGGAGCTTTGACAAGACCTACTGCTAATGTCAAAACCATGAAATACTGTGCTGTCATATCTTGAGATAAAATCCTGTGACAAATCCATGTTTCATGGTTTCAGTAGGTAAGAGTTTTATATAAAATGCATTGCTGAAAATATTGATAAATGCGGAACTTTTAAAAAATGTTGATTTATCTTCAACAGTTTAACTGTATTAAGAAGACTTAAAAAAGTTTTTTTATAAGATATCGTATGCACATTAGAATAAAATTTTTAAAGAAGAAATTAAGAAAACAAAAAGAAACAAAAAATAAAAAATTGGCTGTGCCGTGGACACAGCCGTAGGTTTTGACGTGACGAAGTTTCTTGCTGTTGTTGTTAATGTTGATCTTGATGTTGATGTTGATGTTGATATTGATGTTGATATTGATGTTGATGTTGATGTTGATGTTGATGTTGATGTTGATGTTGATGTTGATGTTGATGTTGATGTTGATGTTGATGTTGATGTTGATGTTGATGTTGATGTTGATGTTAATGGTTATGTTGATGTTGATATTGATGTTTATGTTGATATTGATGTTGATGTTGATGTTGATGTTAGTGTTGATGTTGATGTTGATGTTGATGTTGATGTTGATATTGATGTTGATGTTGATGTTGATGTTGATGTTGATGTTGATGTTGATGTTGATGTTGATGTTGATGTTGATGTTGATGTTGATGTTGATGTTAATGGTTATGTTGATGTTGATATTGATGTTTATGTTGATATTGATGTTGATGTTGATGTTGATGTTGATGTTGATGTTAATGTTGATGTTGATGTTGGTGTTGATGTTGATGTTGATGTTGATATTGATGTTGATATTGATGTTGATGTTGATGTTGGTGTTGGTATTGGTGTTGGTGTTGGTGTTGGTGTTGATGTTGATGTTGATGTTGATGTTGATGTTGATGTTGATGTTGATGTTGATGTTGATGTTGATGTTGATGTTGATGTTGATGTTGATGTTGATGTTGATGTTGATGTTGATGTTGATGTTGATGTTGATGTTGATGTTGATGTTGATGTTGATGTTGATGTTGATATTGATGTTGATGTTGATGTTGATATTGATGTTGATGTTGATGTTGATGTTGATGTTGATGTTGGTGTTGGTGTTGGTATTGGTGTTGGTGTTGGTGTTGGTGTTGGTGTTGGTGGTGGTGGTGGTGGTGGTGTTGGTGTTGGTGTTGTCGTTGGTGTGGGTGTTGGTGTTGGTGTTGGTGTTGGTGTTATTGTTGGTGTTGGTGTTGGAGTTGTTGTTGGATTTTGAGTTGGTGCTTTTCGTTTAGCTTTTTTTTTTGCTTCCCCATTGGTTGTGCTCTAATTTCAATTAATACAGCAAAAGTGATGCATATGCGTCACATTAGGCGGTTTCCTGAGGGTCTTTGACACGCCGTCAAATTTTTTGACGTAGAATACGTCATTCTCGGAGGTAAGTAGGGTGGTTGATAGTGATCAGGTGTCGGTATTTATATAACTTTTTGATATTTATATAACTTTCTCTTAAAGGTCATATGCTCAGGTGTATGGAATAAATATACAAAAACCATAAAATTTGTATGGGAGCCCCTCTAAGGAGTGGTCGGAAGGAATAGGTGTCAAAGGCAAAAATGTTCCTTTTGCAAAAGTAATGGGGGTCGGTGATACATATTAACCCTCTCCGGCAATCTTTTAAAGGTCATATGCTCAGGTGTATGGAATAAATATTTTGCTAAATAGTTTTTAAAAAAGATGTTTTTAAAAGCGAATTGAATAATTCTACGTCTTGTGTTACGACATAGTCGAAACTACTGTATCTGTTTAATTGCGTAATTACTTGCTCAACTTTTCCCATTTGTTGGCAAAAATTATCCGCTTGCCAAAGGACCGGAACGAGTATCGCCCTATTGCTTTTTTTTTATTTTTGTCATATGCCCGAAGGCCTCACCTTCGTTTTCGTTCCTTAAAACTTACCGTTGCACCAGTAGTCACAGAGTTTAAAATCCATGCAACTTTTTTTCATGGCTGTAGCATTTTTACTGCAATATGTGATTGCATTCCTGAAATCATGACAACAAGAATTTTTTTGTAATTAAGTTGTGAAGCGTAATAACACATCCCTGCTGTCGTAAAACAAAATTTACCGTAGCACTCCTCCTGAGTGAGTAATAATTCCATGCAACGATATTACATTTCTGTTACATAAGCTGCTATATTCACCACCTGACGACGCCAGCATTTGTTTTTATTTTTGTCGTAAAGCCATTTATAAGACCTTCTTTTTCCTTTTTAAACTTTTATCGTAGGTTATATACTCATTGAGTAAAAATTCAATGCAACGCCGCTGCATGAATGTTGCGTTATCGATCTTTGAGCGGCTCTCTCAGCGTCCCCATGGTGACAGAAATTTTTTGTCTAATTTTGTTGTGAGGACTTACAGTAGGACTTTATTGGCGTATCGTATTTTTTTAATCATAGCTCTTATACTCAGCGAGTAACAATTCAATGCAACGCAGATGAATTTTTAAAAAATCATTTTTCAACTTTTTTGGAAACTTGATCTGTACAACGTAACTTCGTCATGTCAAAATTATGGGTAATATTAAATTAGTGAAAATAAAGCTATAAAAAAGAGTTGGCTGTGCCGTGGACACACCCGTAGGTTTTGACGTGACGAAGTTTCTTGCTGTTGTTGTTAATGTTGATGTTGATGTTGATGTTGATGTTGATGTTGATGTTGATGTTGATGTTGATGTTGATGTTGATGTTGATGTTGATGTTGATGTTGATGTTGATGTTGATGTTGATGTTGATGTTGATGTTGATGTTGATGTTGATGTTGATGTTGATGTTGATGTTGATGTTGATGTTGATGTTGATGTTAATGGTTATGTTGATGTTGATATTGATGTTTATGTTGATATTGATGTTGATGTTGATGTTGATGTTGATGTTGATGTTGATGTTGATGTTGATGTTGGTGTTGATGTTGATGTTGATGTTGATATTGATGTTGATATTGATGTTGATGTTGATGTTGGTGTTGGTATTGGTATTGGTGTTGGTGTTGATGTTCATGTTGATGTTGATGTTGATGTTGATGTTGATGTTGATGTTGATGTTGATGTTGATGTTGATGTTGATGTTGATGTTGATGTTGATGTTGATGTTGATGTTGATGTTGATGTTGATGTTGATGTTGATGTTGATGTTGATGTTGATGTTGATGTTGATGTTGATGTTGATGTTGATGTTGATGTTGATGTTGATGTTGATGTTGATGTTGATGTTGATGTTGATGTTGATGTTAATGGTTATGTTGATGTTGATATTGATGTTGATGTTAATGGTTATGTTGATGTTGATGTTGATGTTGATGTTGATGTTGATGTTGGTGTTGGTGTTGGTATTGGTGTTGGTGTTGGTGTTGGTGTTGGTGTTGGTGTTGGTGTTGGTGTTGGTGTTGGTGTTGGTGTTGGTGTTGGTGTTGGTATTGGTGTTGGAGTTGTTGTTGGATTTGGAGTTGGTGCTTTTCGTTTAGCTTTTTTTTTTGCTTCCCCATTGGTTGTGCTCTAATTTCAATTAATCCAGCAAAAGTGATGCATATGCGTCACATTAGGCGGTTCCCTGGGGGTTTTTGACACGCCGTCAAATTTTTTTTTTTTATTTTTGTCATATGCCCGAAGACCTCACATTTGTTTTCGTTCCTTAAAATTTACCGCTGCACCAGTAGTCACAGAGTTAAAAATCCATGCAACGTTTTTTCATGGCTGTAGCATTTTTACTGCATTATGTGATTGCATCCCTGAAATCATGACAACAAAATTTTTTTTGTAATTTAGTTGTGAAGCGTAATAACACATTCCTGCTGTCGTAAAACAAAATTTACTATAGCACTCCTCCTGAGTGAGTAATAATTTCATGCAACGATATTACATTTCTGTTACATAAGCTGCTATATATTCACGACCTGACGACGCCGGAATTTTTTTTTTATTTTTGTCGTAAAGCCATGTATAAAAACTTTATTTTCCTTTTTAAACTTTTATCGTAGGTTATATACTCATTGAGTAAAAATTCAATGCAACGCCGCTGCATGAATGATGCGTTATCGATCTTTGAGCGGCTCTCTCAGCGTCCCCATGATGTCAGAAATTTTTTGTCTAATTTTGTTGTGAGGGCTTCTAGTAGGCCTTTATTGGCGTATCGTATTTTTAATCCTAGCGCTAATACTCAGCGAGTAATAATTCCATGTAACAAATTTTCAGTTGCGTTGCTTACGCAGCTCCAACTACAGTAGGTCTTGTCAAAGCTCCTTACCCTACCTTCTTATTAGGTCTGTTTCCGTACGCACTTCAAGTTACTTGAAGTTGCTTGAAGGCCATGGTATAATAATACAACGTAGCATTGACAGTTGCTTGGGAAAACATATTCTGTCAAAAAATATACTCAAAAAGAGAGCGCTCACAATTCGCCATTGAAAACACAAGCAATGTTGAAAACGTTGAAGTGAAAAAAAACAACAACCACAGCAGCTGCTGATGTATTTCCACAAAAAGCTGTTTTTGACAGCAGTTGTTTTCTTGTAGAAGAGAAAATAAGCAGTTGTCAATGCTACCTTGTATTATTATACCATGGAAACTAGCTTGAACTTTGCTTGAACCATGGTATAATAATAAAAGGTAGTATTGACAGTTGCTTGAGAAACCAGCATCTGTCAAAAAAAAAAGTCAAGAAAGAGAGCGCTCAATTATGCTTATGTTTTCGCTATTGTTTATGGCCCCTATTAGGTACGACAACTCAACTTAAGTTGACGTGACTTAAGACACCTCAACTGAACTTTTTTGCCATATTATGTAAAACATACATTTTCAGTTGAGCTGTGGTGTAAAATTACTTTTTCTATTGGAGCATGATTACACCGAAATTTTGACACTTTCATTGAAATGAGTCAGATGTTCGCATTAATTTCAATTTTTGTGTATATGTATTTTGTTCACAAGTAGTAAAGCAAGGAAAAAGCAGAGTGGAAAGAAATTTTGCTGTAATGCCAGCAGTTGAGTTCAATCCTCGCATGTGACAAAAAATAAAATTTTCTCGCTTTGCTTTTATCTATTTTTTTTTTTTTTTAACACAGCGCTCCTTGGGCTAACATATAAAAGAGCTTTTTTAACTATTTGTTGAAGCACTTTTTAAACGATTTTTTAGCTGCATTTAAGAAGCGCATAAAAAAATGTATATAAAAATATGAGCTCCACAACTCTGAACTCTGAAAAGCGCATCCTCAAAGTAAGCGCATAAAATGCGCTATTTCTATGAGCGCTTTTTATTTTCCCGCTGGGTAATAAAATAATATATACATGATATGGATAATAATATATGCATATACATAACATATGTATTTATACTTTATTTATACTTACGTATTTTTATCCATTTTCACTCAATTAACAAAAAACAATAAACAAATAAAAAGTTCGTATGAAAAAGGCGCTATACAACTAGCTCAAAGCAGATATAAGTTTTTGATAATTTTTACACTCGACACAGAGTTGCATTGTTAAACCTAATATGTACCACAAAAAATACATACACATCTCTGGGATACATACTTGTCAGACGACAGACACGTATGTACCTCAAATGTGTAATAGACAATACAAATTTACAAATTACACACTCAACTGAAGTTGAGATGTCGTACCTAATAGGGGCCTATATTTCAGAGCTTGCAAATAACCACACATTTGATAACAAAATATTGCACATTTTATTTTATTAATAGTGAGTTATTATTACTAGAACGAAGATAATTTGTAAACTTAATGTTATTAAGTGCAAATATAAAAAAAAAGGTTGAAAACGTTTTAGTGCAGCAACCTCAGCAGCTGCAGATGCACGTGGACGAAATTGAAGATGTTTTCAGATAAAATTAAAACACCACGGCTGGAAAACGTTAAACACATATCACACATAATTTTTCACAACTTTCATTATTATAATTGTTTATTTAACGCACATATTTTGCGGAATTTATTTATTTTTACATTCATTTAATTCTTGTTGCACGAACAACTGTTTTTGACAGATGGTGGTTTCCTTGTTGCTGAGAAAATCTATACTTGTCAATGCTACCTGTATAATTGTATCATGGCTTGAACAATTTCTTCGAGCACGATAAGAACAAGCATCAAGAAGAACAAGAAAATGTCAAATTGGCGCTGCTTAAGTTTATAGGTAATCAGCTGTTTTTGTGCTTGAAACTAGCTAGAAGTCATTTCCGTACTTTTTTGCAAATTCTTTCATTTTGACAGATAATTTAATTACTCTCACAAATTGAACTTTACTCGAACTTTTCTTGAACTTTGTACGGAAACAGACCTATCATGGAGACAACGTTATTTATTCAACCATTGTTTTTCTAATAGGGATATCTGACGTCTGTGTTTATAGATCGACGCCATTTCTTTTTTTTATTTTATTCAGTAAATCGTCGTTGCGCATACAAAACAGGTTATGTGTAAAATTTCGATTTTTTTTGTTTTATTTTACCATTTACCAATAGCCATATGTATGCCCCATCTATTCACCAAATGACAAAAATGTTTAGTTTCGTCTCCTGAAAAATGGTCCAAAAACAAAACCTTTTTTGTATGCGCAACGACGATATATTGAGATTCATCACCACCTGAGGCGTCGCACAGTGATGCGATCCATACAAGATATGAATTTGAATCTGAGGCAAGTGTTATGCCTTTACCTCAGTCAATTCAAGTTATAAGGCAATATAAGGCAATTCTGTAAACATTTTTTTACATGCAAACGGTAAGAGATAATGGAAAAAGTTTTTGGGGTTAGTAAATACAATAAAAAATTATTTACAAAAATTTTTTTTACTAACTAATACTTAACATTTGTTATGCATGAAACTTAAATTTGAAGTTAACGTGTCGATATCGGAAAGAGCTGATGGTTACCACAATAACTAAAGTTTGGCAGCACCTAGAAAAAAAATCGTAAAAAACGTTTTTTTCTGGATTTTGTACAAAAAAGTGTATAAAAAATAAAAAATTTTGTAATATTTTAGTGTACACGGAAACTACAGTTTTGGAAAGTATCTGGTTAAAATTTGGAGATAGTCGGACAAGGTAATTTTGTGTAACGATGGTAACCAGGTATAAAAATGGAAAAACTTCAAACTAATGTTTTATAAATAAATAATGTTAAAAATGAATAAAAGATATTTCTTGTAAAAATTATTTTGAGTGGATTTATTCACCCCAAAAAATCTGAAAAAAAAACTTTTAATTTTCACTCGAATACCGAGCGCGCCAAGTAGCACCATGCCTTAAATACATTTTGAGCTATATCTAAGAAATGAGATAATCTACGATAACAAAATCAAACGAAAACGTTAAGAACATGATTTGAAAACAATATCAAAATTTTCGGTGCAATTGGACAAGTGGGCGTGGCTGTAGTTTAAAGTATGTTAACAGATAAATAATATGTGATCTTTAAAATTCTTGCAAAATTGCGGTGGGATTGGACAAGTAGGCGTGCACTCCCATATACTATATGCAAAATATATATAGGCCCATAACTAAATGAAGAAAGCTGCGATAACGAAATTTTTAGTTAAGCTTGTAAGTTTGTAACGCTCATAGATAAAGAAAAAAAATTATGTATTATTAATCAGCATAACCACCCGATTCGATTTAGCCGAGTCCGACTGTCTGTCTGTCTATTGCTCGCGACGAGACACACGAATAGACTGATTTCAGTCAATTGTCATGTATATGCAATGTATGTGTATGTATAGATATATGTATATATGTGGTATGTCCCATTCGTTGAATGGTTTTTATTTTTAATTTATATTTTGTTAGCTTTATGCATATGGCCGCCAGTCCGGAGCTGTGATGAGCTCAACTGGTAGTAGCTTGCTGCGAAGTCCGACCAAAGACTTAAAAATTGGTACCACGGGTAGTCAGAAGCCGCTGGTGTATGCCAGTCGGACTTGGGATGGCCCTTCGGGGAGTATCGTGGTGGCTGTGGTTTATTACCTATATCGCGGGTAGAGCTATCCAGCTCGATGTAGAGTTGCATTCTCAACTTGGGTGCTGTACTCCTGAGTACGGAAGAGGTGTTAGATAGGCCTCCACCCAAACCAAGGGTTGCGACATGCCATCATAGCATGTAGCTCATTTGGTACCTTTGAACTCTCAAAGGGGCGTTGGCCGACGCAATATTTCGGTCCCACGCTTTGGAGCACCGTAGAATTAAGCCCATACGGCAGGTGTCTACGTTAAACACTAAAGGATTTCTGTCTGTCTGTCTGTATGTGATCACTATTAAAGTCGTAATTTTTAAGCTATCATTACGAAATTTGGTAGTTAAGCTTGCATCTAAGAAATAAAGATCAAGTTAAAAAATGAGCCTCCTCCCATACAAAGTGACCTTATCAAAACGGTAAAATCTCTTAGAATTCCACAAAAATTAATATATGCATATAAGCTTTGATATTTAACATGTACTCTGAATATGATATTCAACCAAATCGAATGAAAACAACGCCTACCTCTCATTCAAAGTGACTTTTTGAACAAGGTAAAATCTCTTGAAATTCTACAAAAATGTATTTAATTACTGAAATAACGGGTAAAACTAACACCCTTGTCAGATCTCAGACCTCAAATTATCTCAATGTCAATTTCTCAATATCCCAATTATAAAAAACAGTTGAAACCTGGTTTTCAAATGAAAATAAATAGCATTTTTATGACCATCAAACAGACTAAAAAACAAGGCAACTGGAATTTTGCAAATATGAAGTGGCCCTTTTTTTATTTTTACAAAATGTTTGTCAAATTTTGCGTTTTTACAAAAAAAAACCTTCTCTAAAATAATTTTTTTTTTACATAATGCACGTTGAAATTTTTTTTTCCAGTGCAAGAATGTTGTGTGACGTGCTAAGAATATTTAAACCCAACATACAGTCTTATCGATCTCAAATTCAATACATTTCATACAAAAGGGTCAGAGCCTGGTTTATATAGACATTTTTGGGACCATAATATAGGTTAGAAAAAATGACTTAAAATAAAGTTGCGCGCCTTGGCACTCCCAAAGCTTAAAGTAGTAGAAGTAAAATAGTTATTGAATGAAAAAAAAATTGCAAATATGAGGTGGCTCTTTTTTGTTATTTTCCAAAATATTTTAACAGATTTTCCGCTTTTGCGCATTTATATCCTTAAATATCGTTTTATAGCGCCAAAATTTTAAAAGACACGTTATTTAATTTATTTAATATAAAAAGATTATGTCTTTGTCATAAAGTATGCCAATTTTTAACTCTTTTGGATATTGGGAAATATTTCAAAAATATAATGAAGTACAACAACAAAACTTATGAATAAAAATTCAAGAATATCATTTTCAAGTGATTTGTAGCACAGTGATTCGATTGGAACGGCTCCGCGAAATAACTCGTAACGAAATAACTCCTAACGTCATAACTCCTAATGTAAGAACTTCTAACGGTAAATGAAATAATTTCTAATGTTCTAAGATGAACGAATTCCTAACTCCTGACGAAATAAGTCCTAAAGAAAAACTTAAATAAGTCCTAACATTTTGGAGTATGTTCATTATGAAATAAAACCTAAACGAATGGCTATAAAAGGTGTGTATTTTTGGCATCGCTATATGCGCTTAATAATATTTTTCATAAAAAAATTGTTTAGCTAAAACAGGATAATTATAGCCACTGAGCTCATAGTTGCCGATACAAACAACATTTGCCAGATCAAGAAAGTGGTACTATACGTAATTTAGTGGCAGCACTTTTTGGAAAAGAACCATGTTATGTCAGATCGGTGATATAAAGAAAACCTTATATTTAAACAAAAACAATTGAAATTACCAATGCTGCCAAGTTTTGACGAGAAAACGTTAAGAGCTTATGAGCGTTTTTTTTTTGGACAAGCGCATATAGTGGTGCCAAAAAACGCACCTAATAATGCATACAAAACGAAAAATTAAATCAGGGGCCAAATTTGGGATCTATTTTTTTATTAATATGAAATATTGCCCCACCACATAAAATGATATTTGGCCGATGAATTTCTTTTCCCTTGTACAGAATTTTAAATACCACATTTTGTTAAAGGGCAAATCTTTATTTTGCAATTTGTTTTAACGAAAATATTTATTTTTTTAACTTTAGATGAAAAATGGAAGCGAAACGAAAGAGGAACGAAAGCGGAGTGAGGAAAACCTGATAAACAAGACCGTTAAACAAAACCGCATTCAATGTTATATTTTCTAAAGTATGGCCTAAGTGTATGACAGCAGACAATATTCTAAGTGGCTTCATAGCAACTGGATTGTATCCTTTTGATGTACATGTTATTCCTCCATCAGCATTTGCACCGTCCATGCTTTCGGAAATTTCATTATCAAGCACAGCTGCCACCATCACCTCCAAGTCTCACAGCAATTTGACCTTCCCCTCTCGATGCTCCGAGAACGTCTGGCTTCTAAAGATAGAGACTTTAGCACCTTTTTAGCTACACCGAGAGCTAACAAAACGGTGCAACAAAAGCGGAAGAAGGCGTTAAACTATCGAGGCCAACATCTCACAAAAAGCCTTTTCGAAAAGTAATTCTTCTTCATTTTTTTTTTTTTGTTTTCTTGTAACACTGAATTGCTTTTGTTCTTTATGTAAGCAATTAATACTAGAAATCTACATTTCTGTTGTGTTTTTTATACTAACGTAAGGGTAATACGATTGGGCCTTATTTGGAGCCCGTGTTCTTAATAAGGCTCACACACACAAAAGACACAAAAAAAAAAAACGCAAATTATATATAGAAATGCAATGTTTGCTAACAGCTTATATTCTGCTTTTTCTTTTCTTTTTTTTTAAGTAAACAATTAAGGTGGGCCTTATTTGGTACATGTACCTTAATCCTTAACATTGGTGGAAAAATTCCTAACATTTAGGAGTTATTTCATGTGAAATAACTCCTATCTTTGTATGAGAAATTTTAGGGGTTATTTCATTTTTCTTATTAGGAGTTCTTTCGCGGAGCCATAGGAACGTAAAAGAAGTAATTCAGAAATTTTGGACAAGTGGGCGGGGTAGCTGCCATACACCTTAGCACATTTTGCTTTTGCTTAAAATAACAAAATCAAACGTAGACGTCTAGTATGTGATTTCCAAAAAATATAAAAAATTCCGGCGCAATTGGACAAGTGGGCATGGCATCTTCCATACAACTTAAACACATTTTGCGCTGTAATTTAACGTAAGTTAACAGTAATGCTAAATCTTTTAAATTTTTGAAAGATCTTTAAAATTCTTACAAAATTTCGGTGGGATTGGGCAAGTAGGCGTAGCACTCCCATACGTGTATGTGAAAAACATTTAGGCCCATAACTAAGAAATGAGAAAAGTTCCGGTAACGAAATTTTAAGTTAAACATTTCTAACTTTAAGAATTTTTTCATATATTAACAATATTAGAATTGATATGAATAATATTATGATCCGTCTGTCTGTCTGTGTGTCCGTCTGTTTATCTGTCTGTCTGTTTGTGTGTCTGTCTGTGATCACGATTATAGTCGTAATTTTCAGTCTATCATCACGATATTCGATATTTAAGCTTGTATTTAAACAATAAAGATCAAGTTAAAAAATGACCCAAATGTGATGAAAACCACTCCTACCTCCCAATTAAAAAGTGACTTTATCAAGAAGGTAAAATCTTTTTAATTTCTATAAAAATTAATGTATGGACTTGACATTTTGCAAATAAGTTTTAATATGCACTCTGAGTATATAATTCAACGAAATCGAGTGAAAACCACGCCTACCTCTTATAAAAAGTAACTTTGTCAAAAAACAAAAGCGAATATTTTCCGTTAAGACTATGACGAAAATGTTTTTACAAATAAACAAAATTATTGACTGCTTAAGACTTTGAATATACTTCGGTTCGGCCGTGGGGGTATTTTAACTTCGGCCCAGTCGAAGATCATTTCTTACTAATTTTTTTTATGTAATACATATTGAAATATTTTTCGGAGTTAAAATATTGTGGGACGTGTTAAGAATATTTTAACATTCAGTGTCATACAAAACAGTCAGAACCTGGTTTTATACAGACATTTTTGGGACCATCATACAGATTAGAAAAAAAAAAACTGAAAAAAAGTTGAGCACTTTGGCACTTTCAGAGCTTAAAGTTAACATAATAGTAATTAAATTAACAAAAAATTCTACAAATATGAGGTGGCCCTCTTTTTTATTTTCCAAAATATTTTACCAACTTTTCCGTTTTTACGCATTTATATCCTAAAATACCGTTTTATACCGCCAACATTTTAAAAAATATACGACATTGAATTAATTTTATTTAAAAACATCTTTTTAGTAAAAAAGTATGCACATTTTTAACTCTTTTGGATATTGGTAAATATTTCAAAACTATAATCAAGTATAACAACAAAATTCAAGAATAAAAATTAATAAATATCACTTTTTGGACCATCTTTCAAGAATTTTTGTATTTTTTTTTTAGAAAGCAGAGTGAATACAAAAAATATCGAATTATTTCCGTTTAGCATGCCGTTTCGAATCACTGTGAGTCATGCGTTTGAAAATGGTTCTGATTTTCATCAAAAAATTATATTTTCGTGCGAGACTCATTTCTAGATAAATGGGTATGTTAATAAATTGAATTGCCGAACATTTTTGTGATAAACGGCCGAACAAGATAATGGAAAACATAAAATTGTATATTATAAAATATAAAATAATACTTTTTGGAACCAATGTGTTCCGTTCGCCTTTGCTATGATCCCAAGTTGAATAACGCATTAAAGTCATCGCTCCAAAGTTCCTAAAGAGAACGAAATAAAATAAGAAACCGAAGTTGTTCATATGGTTGGAATATTGTTGTTTCATTGGGTTACTGAGAAAGTGCTGTGTTATCTATCATAATAGTTGTGTTAAACTTATAAATATGGCAATGATAAAAATGTTGACGTAATTGTTCTGAGCAACTTGGCTTTTTTGATTTTATTTCTTATCTTAATATTTAAGAAATGATTTGCATGCATTATTCAACTTAAGACCTTAGCCAAGTGGATTATTCATGGTATCATACTCCATATATTTAAAAAAGTATTATTTTTTATTATTTTAAGTTTTTTGTAAATCATTGTAATTAATATTGAAAAGAGTGCCGTAGTTTTAATACCCCACGCTCGTTTTCAATACATTTATAAATATTTGATAATGAAGGTTTCATTTCATTAATGCCATGAATTTTTTAATGGTTTTTGGCTAAAATCGCAAGAATGGAAATTTTTCTTCATTTCTATGCGCTGGGATTTCAACATTTTCGATTTTAGCAAAAAATTGTGGAGATACTT
The DNA here is from genome assembly GCA_943735915.1 of Pherbina coryleti. Lineage (NCBI taxonomy): Eukaryota > Metazoa > Arthropoda > Insecta > Diptera > Sciomyzidae > Pherbina > Pherbina coryleti. Next base: position 65,949,246 of record OX030950.1, read on the forward strand.
TTAAAATGTTCGTTTTTCGATTTTTGAAAAATGGTGGGGTGAAGCGTTTCAGAATCTTTCCGTTTTCATGTACAAACATCAACATAAATCGGTTTAATGGCCTCGGGCAGGCTCCTAAATCAGCAAGAAACTAAAATACTGAATAAAAGTCATCGAATCCAAAGTTATTATTCATCGCTATCGAGGTCAGAGTCGCAGTTTCGACAGGTGTAGTAGCCACTGTGAAAAATGTAAAAATAAACAATAAAAACGCATTAAACACACACAAAAACACTTAATACGCATTAAAACGGAGTTTGTGGGGTGAAACGTTTCATTTTGAAATGGAGTGAAACCACTCGATAGATATTTCACAAACACTCCGTATTTTTTAAGAACAACATTAAACCAACACGACTGGTACATACATATATATATTTTTTTTTAGACTAAACCAACGCTCAGTGGATGCCCCCAATAAATGCGAAAGCATTGTGTTGATTCGGAAGAAGGGTGATAGTTAGTTGGAGGGTAGAAAGATAGAGTAGTGTTATAGATAATTTCCCTATTATATTTTGGCTTTTAAGCGAGCCACGCTGATAACTAAGGCCTCAAGGCCGCTCTGATTATATTCGAAATTAAAAAGACAGCTTTCGCTTAACTCAATAACTTCCTTTTATTTTTCAAATTTGCTTGCTTAAATACTAAATTTACAACATGTTCTTATATCTAAGACACACCCCATTTCCAGTTATTCTTCCAATTATATTTTTGTAACCAATCATAAACAAAGTTAAGACTTGCATTTTCTCAAGTCACTCAAATTCTAATTTAGAAATTAATCGTTTCATCAGATGCGCTACTTTAACATGTTACTCATGAATATGCATATCGACACATTCCCTCACATGCTGACCATGTGCACACTGCAATATGATCTTGTCTTTTTTATTTCCAACATAAGTGAACGCTCGCGCTAAACCAAATTTGTAATTTATGAATCATTCTTCTTTAATTGTCACTATTTTTGTTGTCGCCAAATTAGATCAGATTACATTCACATGTGCTCAGCATTTCATATTTTGAGACAAGGTGGTCTAAATTTGTTTTATTGTTTTGTTTTATTTGTTTATTTGTTTAATTTGGTTGTGTACACACAACACCCTCACCCTTTAAAAAAAAATGATTTTGTTATTTTTAAATGACAAAATTATTTTATGATAATTGATAATATTAAGATTCTACATATTTCTAGCTTTTATTAAGTTGTTATTATGTACTTCTTTTTCTCTATTATCTATTTTAATAGTACTGTTAGGTCCATTTTGAGATATAATTTCAAAAGGGCCTTTGAAAGGTTTATCTAATTTTTTCTTATTCTCTACTTTTAAATATACATAATCTCCTATTTTAAAATTAGCTTTATTAATATATTTTTGCTTTTTTAACGTATTTTGCTTATTTTCTAATAAATTTTCTTTTGCTTTCATATGTGCATATTTTAATTTAATTTTAAATTCATTAATATAGTTTTCTAAATTATAAAATTTTTCTTCATTGTTTGCAATTTCACATGGTAAGGTACATAATTTTCCATATACTAATTCAAATGGTGTGTATTGCGTTATGCTATGCGGAGTTGTATTATATGAATATGTATAATAAGGTAACAATTCATCCCAGTTGTCTTTTCCGTCCATTGTCATTAGAAAATCGTTTAAAACTCTATGGTTTCTTTCTACTGTTCCTAACGTTTCATGATGATATGGTGTTGATGTGGTTTTATCTATGTTCAACATTTTGCATATATTTACTAATAATTCGTTCGTGAATTCAGTACCTTTATCTGTTTTTAATTTTCTAAAACAACCATATTTTAGTATGAATCTTTCTACTATTGTTTTTGCAACACTTACTGCATCTTTTGTAAAAAGTGGAAAAGCTTCTACAAATTTTGTTAGTTCACATTGAATAGTAAGTATGTATCTATATGCATTAGATGGTCTAAGCGGACCTACTGTATCTATTGTGACAACATCGAACGATGTGTTTGGTGTTTCTGTTATAGTTAATCTTTCTTTTGTGTACCTAGTGATTTTTACTTGATTACAAATGTCACATTTGTTAATATATTCCTTAACCATTTTATTCATACCTTTCCAAACGTACTTCTGTTTTAGTTTGGCTATACTTCTTCTTATACCGCAGTGTCCTGCAGTTTTTGTATCGTGATTATCTCTTATTAATTTCTTCATGTCTTCTATTTTCTCAATTCTTTTCGGTGGAGTATATAATATTATGTCTAGACAATTCTCTTTATTATTTTCTTCTAACTCATTAAATATTTGTTTAAACTTGTGCACAGATATATCTTTAAATATTCTATCATTCTTTGCTAGCGCTAATTTCTTCAGCTTTTCATGTTTTGTATAAGATAACAATTTTTTCAAAATCAATTTTAATTCTGATAATGTCTTATGATTGTATCTAACATGTACTATATTATTGAATTTATATATTTCACAAGTGTGGCCTTTATTAATTTCTTTTGCATGTTCACATTTTAACTTCTGCACTCCTCTGGTGTCAGATATTGATATACACTCCCATATATGAAGATGATCAGTCTTCAATGGTGAAGTGTCCGCGGATATTTCATTTACTTCCTTACTTGTTTTCTTATTCTTATTATTTTCATTTACTCCATTAATTGCTTTCTTATTCTTCATTGCTCTCGTTAGTGCACTTATATTATTTACCGGTATCATTTCTTTTAATTTTTCAGAATTTAACTCTATTCTAGATAACGCGTCAGCATTTGTATTCATGCTACCTTGTTTAAATATAATATCGAAATCATAATCCATTAAATCTACTCTTATTCTTGTTAATCTTGAAGATGGGTCCTTATGAGTAAATAAACTAACTAGTGGTCTATGGTCTGTATACACTTTAAATCTTCTTCCATACAAATATGGTCTGAAATGATTTATTCCCCAATGTATTGCTAATAATTCTTTTTCTATTACTGCTTTATTTACCTCATGTTTGTTGAGTGATTTACTCGCAAATGCTATTGGTCTATCACTTCCTATTTCTCCCTGAGAAAGAACAGCTCCTAGTGCATAATTTGAAGCATCAGTTGTCAAGATAAAAGGTTTTGAAAAGTCTGGGTAGCTTAATACTGGTGGTGACATCAGTTTTTGTTTTAAATTTTCAAAAGAATTCTGGCAACTCTGTGACCAGCTAAAAATTACATTCTTCTTTAATAATTGATTTAATGGTTTTGCTATATCAGCAAAATTTTTAATAAAACGTCTGTAATAATTACAGAAAGCTACAAATCTACGTACTTCATCCGCGTCTGTTGGTATTGGATAATTTTCTATTACTTTATATTTGCTAGGATCCGTAGTTACACCTTGATCCGTTATGAGGTGTCCAAGATAAACTACTTCTGGTCTTAAGAAATTGCATTTACCTGGATTCAATTTTAAATTATATTTACGTAATCTTTTAAAAACTTCTATCAAATTTTTATTATGTTCTTTTAAACTTGAGCCAAAAACTATTATATCATCAACATATAAAAATGCTGAGGCTTGCAAACCACTTAGTGCGAGTGAAAGCATTCTCTGAAAACTATTCGTTGAAATTTTTAAACCAAAAGGTAAACGTTTGAATTGAAAATGACCTGAATCAGTCGAAAAAGCTGTTAATGGCCTTGATTTTGGGTGTAGCGGAATTTGATGAAATGAACTTGTCATATCTAATGTTGAGAAAAACTTTGCTTTGCCTAACTTGTCAAGAACATCTTCAAGATTAACAAGAATAAGAGTAGATTTAATGGATTATGATTTCGATATTATATTTAAACAAGGTAGCATGAATACAAATGCTGACGCGTTATCTAGAATAGAGTTAAATTCTGAAAAATTAAAAGAAATGATACCGGTAAATAATATAAGTGCACTAACGAGAGCAATGAAGAATAAGAAAGCAATTAATGGAGTAAATGAAAATAATAAGAATAAGAAAACAAGTAAGGAAGTAAATAAAATATCCGCGGACACTTCACCATTGAAGACTGATCATCTTGCCATGTTATAGATAATTTCCCTATTATATTTTGGCTTTTAAGCGAGCCACGCTGATAACTAAGGCCTCAAGGCCGCTCTGATTATATTCGAAATTAAAAAGACAGCTTTCGCTTAACTCAATAACTTCTTCAAGTCTAGTTAATGGGAATTTGTCATCCACAATTTTTTTATTCAAAGATCTGTAGTCAACTACTAGCCTCCATTTCTTCTCTTCACCCGTGCTCTTCTTCGGAACTATTAACAGAGGTGAATTATATGGACTAACGGAAGGTTCAACTATGTCTTCATCTAATAGCTTATCAACTTGTTTTTTTATTTCCTGTAAATTAGAATGTGGTATTCTATAATTTTTAATGTATACCGGTGACTTATCAACTGTTGTAATTTTTTGTTCATAAAAATTATTTTTCGTTAAAATCTCGCCTTCCATATAAAAAATGTTTTGATAATCACTACAAAGTTCTAATATTGATTCTTTTGCTTGCTTATCTAGATTATCTATCTTAATTTCCTTGAGAATTTTTTGAAACCTATACTCATCTGGTAAGCTGTTCTTATAATGAAATATTTCATAATTTTTCATGTTTTCTGTACCCAGCGTCAATTTTGGTACAAAAATCTCATCCGGTGTTGTATTTAGAAATTGTACATGCTTAACTCCTAGTGCTGGAATTATCGTGTTTGCTACAAACACTTCTTTACTAATTTCTTTACCACAAACTATGCTTTCTTCAACTACATCTATATTCACAGCTATTACTGACTCTGCTCTTGGGGGAATTTTTAAGTTTTTAACAGTTATTATTTGCGTGTTCATTGGTATTACAAACTCTTCTTCATCTGCCGCAATTGTTAGTGTATACGTCTCATAATCTATTTTACAATTATTCTTTATAAGAAAATCTCTACCTAAAATCCCATCTGATAACAAGTTTATATTTTCATCTACTATATGAAATTGATGTGCTAAAATCCTATCCTCCCATTTTAATTTAATATTTGAGCTTCCTAATGAATGTGTTGTTTCACTAGTTATTCCATTTATCTTACATATATCATTATCGTTTATATAATCATTTAAAATGTAATTTTTTAATAAGGAGATGTCTGCTCCAGTATCTACTAGTAACGTTACTATATTATTACCTATCTTAACACTAACATAATTTGATATCTCATTTGATCGAGTTACATTTATAATTCTATATTTTTTATTTTCTCTCCGCTTCTTATGTAAGAGTTCCCCAGTCTCCGGATACCGGGGGCTTCTTAGTTTCCCTGGTTGTTGGTCCTATTGTTATTATTATTGTATCTATGCCCATTATTATTATTCGCTCTACTGTTATTACCTCTAAGATTATTGTGCACACCTCTACTGTAGCTATTATTTATATTATTGCCGTAACCTCTATTGTTATTATTATTCTTATTTCTGTCTTGAATGAAATTCCGGTTAAAGTTTCCATTACTAAAATTCTTATTATGAAAATGATTCTGCCTGTTTTGATTAAAATGTCCTCGACCTCTTGGAAATCTGTTAAAATGCATTACTCTACTGTTATTTGTCGTATCGACCTCTGTAGCTACCCTGATTGCATCACCTAATGTTGTTGGGCGAGCTGCCAAAACGACTGACTTAAAAGGTTCAACTAACCCATTCTTGAACGTTGTCATTCCTATTTGATCGTTCAGCCTTACTATTAATTCACGGTGCTCTTCACCTTGCTCATTTATCTGCAACTCATTCAATGCTGCTAACAGATTTTCTATCTTAGATGCAAATGCTGTGATTTCCAAATTTCCTTGATACATCTTGGTTAAATCATGATGCAATGTTGAAACTGTCTTTTTCGTTTTGAATGTTTTTTGTAGTATGATTTTTAATGTTTCTAAAGTCTCAGGTTTTGTTTCACTTAGTATTCTGTTTTTTACATTTTCTGATAATTTTGTGGCTAGTATAAACTTAATTAGTGTTTTTTGTTGTGTATCATCTTTTAAAGTATCATGATAAAATTCAATTAACCCTATATAATTGTTTAAATCTCGAAAGTCTCCTTGAAACTCAGGAATCAACTTAGAAGCAGTTACTAAATCAAATGAAGCCATTGTGGTTGTTAAATTTTCCTCTTTTGATTTTAAGAATGATTTTATTTTTTTTGTTATTTGATCAAAATTATGCTTCTCTTGATCCTCAATTATTTGCAGTCTTAAATTTTTTAAGTCAAGTAAAGTCTTTGTTATGAATTCAGTTGTATACGTCCTATTTGGGCTCTTTTTTAACTTCACAAGTATTTGCAAAGCATATTCACTCTCCATTTATATTATTTATGCGCATTTGTTACAAATTATTCTTGATTCTTTTAAATGAAAGCCATTTTTGCCAATTTTCAGTTCGCAAATAGTACATCTGAAGCAATTGAAATGAAAGCTATTTTTCTTGTAAGATAAATATCTTACTTTTCCAATATCAATAATTTTTCGTTTACATTTATAGCAGTGTTCGCTAAAAAGGATTCCAAAACATCCTTGGTAAAAGCATGTTGTAGCAAATTCTGACATTGTTATATCTATAATTACTTTTTTTTTTTTTTTTTTTGTCTTTGATTATATATTTTCAATTACTGATAAAAGTATTTTGTTCTTAACATAATTTTTAAAATAAGAATATATTTTATATAATGCAACAGAAATTATTATTATCAAAAGAGCTGTTATGATAATTAATTTAAACATTCTGAATTCTGTTTATCCTTTTCTGAACGTATGCTTTAAAATATTGATTTATTCTATATGCTATGTATATAAATATGCAAATAATGATTATTGTTGATAGAATGGTTAGTGTTGTCTGCTGAATCTCGGTTTTTGTTACAGCTGATCCTAGATTATTTTCAATGTTCTCATTGATTGTAATGGTTTCCTTGCTCTTCTGGTCAAGCATCGTGAGTTGTCTGTAGACTTCTGTAATGTTTGGTATCATGTAGTTCTTCTTTTGCTTTGATCAGTTCAGCTATCAGTTTCTTCTTGTTTTCACCTGACGCCAGATGGATCACGCGGTATAGCTCACCAAGCTTTCTTCTCAAGTTTACTGCTTTGCCTCCTCTCGACTTCTTTCTATGTTTATCCTCTTCTTGCTGTGTCCTTTTGCACTGTCTTTGCTGGTATTGCTCCAGTGTGAGTGGCTTTGGTCCAGCTGTCAATGGTGTCGGAATATATATCTGTGGAACTGTATTGCCTTGCGCTACATGTTCTGGTACATATTCAACTTCTACAAATGTTGCTGGTTGGTTCAACTGCTCGAATAGCTCATCTAACCCTACTCTTGAGTATGACATTAGGCTTTATATTATGTTAGGTTTTATATTTGTCGCAAGAACGGTGTCCGCAGGATCGCCATGTTATAGATAATTTCCCTATTATATTTTGGCTTTTAAGCGAGCCACGCTGATAACTAAGGCCTCAAGGCCGCTCTGATTATATTCGAAATTAAAAAGACAGCTTTCGCTTAACTCAATAACTTCCTTTTATTTTTCAAATTTGCTTGCTTAAATACTAAATTTACAACATGTTCTTATATCTAAGACACACCCCATTTCCAGTTATTCTTCCAATTATATTTTTGTAACCAATCATAAACAAAGTTAAGACTTGCATTTTCTCAAGTCACTCAAATTCCAATTTAGAAATTAATCGTTTCATCAGATGCGCTACTTTAACATGTTACTCATGAATATGCATATCGACACATTCCCTCACATGCTGACCATGTACACACTGCAATATGATCTTGTCTTTTTTATTTCCAACATAAGTGAACGCTCGCGCTAAACCAAATTTGTAATTTATGAATCATTCTTCTTTAATTGTCACTATTTTTGTCGTCGCCAAATTAGATCAGATTACATTCACATGTGCTCAGCATTTCATATTTTGAGACAAGGTGGTCTAAATTTGTTTTATTGTTTTGTTTTATTTGTTTATTTGTTTAATTTGGTTGTGTACACACAACAGTAGTGTCGGTGAAGATTAGTTTTAAATTTACATAGCTCAAAACTGCCGGGGAACACGCTTGTAGGGAGATTGATCCAAAATTTTACTGTACGACCGAAGAACGAATTATCTCGGTAATGCGAGTTTTCTATTGTGCATCAAGGCAATGGTATAGGGATGGGCTTGGTAAGCTGCCTGAGTGGATCTGGGAAACACACGAGCTGATGACATCTGGTCATGTATCTTCATTGAACACTTCCCATGATAGTACACGTATAAAAGGCTTAGGCAACCAACATTGCGTCGATACCCAAGAGAGTTGAGAGAAGTTGAAATGTTTTCATCTCCGTTGAATCGCATGTCGTTGAATTCGATCCAGAAGCTCCAAATAAGATCTTGAAGCTCCTGCCCAAATGTGCGAATTGTACTCCATTTTCGGCCTTATATATGAGGCATAGATCACGCGTAGATTAGTTGGAGTGAAGTAAAGGATCCGCCAAATAACTTTTTTTTTTGAAAATGCTATAAAAAAAACTAATGAATATTTTCTCAAATTTATTTTTTTATTTGAATGTACAATCCTTCCGGTTAATAATGGAAAATAATTTCATTCAAATGGCTGCCTCGGCTGGCCATGCAGTAGCCTACACGATCGGTCCAATTTTTAAGCACATTATCGATTGTGTGCAGCTGTATTTCACCAATGGCTTCACGAATATTGTCCTTTAAAGCGTCAATTGTCTCTGGCTTGTCGGCGTAACACTTATCTTTGAGGGCATCCCACAAATAATAGTCCAACGGCGTCAAATCGCAGCTCCGAGGTGGCCAAATGACATCAGCTCTGCGACTGATAATGCGTTAAAAAACATGGCGCAAAACATCGAGTGTAGCTTCGGCTGTGTGGCACGTAGCGCCATCCTGTTGAAACCAAATGTTGCCAATATCCTCCTCTTCAATTTTTGTGAACAAAAATTTATTCAACATGGCCCGATAACGATGGCCATTGACTGTAACGGCCACTCCTTGCTCATTTTGGAAGAAAAATGGCCCAATTATGCCTTTGGACCAAAATCCGCACCAAACAGTGACTCGTTTTGGGTGCATCGGCTTTTCAATGCGTGCGGGTTTTTTGCGCCCCAAATGCGACAATTTTGCTTGTTTACATACCCGCCAAGATCAAAATGAGCTTCATCTGAAAAGATGATTTTTTTTGGTAAAATCGGCATCTTCTGTAAGTCGATCGGAGGCCCACTCAGCGAAGCGAAAACGCATTGGATGGTCAGTTGGCTTCAACTCCTGAACCAATGTCTCCGAAATGTTCAATTGTTGAGAACGACGGTGAATTGATGTTGATGCCGCTTCATGCACACTTTCTGCCACAGCAGCAATATTCTCGGGTGTACGCACTGTTTTTGGCTTTTCACGCTTTGGTTTATCGATGAGGATGCCAGTTTCTTTCACATTTTTCACAAGATAACGAACATACGGAGCTGACGGTGGTTCTGTTCTTCCAAAATCCGTACGCAATTTTCGCACACATTCTGCAACATTACTAATAATCGCAATATTTCCCAGCGTTGTTCAAGCGTATACACAACCATATTCGTTCAACGGAAGGATAACACTAATTATCTGTCAAATCAGACATGTGCTAAGTGTAACTAAGTGTCACGAAATAAGCACTAGTTGAAAAAAAAAAGTTAGATGGCGGACCCTTTATTTCTTACACCGCATTAAAAAACCTAGGCACTTGGTCGCTTCTTTCGACACATAGAAAATGTGATCATTCAAACGAAGATCAGATTTGATCGAGATGCCCAGAACGTCGAAGGCATCGGACTCTGCTAGATCCACACCGTTCACATTGAGGGGAGCTAGGGGGCAATTTATTCGTTTGTGAGCTAACAGGCAACACTGAGTCTTGCTAGCATTAAGCTCGACTCTATTAGCAAGCCCCCACTCGGAGATTCTTTCCAAGTCATTAAGCAGTATGTCTTTCATATGTTGCCTCTTTCTCTCAATCTCCAAAGAGTTCGGGCCATGGTACAATGAAAACAAGGTAGAAGCATTTCAGAGAGGCAGACTGCCGCAACTGTCAAAACGAAATTGACTGCCCATAGAAAATCTGAAAACGATTATTTTTTAATTTTTTATTTTTTTTTTTCCTTTTCAAATTACTATTGAAAGACAATTTTGGCTATGAGAAAGACAGCGCAGTCCGAAATGCGACTACCTCTGTTATTCTACCATGGTTCGTGTGTTTTTTGAAGGAATGTGAATGACAAATGTTGATTTCGTCAGCAAACGAATGAATTGGGTTGTAAGTCAACGACAGAAGGTCATTGATAAAAACCAGAAACAAAGCTGACGACAGGACTGAACCCTGAGGTACTCCAGCGCCGATGGCGTGTTCACTAGAAGAAATGCCGTCAACCACGAAACGAACCGACCTGTCTTTTAGAAAACACGCGATCCATCGAGCAAAGTTATCATGTAAATTAGTTTTGACACCAGAGCTTTATGCCACACTCGGTCAAATGCCTTAGAAATATCCAGAGCAACAACCCTGCTTTCACCGAAGAAGTGAACACAATGGTTCCATTTCTCCTTGAGGATCGCCATGAGGTCGCCAGTAGAGCGAGCCCTACGGAAGCCATACTGACAGCCACTAAGCAAACAAGAATGTTTCTATAATTCTTGGGTTATATGTAAGCGCGCTGTCAACATTTCACAGATGAAACGCTTCACCCCACCGCACCCTATAAATAAATATGTAAATAATTATTTGCACAAAATCTCAAATCTCCGAAAGTTCTTCACCGATTTCCTTGGAATTTGGTTACATAAAAAAAATGGTCAATCCCTCTTTTCCCGCCCACAAATCAATAAAAATATTATTTGTGTTTAAATTGGTTAAGACTAAAATTTCGTAATTTAGTTTGTATGGTCACTGTCGGCAACTGTACTTAAAATGAGCGTGGTCGAATTATATCTATGTCCACTTTTCAGAAATCATTATAATTCTTGAGTTGTACATATTTTGATAATGAAAACTGATAGTAAAACTTGGTATGTAGGTACTATGGGTCCAAGTGGAGGTAACTATATCTGTGTCCACAAAAAATAATCGCTTAAGTCGACTTAAGTCAGAACTGAGTTTGCTATTGCTATTGCTATATTCCTTAAATATATCGTCAAATACACACAAAATCTGAAGCTTCTCGCGTGAACCAAACCAAAGTTATGACACAAAAACAAATGAAGTTTTCATAGAATCTAAGTGGTGATTAAATTCTTTGAAGTAAGATTTCTCAAAACATTGAAATCCATCTTAAGCTATAATTGGCTATGGACACAGATATATAAAAATGTTTCAAAGCCCATTAATACCGCCCATCTATGTTATACAGGATGGCCAAATAGAATTTTTTCTTTGTTTTTTTAAATGCAATAAAATAAATAAAATTAAATTTTTTCATGTATTATGGCTTTATTAGTAAGAGCAAACATTCCCATTAATTACGTAACACAACGTCGTTCAAGTGGCTGCCTCGGCTGGCTTTGCAGTAGCGCATTCTGTCACGCCAATTTTCCAAGACCTTGTTGATGGTTTCGGGCTGTAGCTCACGGATTGCTTGGATGATATTGGCCTTAAGTGCTTGAATCGTTTCCTAATTGTTGGCATACTATCGATCCTTCACTGTTCCCCACAAAAAAAAGCCCAAAGGGGTCAAATCGCAGTTCCGAGGCGGCCAATTGACATCCCAAGATTGGCGGCATGAGCTGCGGGGCATGGCGCACCATCCTGTATGAACTAGAGGTCGTCCAAATTCATGTCTCCAATTTCAGTAAAAAAAGTCGGTTAACATGGCTCTGTAACGCCGACCGTTGACCGAAACGTTGTTCTTAGCCTCATTTTCTCAAGTCTCACATGCGATATATTTTTTTTAATCACTTCCCACATCGATATTATGATATTCTTAGCTCTACGATAGCATTATACTGTCAATTTTGCTAAGTTTACAATAATTTTGAGGTCAGATGATAATACGGGCCACTCCAATATTTCAATATTCTATATTGAAAGAAATCCTTTTCTACTCTCACTATGTATACAGCCGCATTGACTTGTTATAAAATCATAGAACTTTTTTGTAGAACCCTCAATTAACTTCTACGTTGCCATTTAATTGAGATAATCTTGAAAATTCATTCGTGTACGAACAATCTTGTTATCAGTCCATAATATTAATTTTCGACTCATATCATCACACATCCACTCCCATGTTGTTGACGACTTAGGATACTCTATTCCTTTTTCAAATCGTGATAATTATAAGACTAAGCATCCGGTGCGTCAAGATTAAATTTCTTTTCGTGCCATCTATTTTTCATTTAACGTGATCTTCAGCATATTTAACCTCGCAAAAAACAGTTCATAATTCAACCTGATGTTTCGCTGTTTTCTTTGACTTTTTGGCATATAATTATTGTTGATTTTTTAAAATCCTTTGCATATTTTAAGCATGTGTTTTTACTGTAGTTATTTCTACGATTTTCCTGGCAGTGAGGTTAGAATTTGAAGCTAAGTACAAATGGCACGCTCATCTCGAAGTGTAAGAGCCCGAACAGAACCAAAGCCTATGTTCACACCTCAGTCAAAATTTATTGTTGCTTTCCTATGTAAAAAAAAAAGAGTTGGCTGTGCCGTGGGCACACCCGTAGGTTTTGACGTGACGAAGTTTATTGCTGTTGTTGTTAATGTTGATGTTGATGTTGAAGTTGATGTTGATGTTTATGTTGATGTTGATGTTGATGTTGATGTTGATGTTGATGTTGATGTTGATGTTGATGTTGGTGTTGATGTTGAAGTTGAAGTTGATGTTGATGTTGATATTGATGTTGATGTTGATGTTGATGTTGATGTTGATGTTGATGTTGATGTTGATGTTGATGTTGATGTTGATGTTGATGTTGATGTTGATGTTGATGTTGATGTTGATGTTGATGTTGATGTTGATGTTGATGTTGATGTTGATGTTAATGTTGATGTTGATGTTGATGTTGATGTTGATGTTGATGTTGATGTTGATGTTGATGTTGATGTTGATGTTGATGATGTTGATGATGTTGATGTTGATGTTGATGTTGATGTTGATGTTGATGTTGATGTTGATGTTGATGTTGATGTTGATGTTTATGTTGATGTTGATGTTGATGTTGATGTTGATGTTGATGATGTTGTTGTTGATGTTGATGTTGATGTTGATGTTGATGTTGATGTTGATGTTGATGTTGATGTTAATATTGATGTTGATGTTGATGCTGATGTTGATGTTGATGTTGATGTTGATGTTGATGTTGATGTTGATGTTGATGTTGATGTCGATGTTGATGTTGATGTTGATGTTGATGTTGATGTTGATGTTGATGTTGATGTTGCTTTTGATGTTGATGTTGATGTTGAAGTTGATGTTGATGCTGATGTTGATGTTGATGTTGATTTTGATGTTGATGTTGATGTTGATGTTGATTTTGATGTTGATGTTGATGTTGATGTTAATGTTGATGTTGATGTTGATGTTGATGTTGATGTTGATGTTGATGTTGATGTTGATGTTGATGTTGATTTTGATGTTGATGTTGATGTTGATGTCGATGTTCATGTTGATGTTGATGTTGATGTTGATTTTGATGTTGATGTTGATGTTGATGTTGATGTTGATGTTGATGTTGATGTTTATGTTGATGTTGATGTTGATGTTGATGTTGATGATGTTGATGTTAGTGTTGGTGTTGATGTTGATGTTGATGTTGATGTTGATGTTGATGTTGATGTTGATGTTGATGTTGATTTTGATGTTGATGTTGGTGTCGGTGTTGGTGTTGGTGTTGTTATTGGTGTTTGTGTTGGTGTTAGTGTTGGTGTTGATGTTGATGTTGATGTTGATGTTGATGTTGATGTTGATGTTGATGTTGATGTTGATGTTGATGTTGATGTTGATGTTGATGTTGATGTTGATTTTGATGTTGATGTTGGTGTCGGTGTTGGTGTTGGTGTTGTTATTGGTGTTTGTGTTGGTGTTGGTGTTAGTGTTGGTGTTGGTGTTGGTGTTGGTGTTGGTGTTGGTGTTGGTGTTAGTGTTGGTGTTATTGTTGGTGTTGGTCTTGGTGTTAGTGTTGGTGTTGGTGTTGGTATTGGTGTTGGTGTTGGTATTGGTGTTGGTGTTGGTGTTGGAGTTGTTGTTGGATTTGGAGTTGGTGCTTTCGTTTAGCTTTTTTCTTGTTTCCCCATTGGTTGTGCTCTAATTTCAATTAATCCAGCAAAAGTGATGCATATGCGTCACATTAGGCGGTTCCCTGAGGGTTTTTGACACGCCGTCAAATTTTTTTTTTATTTTTATCATATGCCCGAAGACCTCACCTTTGTTTTCGTTCCTTAAAATTTACCGTTGCACCAGTAGTCACAGAGTTAAAAATCCATGCAACGTTTTTTCATGGCTGTAGCATTTTTACTGCATTATGTGATTGCATCCCTGAAATCATGACAACAAAATTTTTTTTGGAATTTAGTTGTGAAGCGTAATAACACATCCCTGCTGTCGTAAAACAAAATTTACTGTAGCACTCCTCCTGAGTGAGTAATAATTCCATGCAACGATATTACATTTCTGTTACATAACTGCTATATTCACGACCTGACGACGCCGGAATTTTTTTTTTTATTTTTGTCGTAAAGCCATGTATAAAAACTTTATTTTCCTTTTTAAACTTTTATCGTAAGTTATATACTCATTGAGTAAAAATTCAATGCAACGCCGCTGCATGAATGTTGCGTTATCGATCTTTGAGCGGCTCTCTCAGGGTCCCCATGATGTCAGAAATTTTTTGTCTAATTTTGTTGTGAGGGCTTCCAGTAGGCCTTTATTGGCGTATCGTATTTTTAATCCTAGCGCTAATACTCAGCGAGTAATAATTCCATGTTACAAATTTTCAGTTGCGTTGCTTACGCAGCTCCCACTACGTCCCTATGCCGTATTAAATTTTTTTTTTGTTTTTTTGATATAGTCAAAGAATTAACCTTTATGGTCATACTATTTTTTTAATCATAGCTCTTATACCCAGCAAGTAAGAATTCAACGAAACGCAGATGAATTTTTAAAAAATTCATTTTTCAACTTTTTTGGAAACAAGAGCAGTACAACGTAACTTCGTCACGTCAAAAAATGAACTTTATCTAGGAGCGAAAATGAACAACAAAATCTTCTCTCGTCAGTCAAAATTTTGATTGAGCTCTAGACCTGCATCAATCAGTCAAATGGTTGCATTATTTTAATTGTTTGTTGTTTAGTAGGAAATTATGTCAAGAAATTAATAATTAATTAGTAGTTTTTTGGTAACAAAGGTAGTTTTTTGAAGAGAAAAGGATGTTATCTAAAACCCTCGCGAACGAATTCACAAAATAGTAAGTAGCAGAAAAGTAACAAATGGCGTCGTCAGAGCATCAATCAAAATCTCGTGTGTGAGCAGGCGTCAATCAAAATTTTCAGAGAGAGTAAAAGAGAGTAAAAAAATCGTGATGAACTTCAATCATTCGTGTGAACCATGGTATAATAATACAAGGTAGCATTGACAAGTGCTTGGGAAATCATATACTGTCAAAAAATATACTCAAAAAGAGAGCGCTCACAATCCGCCATTGAAAACACAAGCAATGTTGAAAACGTTGAAGTGAAAAAAAAACAACAACCACAGCAGCTGCTGATGTATTTCCACAAAAAGCTGTTTTTGACAGTTTATGTTTTCCTGTTGAAGAGAAAATAAGCAGTTGTCAATGCTACCATGTATTATTATACCATGGTGTGAACATAGCCAAAGTGGCTGTTGATTGGCGGTGCTCTCTCGGAGAAATCCGCTGATAACACGTCCAGGATAGGAGCGGTTTTCGGTTTTCGGATCAGCGTTGCTTTTCATTGTGTGTATGGTACAAATACACACAACACAGAGCCCGAACAGAATCAAAGCGATTGGCGGTCCTCTCTTCTCGCCAATTGCTCAGAACACGTCCAGAATGAAAGCGATTAGCGATTGGCGAACTATTCAGACTGAATTGTCAGAATTTTTTATTTTGTGTGTGCATAATTGACACGAAGAAAACAGAAACACAGACAAAAAATGTTAGAAGGTAATAAAACTTAAGAAAATAGCACTGAACGTACCCCAACATTAGGAAAAGTACGGCAGCACTTATCATGTTTGACACCTCTCAAAGAGAGGATCGCCAAGTCGCCAGAGAAAAAATAGAATAGCTTCTAAGAGCCCGAACAGAACCAAAGCGGATGTCGGTTGGCGGTCCTCTCTCAGAGAAATCCGCTGAAAACACGTCCAGAATACGAGCGGTTGTGGTTGTCGGATCGGCGTCGCTTTTCGGTGTGTGAATGGTACAAATGCAACACACATACACAAAACAAAACGTCAGTTCATGGAATGCAACACACGCATACACAAAGCAAAACGTCAGCTCATGGTAAAAACTAAGAAAATAGCACTGAACACAGCCAATTCTTAGCTAAAATATGGCAACACTTACGCCTCTCAAAGAGAGATCCGCCAGCCGTCGGAGAAAAAAATAGAATTGATTCTATTCTGGCGTTTTTCCGTCGCGATTTTTACGGCCATTTAATTTTTGGCGGCTGCATAAGTTTTCATGTATTTTGTTGCAGAGCGCACCCGGCAACCGACAGCCGCTTTGGTTCTGTTCGAGCTCTAATCTGGCGAATGTTCGTCACGATCGAAGACCAGCGATTTGATGTTGGACGTGTTCATACGTTTTCATGAATTCTATGCTTGAAAATGTCGCCAATCGCTAATGAGCCCGAACAGAACCAAAGCGGCTGTCGGTTGTCGGATGCGCTGTGCAACAAAATACATGAAAATATATGCAGCCACCAAAATTTAAATGGCCGTAGAAATCCGCTACGGAAAAACGCCAGAATAGAATCAATTCTATTTTTTCTCCGACGGCTGGCGGATCTCTCTTTAAGTGGCGTAAGTGTTGCCATATTTTAGCTCAATCGCTTTGAGAACCCGAACAGAATCCTGAACGTCCACTCCTGACAGTTTTACCATAATTTTCAAAGTTTATATTAAATTTAAAATCGCTTTACGAGTTCTCTTTATGTTTTTTTTTTGCGATTTCACTGATTTTCATGTTTTCATTATGAAGATTTGAGGCAACTTGCACTTCCGTACTGTTAAGCCATTATCTACGCTCCATTTTAATTAAAATACTTTGATTTACTTTTTTATAAATATTTATAACAAGGTTAATGAATCCTAAAAAATTAAATCCAATTTCATATAAATTTCTTATCATTTTGTCGTTGAATTTGTTGGATGTTTTATAAATTAACAGAATTTTTCTCGGAATGTTTGATCAATATGCAGTTAAATAACAGAGCGTAATTTTATGACATTATACGACATTATTAATTATAGTAAATTATAATTTGCCGAAAATTTCTAAGTGCTAACTTTTTGTCGTTGCAATATCATGTCATGCTCAAAAGTACTGTTGGGCAAAACTGTTATTTTCGTATAACAGTTGCAGCTGAAACTGTTAGGCCCATATTACACGATGATCGTTTGATCGCGGTCAAAATATTTTTGTTGTTGCTTTCAATGCGAAACAATTGTTCATCCGCTCTGGCTCTCAGTGTTTTTTGACAGTTTCGCAATATTTTGTTTCGAAAGCAACAACAAAAATATTTTGACCACGATCAAACCATGGTATAATAATACAAGGTAGCATTGACAGTTGTTTGGGAAAACATATTCTGTCGAAAAATATACTCAAAAAGAGAGCGTTCCCTGGTCGGCCATTGTTAATAAATGAAAACACAAACAATGTTGAAAACGTTGAAGTGAAGAAAAGAATAACATCAGCAGCTGCAGATGCAAATGACCGAAATGAAATAAATTTTAATTAAAATTGGTGTCTTCGGAAAGTGAGTAATATATTTTGTGTCATGATAAACTAATCTTCAAAGATTATAGCATGCATGATACAATAAATACTATTATACTATAATATAATATAGTATAATAATTATTATAATAATTATTATAATAATTATTATAATAATTATTATAGTATAATAATTATTATACTATGATAGCATGGATTTGTGCCTTTTCTTTGGTTTTGTTTTCATCATTTCATCTTTGGTCCAAGGAAGAAGCTGGTGGTTATACTCCTGAACTGGTTATACTCCTGAACTGGGCATTAAAAAGAAACAAAAGAAGACAACCTGTTGGAGAAACTAAACTTTACATTCGCCTCACGCACATCGCGCGTTAATTGCATGGCGAGATTCTATCGCGGCTGCTATCACGCATCTCTGCTTTTGAGCTTTAGCTGCTGTTCAGAGATAATGAGATGGAAAACTTCGTTTCTATTGTGAATTCTGTTGATTTTGACAGATAAAAATGCTTGTTCTTCAGTTTTTTTTGCAATCACGTATTGTGTATGTGAGTTCACCTCATATTTGTCAAAAATAGGTATTACACCCAAAAAAGTCTTCCATATTTAAAAGAAAATTGTTTTTAGCTGAGCAAGAATATTGTTTATAATAGTCGATAAAGAACTTTTGTTAACATAGAAATGTTAGTTTTGTCTATCTAATTTGTGGAGTTACTTTGATAACAGACAAAAATATTTTTGATAGAAAAAAATTGAATTTAAAATGAAAAAAATTGTTCTATTTACAAGTGCTGTTGTTAACAGAAAAACATAACATAAAACATTCAAGAACAGCTATATCTTTGTTTTAAAAACTCTGTTCTAATTTTTAAATGCATGAATTTGTTTGAACAAACATTGTAGGCTAGCTTTTCCCTATGTGTACAGTGGTGGCTTAGCTGTCGAAAGTGAGATATTCACCAGCGCTCATGTCCATCCAGAGGGGTGAATTCATCGAGAATCCATCGAGAGGGGTGAGTTTGTCATGAAATTTTACTAACACATTTATAACATTTGCATTAGTATTGACTGCATTTTAGCATATGGCTATCTCCTTTTTGCCGAAGTTTCCAATCTCTTTATCTCTGCTGCTGTTGAAACTTTTCGCACAAATTACACAAGATCTTTTTATCACTTTCATGATTTTAAATGTTTATTTCTTTATGATTTGTTTATTTAAACGCACAATATTCTTATTAGTTTTTTATGTTTGTTTTTGTCACTTGCTTTAATTTTCGCTTCGTTTCGCAAACAGCTGTGTTTGACAGTTTATGTTTTCCTGTTGAAGAGAAAATAAGCAGTTGTCAATGCTACCATGTATTATTATACCATGGATCAAACGATAATCGTGTAATATGGGCCTTACAGAAACCTAACAGCTTAAAATAACAGGTTTCTGTTACTTTGCACATTTTATAACATTAAGGCACCGTACATTGGCATTGGCATTGGTCCGACACTATTTCCGCACTGTTAATTTTCGCTGTTGCTTATTTTCGCTTAGTTGTACAACAAAAGCGAACCTGTTGTTTTTACATTCGGTTTTTTGCTGTTGTTATTTTTCGCCGTTGCTTATTTTTGTTAAGCTGTACATCAACAGCGAACCTGTTATTTAAAATAACATTTTGTTAGATAACAACTCAACTATATTTAAAATTCGAAGCGATAACAAATTTTGGCAAAATGCAAAACTTTTTTAATGCCGTCACTTATTGGCAATTCTTTTCGTTCACTCTGTGAGTCAGTCTCGTGCACAGAAGTGTAAAATGGTGCTGTGGTTAATTGCTGTTTTAATCCTTATTGCGACCTGGCTTTTTAAACTAAATAAGGACTACTACTTACTGACATTGGCGAAGCGTGTAAAAACTGTAGATGGTACGCCGCTAGAGAAAACTGCACCGGTGTCAAAGGGAAGAACAATCTTTGGCAATAATTTTGATATATTTGGCTTAGATAACGGCAAGAGACACACACATTTATAATAATCTTAATATAATGAAAACAAATATTTCCTTCTAGCTGGTGTCTTTGCTCATGCGCGAAAACAGGCTGCCGAATTAAAAAAGAGCTATATTCAGTACTTTTTTGGAGCACCTTTTTACAATATCATCACTGCTGAAGATGCTGAATTGGTGCTGAATGATCCGAATTTGATTACAAAAGGAATATTTTACAATTTCTTGGAACCATTCTTAAGAACTGGACTTTTGATTGCGACAGGTACATGTGTGTTGGCAAACTTAGATAAAATCTTTTATTTTTTTAAAAAACAAAAATTCACTAATTCACTAATAGATAAGAAATGGCATTCACGCAGAAAGTTACTTACACCCGCCTTTCATTTTAATATTTTGGGGCAATTCGTAGAAATTTTCAAGTACGTATGATAATGTTTAAATCACACCTAAAAAGCTATTCTAGATTATCTGTTGAAATTGAAGCATGTTAGGTCTAAACATGTTTATGGTCTGAAATCTAATATAAAGAATTTTGTTGGTTTTGTTTTAAGAGAAGAAAGTTGCAAGTTTGTAAAAAACTTGCAAGCTCAAACATCCGCAGTGATCTCGCTGAATGATTTAATACCAAAGTTTACGCTGAACAGTGTTTGCGGTAATTATTGTTTATAATTGGGTTGTGTGTATTAATGGGGTGCTAATCTAACCTATTTCTTACAGAGACTGCTTTGGGTGTTCAACTTGATGAGCGTTTGGATGGCAAACAATATTTTACTAGTTTTAATATGATCGATGAAAGTTTCGTCAAACGAATTTCAAATCCTCTCTATATGTTTGACACAATTTTTAATATTTTTGCTGCTTCGAAATACGAACCACATTTGAAAATCGTTCACGAATTCTCCAGCGATATCATAGCCAAGCGACGACAATTGTTTGCGAAAGAAAAGCAACAGAAGCAGAGTAATTCTAAGGAGAACATCGTGGCTGACGAAGATACTGAGTAAGTGTCAAAAGAACGATAAATGGTTCCTTTACAATCGAACTTTATATTCAATTCTGTTTTTAAACCTCTTAAGTCATTTAGTCAATAATTTTTGTTCGTTCGG
Organism: Pherbina coryleti; assembly: GCA_943735915.1. Lineage (NCBI taxonomy): Eukaryota > Metazoa > Arthropoda > Insecta > Diptera > Sciomyzidae > Pherbina > Pherbina coryleti. The sequence goes on from OX030950.1 coordinate 65,970,400, forward strand.
TTTCTTTTTGAATATTTGATTTGGCAGCCATTCATAGTCATATATTTGAGATATCTTCTTTGAGACATCTTCTTTGCCTCTGGTAGATAACTAGAAAGTTACAATTTGAAATGAATATTTCAACACTTTATCACTTCATCATTATACAGTAGACTCTCACAAATTAGAACCACTTCGTTCCACGGGTGGTTCTAATTTCTGGACTTTTTCTTTTTCACAGAAATTTAAAAGAAAAGAATGAAACTGATTCAAAAAAATGTATGTTAACACAAAATAATTTTTATTAATTAATATTTAACGTTTTTTTTTTTTAATAAAACTCATATAATTCACCTTTTTATATTTGAGCACAGATCACTTATGAATTTAATAAATAAAGAAACGTTCAGAAATTAGAACCAGGGTCTAATTTCAGAGCGTTCAATATTGAAATGGCAGGTTCTAATTTCTGGACAATTCGAATTTGTGAGAGTTCTAATTAATGAGAGTGTACTGTATTGGTAATCAGTGAATTCTGACAAAACTTTTAAAAATTTATTTGAAAAAAAAAAATTGCTTCCAATCCTTAGAGTTACGGTCTTTTGAGAAATTAAGAGCAATCTTAAAAAACACACATTCTTATACACAGATAGTTCTAAGATAAAAAATAAAGTTCAATTCTACCACATTATACACGGAGAGAAATAATATTCTCATATTAAGCAAATATTTTGCTTGATCTAAGAAAATGTTAAATTAATCCTCATGTTCTCTACCGGTGCTTCCGGTAGTTGAGTTGAGTTTTGCCACTAAACGTAACATAAACTCTTGAGTTCTCCAGTACAATTTTGAAGGATGAAACTCAACTAAACTCAACTTTGTTTCTGTGTTTATCAAAAGTTAATTTGAGAAATCCCTAAAAATATGCTAATGTTCTTACAAAAAGGTACGTTCAAAGGCAACTTGTACAATTTTGTGGTGAGAAGAGTCAAAAACAGCTGTTTGTTTGTGCAATTTACTATTGGCAAAAATTAACAATAAAACGAAGAAAAGAACTTGGGCAAGTGTAGAAGATGAGATCTTCATATTAGTATGGGCCGATAAAAATTCCAAAGTGCGCAGCGCAAGGAAGAGTTCGCATGTGCACGCAGAAATGGCTTGAGTTTAGTTTTAAGTTAACCATAGCTGTTCACACAGAGATGCGTCAGCAGAATTGTGTTTAGAGTGACATTTCTTTGTTAACTTTTGTGTTCTCATATTTTGTCGGCACACTCACCACCGTGACATCAATTCCACTCGAGGACAAGGCTGCATCCATTTCTGCGTACACATGCGAACTCTTCCTTGCGCTGCGCAACTTGGAATTTTTATCGGCCCATACTAATATGAAGACCTCATCTTCTACACTTGCCCAAGCTCTTTTCATCGCTTTTTTGTTCCTTTTTTGCAAATAGTAAATTGCACAAACAAACAGCTGTTTTTGAAATTCCTCACCACAAAGTTGTACAAGTTGTCTTTGAACGTACCTTTTTGAAAGAACATTAGCATATTTTTAGGGATTTCTCAAATTAAGTTTTGATAAACACAGAAACAAAGAGTTTAGTTGAGTTTCATCCTTCAAAATTGTACTGGAGAACTCAAGATTTTATGTTGCGTTCAGTGGCAAAACTCAACTTTGTACTGGAAACTCAAACTAAACTCTCTGTGTAGACATGGGATAGCTTTATATTTTTGTGGTGAGAAATGTCAAAAGCAGCTGTTCTAAAATTGTGCAATTTAATTTGCAGAAAATGAACTAAAAAGCGAAGAAAAGAATTTGGGTAAGTGTAGAAGATGAGGTCTTCATATCAGTATGACCGATAAAAATTCCGATTTGAGCAGCGCAAGAAAGAACTCGTATGTGTACGCAGAGATAGTGCAGCCTTGTCCTAAAGTGGAATTGATGTCATGGTGGTGGATGTGCCGAAAAATATGAGAACACAAAAGTAAACAGCTATGGTTGAACTAAAAAAAAACAACAAAACTCAAACTAAACTCTCTGTGTAGACATGTCATTACAGTAGCTCTACCGCAGAAGTTGTTTAATAACAATTTTTGCAGTGCATGTACGTAAAACTTATATGCCTAACAAATTTTCAGTAGCTCTACTATTGAAATTGTTAAATAAAAATATTTACTGTACATTTACTATAAAACTTGTTAGGTTAAAATTTTACAGTAGTTTTGTCGCTTTAAGTTGTTGAGTAACAATTTTTAGTTGTCTACTGTTAAACTGAAAAAAGTCATAAACTTATTTCGTATTTTATTAATATTATCGTATTCGGAAAGGATTTTTTATTCCTCAGCAGAAAAAAATACTTAAACCAACCTTTTAATTCCTCGAAATGTACTCACCGAAATGTACTTCCATCCATCCAGAAGTTCGTCCTCACTTTGAGCCATTACCCAGCAGTTATTTTGGAGTCAATTGAAAAAGTGAACTAGTTCAGTTCTAGCGCAGTTCGCAGTAGCTCTGAAAAAGTACAAAAGGCGTTAAGTGTAGAACAGTTATCTTTGCTTTTGTTTTCAAAAGTATTGTTGACAAAAATAAACGCGTTCTGGCTACTTTTTAATATTTGCTGCGCACAAGAAAAAATAATAAAAAAAAAATGTTTATAGACAAAATGTTTTCTGGATTGTGGATGGAAAAGATGGTACAAATGAGATCTTTAGGACCTTTCCATTGCACTAAATTCTTACACTTTTGATATGTTCACTTTAAAACTAGTTAAAAAAGAACCAGTTTCAGGCTACTGCGAAAGCAACCAGTTTAAAAATGTTCCTAATGCAAATAGTTCAAATATAGGGAAAAAGGAGTGTTTTTGGGGACAATTGTCTTTTCCTATGACATCAACGCGCAAAAAGCGTCAGTTCGTTTTATGTTAAAGGGTATTGTAGTGGAACTAGTACTGGTCCTTTTTGGAACTAGTTCAGAACTATTTCAAATTTGATCCACTTTTCTGCTGGGTATTTTTTGAAAATTATTCAATTTTTTTTTTCGATTATTCTGAGAGAAAAAAACACTGACCTACTTTATTGAGCATACGAATGCTCAATTGGACGCACAGTGATGCGATTGGTGCAAGTTAGACGGAAAATATTATTTTGTTTAGATAAGGGGGCGTGGCAGCTGCCATACAACTGAAACATAATTTGCGCTATATCTTAGAAATCAGATAAGCTACAGTAACAAAATTAAACGTAGATATCTTGTATGTAATTTCGAAAAAGTGGACAAAATTTCGGCGCGATTGAACAAGTGGGCTTGGTAGCTGCCATACATGTGGACTATATTTTGGTCCATAACTAAGAAATGAGAAAAGCTATGAAATATTTCGATATATAAACTTTTCTCTGAAAAATAAAGGTCAAGTTCGAAAATTAATCAAATCGGATGAAAACCATGCCTACCTCACATACAAAGTGGCTTTATTAAAAAGGTAAAATGTCTTAGAATTCCACAAAATTTATAGATGGACTTGAAATTTTGCGTATGAACTTCGATATAAATTCAACGAAATCGGGTGGAAACCACGCCTACCTCCCATACAAAGTGACTTTGAATATACTTTGGTTCGGTCGTGGGGCTATTTTAATTTCGGCCCAGTCGAAGATCATTTCTTACTAGTTATAAATTAAATTTACAATGAATATTAAAAATTCTGGGCCAACTTTCAAGAACCTTTGCATTTTTTGTAGAAAGCGCAGGTAAATAAAAAAATTATTCTTGAGATCAATGGATATTATTTAACAGTTTTAAATATTCAGAATGTCAAAATTCGATTTCGAATTTTTTCGTCTAGCAATCCCTTTCGCATCACTGTGGGGCGTATCGAATTACAAGTTTTTTTCGAATTTCACAATCTAAGAGGTCTCAAAAGTTTCATGAAGTTGTCAAGATCACGCAAAAAAATTTACGAAAAAAAAGGATGTCTTCCTCTCCCGCAAGAACAAAGTTGTTTTTTGAGAAAAACAGTAAAAAATAACGATCTTGAAGTGCTTTGATTTTTGTAAAAAAAACAACTTGTGTCTTAAATCAAAAGTAAGTATAGACATAAACTAACAATATCTTGCCAAACATGATGCCATTCACGATTTTAATCCACAGTGTCCTGTGTGAAGGGTAATCGAAGCTAAATTTATAATCGAGATAGCACAAAACTTTTGATTATAACCTAATAGTCTACATTTTTTAACATTAATAGTGCAATGAAAGATTTTGCTATTACAAAAAAGGTGACGAATAAAGTTCTAGTTAAAACAAGAGGTTTTTATTTTTAATGCTATTAATAATACTATTTTTCAATGAAAATATAAATAGTAACAGCATCTAGTCAGTAGTAGCTCTGTTATAGTTCTAGTTCTACTATGAAAGTTCAATTATGTTTTATATTCAACTCGCTAATAACTTATCGCCACTTTATGTATTCCGAAAAGAGCACTATCGCTCGTGTGGGACACAAGAAGCAATACATTTTTTCATATCAAAACCTATTGTTGCTCGTTTCTTTCACGAACGAGAGAGCACTTTTCGGAATACATAAAGATGCGGTTAATCTTGTCGATCGTGAACGGATAATCAGTAGTGTTCTATGCCTGTTATATCGATGTACAGATCCAAAATATATCTAAGAAGCTAACAAAGATCAGCATTAGACCATTCGTTATTTTTTTGCCACTCGAATAACATTCGTCGTCAGCCACAATCGCACACAAAAATAAATGCATACATACTACTCGAGTTCGTAAACAACGATTGGTGCTAAGCACAGTTTGTCACGATTACGAATCGATACAAAGTCAGCATGCAGAATATGCAGACATTTGGATGCTTTGCTTAAAACTCCAGTGTTTGCTGCTGCATGAATATTTCATAAAATCATTAAATCTGTATAAGAGCCCTAAGAAGCGGTCGGAGGGGATAGGTCCTCAAAGCAAAAAATGTTTCTTTTATAAAAGTTATAGGGGTCGGTCATACGTATTAACCCTCTCGGGCCTCCGTAGTACGAAAACCTAGTGTGACCCAAAAAAAACTGACTTCATATTCGCTTACAGCGACTTCGAAAATATTAAACAAAGTCGTCAAACCCCAAGGGTTTTGACGTGACGAAGTTACGTTGTACTGCTCTAGTTTCCAAAAAAGTTGAAAAATGAATTTTTTAAAAATTCATCTGCGTTTCATTGAATTGTTACTCGCTGGGTATAAGAGCTATGATTAAAAAAATAGTATGACCATAAAGGTTAATTCTTTGACTATATTAAAGAAACAAAAAAAAATTTAATACGGCATAGGGACGTAATGGGAGCTGCGTAAGCAACGCAACTGAAAATTTGTTACATGGAATTATTACTCGCTGAGTATTAGTGCTAAGATTAAAAATATGATACGCCAATAAAAGCCTACTAGAAGCCCTCACAACAAAATTAGACAAAAAATTTCTGACATCATGGGGACGCTGAGACAGCCGCTCAAAGACCGATAACGCAACATTCATGCAGCGGCGTTGCATTGAATTTTTACTCAATGAGTATATAACCTACGATAAAAGTTTAAAAAGGTAAATAAAGTTTTTAAACATGGCTTTACGACAAAAATAAAAAAAAAATTCCGCCGTCGTCAGGTCGTGAATATAGCAGCTTATGTAACAGAAATGTAATATCGTTGCATAGAATTATTACTCACTCAGGAGGAGTGCTACGGTAAATTTTGTTTTACGACAGCAGGGATGTGTTATTACGCTTCACAACTAAACTACAAAAAAAATTTTGTTGCCATGATTTCAGGGATGCAATCACATAATGCAGTAAAAATGCTACAGTCATGAAAAAACGTTGCATGGATTTTTAACTTTGTGACTACTGGTGCAACGGTAAATTTTAAGGAACGAAAACAAAGGTGAGGTCTTCGGGCATATGACAAAAATAAAAAAAAAAAATTGACGGCGTGTCAAAAACCCTCAGGGAACCGCCTAATGTGACGCATATGCATCACTTTTGCTGGATTAATTGAAATTAGAGCACAACCAATGGGTAAGCAAAAAAAAAGCTAAACGAAAAGCACCAACTCCAAATCCAACAACAACTCCAACACCAACACCAACACCAACACCAACACCAACACCAACACCAACACCAATATCAACACCAACATCAACATCAACATCAATATCAACAACAACAACAACATCAACATCAACATCAACATCAACATCAACATCAACATCAACATCAACATCAACATCAACATCAACATCAACATCAACATCAACATCAACATCAACATCAACATCAACATCAACATCAACATCAACATCATCAACATCATCAACATCAACATCAACATCAACATCAACATTAACAACAACAGCAAGAAACTTCGTCACGTCAAAACCTACGGGTGTGTCCACGGCACAGCCAACTCTTTTTTTTTAAGTAAAACATCTTAAGCCGCGGTGTGAAGCAAGCCCAATGAATCAATTCGCCGATGAAACACTTCGTCGTGTAACGCTCCAGCGTGTTTTTCACATAGTGTTACATAGAAATTAATAATTATAATATGGTATGGACACAACATCTTATCAACTGCATGGTTCATACATTGAGTAATTATAATATTGCCAAAAAAATTCTCCTCATATGGAGCATGTCTTTGATATTCATATTGAAAACAGCAACCTTAAACAAAAAGACAAACACTGACTACTGCTAAGTAACAGAGTTGTAATGCACAACATTTTAAACAGAGATGGGGGTAGTGTACTAAATTTTCAGCTTCAGCTCACATGTACTGATATTGTAAAATTATTCACTACTAAGTGCTGTTGACTGATGAATTCAAAAATATATGTAAGCCTCACTATACATTAGGGCGTATCGAATTACAATTTTTTTTCGAATTTCACATTCTAAGAGGTCTCAAAAGTTGCATGGGGTTGTCAAGATCACCCAAAAAAAATTTTAAGGAAAAAAAAGGATGTCTTCCTGCCCCGCAAGGACAAAGTTGTTTTTTGAGGAAAACAGTGAAAAATAACGACCTTACAATGCTTTGACTTTTATAAATAAGACTACGTATGTCTTATAGCAAAAGTAAGTATAGGCTTAAACTAACAATACATTGCTAAACACGATGCCACTCACGATTTTTATCCACAGTTTCCTGTGTAAAGGATATACGAATCTAAAGTTTTAATCGAGATAACACAGTACTTTTGATTGTTACGTAATAGTCTAAATTTTGGTGGTATTGATTATACTGCTAACGTATTCCTAAAAGTTGCCGAATTAATAATAAGCATAGTTTTTGCATATGTATTTTCCTATTTTTGAGAAATGTTCACTTGAATGCAATTTTTTAACTTTTTCAAAAAAATGAATATAAGATTTTATATCTCGGGTACCAGAAATGGTACCGAAGAAACTTTGCTCAATTTGGATTCTTTAAATATTCCTGAACAAACCCTTGTCTTAAAGTTTTAATTTAAAATACCAACTTAAGGCCACGATTTTATTTTCTATTTTGATATTTAAAAAAAAAAAAAATACTTCCTAACATGAAATTTAACAATTTCATCTAAAAAATATCAAAGTAGAAAATAAAATTGTGGCTTTAAGCTGGAATTTTAAAATAATACTTTTAGACAGAGTGTTGTTAAGAAATATTTGAAGAATCCAAATTGAGCAAAGTTTCTTCGGTACCATTTCTGGTACCCGAGATATAAAATCTTGTATTCTTTTTTTTGAAAAAGTTAAAAAATTGCATTCAAGTATCTCAAAAATAGGAAAATGCATATGCAAAAATTATGCTAATTATTAATTCGGCAACTTTAAGGAATACGCTAACACTATAATTAATACCACCAAAATTTAGACTATTACGTAACAATCAAAAGTACTGTGTTATCTCGATTACAACTTTTGGTTCGAATATCCTTCACACAGGACACTGTGGATAAAAATCGTGAGTGGCATCGTGTTTGCCAATATATTGTTAGTTTAAGCCTGTACTTACTTTTGCTTTAAGACATACGTAGTTTTTTTTATAAAAGTCAAAGCATTGTAAGGTCGATATTTTTTACTGTTTTCCTCAAAAAACGACTTTGTCCTTGCGGGGCAGGAAGACATCCTTTTTTTTTCTTAAAATTTTTTTAGGGTGATCTGGACAACCCCATGCAACTTTTGAGACCTCTTAGAATACGATCTAAAATTTTCGATACGCCCTACTATACATTATTGATGCGATAGTGACAAATTTATCACTAAAATTCATAAAAAATACCAGAGCTAATGGTAGTTGAACACAGAAAATTTTCACTCAATTGAAAGAAAAGGTTAACAGTTTATTTTGAATAATTGCACTTATATAAATTTAAAATTGTCAGCCCATTTAAAAAATTATATCTTATTGTTATAGAATTTTCTTTTATTCGAGTCTGACTTAAATTATTTCAAAACAATATTTTAGTATTAATGTAATAATAATTAATTAAAGTAATAATTTTAGTGGGGATTTAGTCACTACCACTAAATTTAGTTCTAGTGCAACAAAATAACACTATCACTAAAGTCTCTTATGATAGTGAAGATATGTTTCACATCACTAAGTTGGCAAAAAAATAGTGAAAAATATAATTTGTTTCAATATATTTAGTGTTAGTGAAATGCTTAGTGCACTCACCATTTAGTGCCCACCCCACCCCCAACTCTGATTTTAAAGTATATGTATTTCAAACTTTTGTGCAGTAATTTCAGAAAATCGAAACGAGTACTGTACATCGAAACGAGATTGCAGTGATACATGTTTAAAAACAGTTTGTTCACCAAGAAATAAAGAGTACACAGAGTATATTTCTGTATTGCATTTAATTTCCTTATATCATTATGTTTTTGATACAAAATTCTACATATCACATATTTTTATGATACAGTATGATGGCTTAGGATGGTAGTATGGTATGATGGTATGGTATGCTGGTATGATGATCATGGAATGATATGGTATGGTATGGTGTGGTATGATGGGTTTGGTATGATTGTATAACTCTGAAGTTGTTCTAATTTGTCCTATTAACATTAAACTTTTTCGAAATTCTAGCAGATTTAATTTACTCTTGTCATTATATGAAATGGGACTTTTTTAGTAAGACTATATTGAAGAGTAAATCAATTAACCACTTAAAAATCAACTTTTTTGGGTTAAAGATTCACTTCTACCGTGCGTGGTGGCCACACACATATTTTTATTTTTTTGTTGGATAATTCTTGTATAGTGTATTTAACATTATTTTCTTGGTGCAAATGGATATTAAAGCATGTGTTTTCATAGCTCTTGGCAAATGTTGCGCATGTCCTGTTTCGTTGGCTATTCTTGATTCGTAATCGCAAGCGCTCGTACTCTATGCCATTTGAGGTAGGCACATTCGTAGCTCGTATATTGACGATACATTCAAAACGCCATTTGAATGGACTCAAGTTGTTCTCTGGTAGTTAGTATAGCTTTTAAGTTAAGACCAAAAAGAATAAATTGGTAAATATATCTTCTTTCTATTAACAATTAAGATTTATTTCCATTCATTTAGTTTAACACGAAAGTCACAGCCAACTTTTAAGTCGATTTTTTAGAACCCATTTCAAAAAATTAAAGTTCTGTAGGGTCTTTCCTCCCTTAATCAACTTAAATTCAAGACGCACTATTTTAAAGATTTTTCTGTTTCACTAATCGAACCAATGAATTAATAAAATTTTTCATGATTAGTGAAAATGATTTGTTCATCCAATTAAGTTCTGGTTTATTTTTGAGGATCGCATTTATTTAATCTTTTTTTTAATTTCTTTACACTTCATAACCATTTAGCTTAGTATTTAAGAAGAAACGCTACGCAATGTTGGACACATTGCTGTGTGCTGAACAGGATGGTCTTATTGATCATATCGGTATCTGCGAGGAGGTGGACACATTCATGTTTGAGGGATTTGATACCACTTCTATGGGTCTAATATTTAGTCTGATGAACTTGTCGCTGTATCCTCAAATGCAAGAAAAATGTTATCAAGAGCTGCTGGAACATGTTGATGGTAAGAATAAATTAAAATCAAAATTCAATTCGATTCACATATCTTTTAAACTAAACCAATTTAATAATCACCTTTTATTATAGATGATCTAAGCAATTTGAACATTTCTCAACTTAACAATCTCAAGTATCTGGAATGCTTCTTAAAAGAATCACAGCGCTTGTATCCCTCTGTACCATTGATCATGCGTAAGACTGTTCGCGAAACTAAATTGGCCAATAATTTAATTTTACCCAAATCAACACAAATACCCATACATTTCTTCGATATACTTCGAGATCCAAAACATTTTCCAAATCCAAATGAATTTAATCCAGATCGCTTTACACCGGAAAACTCTGTAGGACGACACCCCTTCGCTTATACGCCTTTTAGTGCTGGTCAAAGAAATTGTATTGGTAGGTTGTAAAAAGCTTTATAGTGTGTTTAAGACAAAATTTCTTATTTCTTTAAAATAGGTCAAAAGTTTGCTATGCATGAAATGAAAACTTTGCTGGTTTATGTAATGAAGCATTATCAACTGCTGCCTATGGTTGACCCCAAAGAGTTTGTTTTTGAAAGCGGCATTATTATACGTTCAAAGAGTGACATCAAAGTTAAATTACTTAAAAGACACTAATTTTAAAACAAAAATAATTGGCTTTTAAATTGTACTTTTTTTTCAAAGCAATAAATAAAACCAATAAAAATTAAGTTGTATTTGGTATTATGATATTATAATTATGTTTTTTTTCTTGTTTCTATTTTATTATATCTCAAAATTTTAGAAATATAATTTTATATAAAAGTTTTTGATAAAAATAGTTATAGTTAAAATCGCCAATCAGTTAATTTTATTCAATTTTTTTCTCAGCATGTTTTAACAATTTTTTTCAATATTCTGGCGAGCCTGGATTACTTAATTACATAAAATCTGCTTAAATATTAAACATTCATGGGTAAGTGTACAATTCATTAAAATTACATATTTAGCAAGCTAACTGAACCCCAAAAAACGATCATAATAAATGATTTTCGTAATCGAGAGACGCATGGAGAGTGTGATACTAAACATTTGTTATCGATCGGTGTTTCAAGTCATTCATATGCATTAGTTGCTCATCTACTTGTTAGAGAAATGCATGTTTCGGATTGTTGTATCCTTGCCGTCAAACACTATGCTTTCATAGAAAACCTTGCGATTAACTCGGCATTGGACACCACATTTTGTAGACCAACAGTTCTCACATTCGTACCAACAGCCAGGACAGTCGTCGTTCATGCAATCACAAACGTCCATCCCGTTGTGTCGGATACGACCTTGATCATCATAAGCACTCGTTTTGTTTGTACTGTTGCACTTTCGCTTTAGTTTGCGTTTCTCTCGATTTGATTTTTCCGGATTGAAATCGTCCAGGAACTTTAATTCATCAGAACGCGCACGCAGCTTGCGATCCATCTGAGTCTTGCGTGGACGCTCACGCAACGACATGCGCAGCGATCCAAAACCTTCAGAGATTTCGCTTTCAGTATCCATTTTCTTGTTTTCAAATCGTTCTTTTGATAATAAATTTAAATACGACAATATAAAAACATCACACAGAACAAAATAAGAATTTGACAGAAATTTTTTGTGCTTTATACAGTGTTGCATATAATTACAAAAATAGTGGATAACATTTAGTCTGCTACCCTGGCTTAGGGTGCTTATACATCATTGTTGACTACACTGAAAATATTCCTTTGAGGCTGTTCAGACTTGCCTCAAAAGAGGGGAGTCACTTGCCTCATTTTGACATAAATCAGCTGTAAAGTGTTCACACACAAATTATTGCCTCACTTTGAGGGTGCCTCATATTGACGTATTTTGTTATTTTCTGTTGTTGTTTTCGCTCTGCTTCAGGGGCGCACACAGATAGGGATTTTGGGGGATAACTCCCCCAATAAATGAGCGAATAAAAATAAAATTAAATATATAAAGTAAAACAATTATAAATTATAAGGCATTATTTATTTAAGCTGGAATGTTAAAAGCTACTTTCATGGTGTTATTTATTGTTTTTATTAAATAAAGCTCTGTATTCGCAAAAGAGCCCTGCATGAGTATACCTTTTCGCCTGAAATAATAAATAATATCATATGTATGTTTTGACAATGTTTTAAATAACGTAGGCAATTATGCATTTTTAATTAGGAAAAGAATTACCTAAGATCGAAAAACTTAAACTCGATCAAATTAAATTAAAATTTAATAACAATAAAATTAAATTTACAATTCATTAAAAGGTAAAACAAAAAATGATTATGCTATTGGTGGATATTGGTGAATATTTGCATACTTTATCAAGTATTCGATTAAAAAACAAAAACAACACAACTCACAAATTCAGATCAGCTTAAGAAGTGTGTTGTGAGAGAACAGAGAACGAATAAGCAGTTATTCTTATGCGCTGATTTTCTCTTTACTACACGATCTGTTGTTTACATTTATTCGCTTGCAGTGTACTCCTACACTAAAAACAAACATTTACTTAAAATGAAACACAATGGCCCTTAGTAATAGAAACGTAAAAACTCGCTTTTAAACTAAAATTAGTTAGGTGGTTCTAAGCTAGTAATAAAACAAATCTAACAAAAGTCGACTTCAGTGCTTCTACTGTGAACTGATCTTAAATTTCATCTCTGAACGTACCCTTTGTTCTGTTTGCTTTTGACAGCTGATTTTATTTATAAATAATTTTTGCATACATCAAGCAAAACAAATGGAAGCCGCTATAAAATTAAGTTGCTTCTTTTGTTTCCTTAAGCTCTAAATCATTTATTATTTCTAGATCCATAAATATTCTTTCATCGTCCATATTCACTGCGATAATTTCAAATGTCACTTAAAAAATTGACTTAGAAGCCGGCGAGCCACAACTAGATGTTTTCTAAATTAGAAGTGACATTTTTAAGGGCCAATGACCCTTAGTAATAGAAATGTAAAACCTCGCTTCTAAACTCAAATTTAGTTAGGTGATTCTAAGTTACTTTTTAGGTTTCATAGTAATAAAACAAATCTAAAAAAGTCGACTTCAGTGCTTCTACTGTGAACTGATCTTAAATTTCATCTCTGAACGTACCCTTTGTTCTGTTTTCTTTAGACAGCTGAATTTGTTTATTAATAATTTTTGCATATATCAAGCAAAACAAATGGATGCCGCTATAAAAGTAGGTTGCTTCTTTTGTTTCCTTAAGCTCTAGATCATTTATTATTTCTAGATCCATAAATATTCTTTCATCGTCCATATTCACTGCAATAATTTCAAATGTCACTTTAAAATTGACTTCGAAGCCAGCGAGTCACAACTAGATGTTTTCTAAATTAGAAGTGACTTTTTGTAATTATTACTGCCGATTGAGCGTTAAAGTCGAGTTTAAGATAAATTCGACTTAGAATTTCTTTATTACTTAGGGCCAATGTGTTCATAATTTGCCTTTTTTCATATGTTTTTTAAAAGTTTAAAACACATTTGCTCTTACTTTCACGAAATTTGCAAACTTTTTTTAAACTATTTTTAAGCTATTTTTAAAAAAAAATTTTTCTTGTTAAATTTAAGTGTTAATAAGATTTCCACATTATTTCATTCATTCAATAAGAAATCTTACTAAAAAATGTTTGATAGTAGTTGTTCATTTTTAATAAGATTTTCTCTATGGAATTGAAAAGATTTCTTTATGGGAAATTCTTATTATTTGGTAGCATTAATAAGAAAACCTAATAAAATATCTCAATTTGTTGGTCTTATTGATTTTATGTGGTGGTTTTTGGCTCTGTGCAATCATATCAGTCTATTTCCGTCTATATTTCTGTATGTGATGACGATTACAGCAGAGTTTTTGGGGCCATCGTTATGAATTTCAATATATTTTAAGCTTATATTTAAAATATAAAGATCATATTGCAAATTAACGATCTCGTATGAAAATTACGCTAACCCCACATAGAAAGTAATATGAAATTGGTATAATCTCTTAAAATTTCATTAAATTTAAATGCCTTAATTAATTTCAATTTAATTATTTAGGACATATTAAAGTCTATGGCACAATATAAAATAATAATTGACTTTGTACTCTAAATATTTTATATAAAATTTGAATAAGTCTATAAATAGGTCTGTTCCCGTACTTTTTGGGCTAAAAATGGTAAAACTGTCAAAATCGTGAGAGTAAGGAAAAATCTCTCAAAAATATTGAAAAACACAAAAAAGTACGGGAACGCTTTTTGGACTAAAACTGTGTTTACTGTCAAATAAAATCGTTTGTTTGATGTGGAGCATTGGCAGCGCAGACGACATACTAAAGATTTTGAACAATATAAAAATTAATTCTCAAATAAACATTTATATTTAGTTTTTACACAATTTACCATGTTTTTGGTTTCCATTCCAACAGTTTTTTATTTATTTCAAAGAACTTTTATTGTTTTGCAATTTCTTTGCTAACATGTCAACATATGATTTTAAGCAGTTTGACACTTTTACCATTTTTTACCAGAAGAAATTTCTCGGACTAAAACTTGCAGCTTTTGACAGGGAGGGGAAATTTTTTAATCTCTCGATTGCACTCTCTTTTACCATTTTTTCGAGTACGGGAACGCTTCTTGGACTAAAACCTGTAAAAATGGTAAATTGGACTAAAACTTTAGAGTGCGGGAACAGACCTAATATAAATATAAAACACCCCCCAACATTTTTTTCTGGGTGCGCCCAACTAAAAAGAGAAAACAAAGAGAACAAACAGAACAGACTTCAGTCTGACGTCCGTCAAATTGAGTCGCATAATTTTTAGAATTTTAAAAAATTCTTGCCTCACGTAACATGTCACCAGACGGCCTCATTTGAGGCAAGTCTGAACAGCCTCTTTGAATAATTTGCTGTCAACACTTACGATATTTGATTGCATTCGAACTGTCAAATTGAATTTAATGATATTCTGTTTTCATGCAATAATTTTTACAGTGCACCTTAAATAAGTGCGTTTAATTGAGACCTCTTAGAATACGATCTAAATTTTTCGATACGCCCTACTGTACAATCCAATAGAAAATATTAACCGAAACTTTGGTATTCATGCCCTTTATATAACCTGTCATATAACCAGTTGTGTTCTTGTAGGGATATGAGAGCAAACAGCAATAAGTTGTTGTTTCATATGATTTCGATTGTTTCCGCAGCGCACTTGTTTAGGTTAAGCGTAAATTGTAGGCTTGGGCATTTTAGTTCACCACAAAGATCGCTCTTTTTAGTTCAATCGTATGTAATGAACTAGTTCGTTCATTTAGTTCTTTTAGTTCGTTTGTTATTTTTGTTCGTTGCCTGTTTTACTTCGTTTGTTCTCTTAGTTCGTTAGTTCTTTTAGTTCGTTCGTTCTTTTAGTTCGTTAGGTCTTTTAGTTCATTTCGTTTACTCGGTTATGTCCAGGTATACAAAATGAAACAAACTTGGTATAAATATGTGATATCAATCAAATTCACCATTTGTATTAGTGCATAAACAAAAAGTGTCTCAAACCAAGGACTCAAACCATAGCATGGTAAATTTAGTTATTCTTGCCCTCGTTCGTTTTGTTCCTACTCGCTGCAATATCAATTGAACTAAAATGAACTAAAATAACGAGAAACACTGAACTAGTTCACATAGTTCATGAGTGGGAATCGTTCAATTGAACTAGTTCGTTCATGAACTACCCAAGCCTAGTAAATTGGGTGCCTCTTGAGAACGCACCGCAACGTGCACTTGTTTAGGGTGCACTGTTAGATGGGCATTTCATCTCATGAAATCTCATTTTGAAAATGAGAGAAAGAGAAAGCTTTGAAAAATTTAAGTAATGAAAAAAATGAAAAAAACTTCAATTTTTTATTATTTTTTGTTTTCATCTACGTCTTTTGCGTTGTGTTGGATATTTGTATTCAAGCAATTTTATTCAATTCGCTTGTAGTTGAAACTTTAGTAATTCTATATATTAGAATTCTATACATTAGAATTCTATATATTATTAATTATTATATCAGCTTAGTAACTTCATTGATTTCATCTATACGCCACTCCATTTTATATGATTGCACTCTGTTTTTGCTTTTTCTTCACTTGAACAATGCACACTTTTACAGTTTTTACTGAAAAGTGTCTAAAAATGGGAGCTCATTGCATGAAATATATCTCAAGAAATATTTCAAGAGATAAATTTCATGATATCGTCGTAACAAATGTTAAGTTACGAGTTTGAAAAATTAAATTTTTCTTTTACCAATTTCAAAAATCGGAAATTTGCTGCGAGTTGAAGTGAGCGACCGTTTTTAAATTTTTGTTTTAATCACATGCATTATTCAAACTTAAAATTGCCATCACTTATTTCTATATAAATGTTATCAAAACAAATTATTATGTAATTATTCTGTTAAAAAAGTTGTGGTTTCTGTCCTTTTATGAAAAAGCAATGCCAAAAATTGCTTAATTTTAAACATTTCATAAGCTTTTTAGGCGGAATTTGACATAATGCTCTTCTTCTTATTGAATTTTGCACATTCACAATAGCTGCATTTCCGTGGTCGTTGATCTAGAGCGCGGCTCTATTTTATTCACAAAGCAAAAACAAAATTT
Source organism: Pherbina coryleti (assembly GCA_943735915.1). NCBI lineage: Eukaryota > Metazoa > Arthropoda > Insecta > Diptera > Sciomyzidae > Pherbina > Pherbina coryleti. The sequence continues at coordinate 65,987,112 of OX030950.1, forward strand.
AGAACCAGCTCTTTTCCTGGCTCTATTTCTGATCTGAAAAGGCTGCAGCTTCTCTGCTCACACTAACAACAAATTCCGTAAAGAATTTAATAACAAACTCAGCTGTTTACTTAAGTACACAGTTAGCGTTCCGCAAAACCTTTCCACCATAGTGTAGTGGTTAGAGCGCTGGCCTTTAACGCAAACAAACGCGAGTTCAAACCCTTAACCAAATAAAACCAATTTTTTTTTTCTTATAATTTTATTTAGAAGTGTTTTTTTTTTTTGTTATTTTTATTAATGGGTAGTATTTACAAAAGGTAAATTTAGGCAAAACATTTAAAGAAAATAAAAAAAATATCTCTCAAATATTGGCTATTATTTTTTACTCTAGCAAGGAAAACTTGCGTTTATTTAGAAAGGAATTTGGCCATTTTTAATAATCATATTTCTCTTTAGTGTATTTTACATTTTACGTATATATATATTTTAACTTATTAAATTAAATTCAATGAAAACCTTCCTGTGTCGAGCGGTATTTGAACCGCAGTCTCTGCCACATAAGCTGCGCATTCTACCCAACGCGCCACGGACATCATATCTTTAACTCATCATTTAGGATATTATTTTATTGCGTGACTTACACTTGCATCGCTTAAAGTTCTTTCGCTACTTTTTTCACATCCTCAGCTTGTTTGCTGCGTAAAGGAGCAAGCTATGTAAGCACATTAAACTTTCCTTGTTTAACATGACATCAAAATGTAAGAGTGTATTAGTGAACACCAAATTTTGTTTCATTGTGTTTGTAACTACGTTAGAGCTGTCTAGCTGGGATCAAACATCTGTTTCAAGACAGTGGTGCCAAATTGTTATAAAGTTGAACTAAAGTTGTTCCACTGAGATTTGATCTGATCCAATCCCACGGGAATGCAGCTGATGACTCACACTCATTAAAAAGTGCTGCTTATGGCAACTAAACACATCTTTTCTTCGTAAATTTCCGACGACTATTTTTCATCAACTCAATAGATGATTAAATTTAAGCAATTTCCGGAAAATAAAAAAACAACAATTGTACTGAAGTTTTCATTAGTGGTATTCACGATCTGGAGTTTATGGTCTTGTATTCTGTATTTTTGGTAAGTTTGATATTTGTAGTATATTTGACAGTTTTACAAAAACAAAACATGAATATTTTCCAAATAATAAATTTGCAATGGTGGAACCCTATTGTAAATTTTACACCCAGCAAGACAGGACTGACAAATCTCAAATACAACCACATGAATTTTGGTATCAACTAACACATTCACATAATACTTTCCCAACAAGAGACGTTTGCAAAACAAGGAAACTTAAAGTTAGATGGGTGCCAGACAGAGATGCAAGATCACACGGATAGGAAAAAAGTGTCAGTTTTGGCCCACCGCAACAACAATATCCACGCACCGACTGACCGTACTGACAAAAAAATTGACATTTTTCTATCAGCGCTGAGCGTCAGTTGACGCGTCAGTTGACGGTCAGTGTTCTAGCTGGGACTTAGTATTTGTGTATTTGAAAAACAGCTGACTTGACGTTCTATGGCAGCGTTATTTGACGTTCTATTCATCACATTATATAAAATAACTTGTTGGCTATGTAGTTGAAGGTTTGTTTTTACTCTGATTGTTTTTGATGATATTATAATTTCTGGTGTAGTTAGTTGGATGTTGGATATTGGATTGTTGATATTGTTGCTGGTTCTGATGATGATTATAATATTAGTAATGATGTAATAACGGTTTTTGTTGGCGTTGTTGTTTATGGTAGCATTGGTGTTGTGTGGTTGTTGGTCTATTGTGGTGATGTTTTTAATTGTTGTCATTGATTTGTTGTAGATGTTAGTTTTGTTGTTATTGATGATATTGATATTGTGATATTACATCAATTTTTATTACGAATTATTTAATTCTTAAACAAAATTCTCTCAAAAAAAAAAAAACTAAACTATGAAATAGAAATAATTACTTCGCCAAAGTTCTGCTGCGTTAGATGTGAGTGATGAATTTTTCGCTGTTATCAATTGTTCTGTTTTTCTAAAACGAACAACATCGTGCTCTGTTATAGCAAACGGGGAATATGGTTTTCTTTGAAGCCGACGAGTGCTCTGCAGTGCTCGTTTGTTGTCATTAAATGACTTGGATACGCTCTGCTTAACTAACAGAGTTTTATTAAGCTCTGAACTCTGCACTGTTGGTTCTACTGTTGTAAAAAAACGAGTGCATTCGTGCATAGGTTTAGTTCGTAGCTATCATATTGTTAGCTATCTCTTGGTTAAAAGCTAGACTAACCGTGCCTTAGGTGGTTTTGGGCTATCCTACATATAGGATCAACTTTACAGGTCGGATGGGATCCGTCCAACATGTAGTATGAAAATTAAAAAGTTTTGATTTTTTTCTGTTGGCCCGTCCTACATGTAGTAAGTGCAAACGCACGTTCATCCGGCTTCATACATTTTCTGATTCTAAAAAAAAACGTCGTGGAGTGAACATATAAAGAAAAACGTAAACAAAGCACAGAATTGAAAATATTAAAATGACAGCTGTTCGCATACTGTCTTTCCTCTTCTTCTTCTTCTTCTAAAACTTCATCAATTATTAAAGCAGCAAGAAATTGTGTTGCCATTCCTCGATGCTATCTTCTTCAACGCTAAAAAATAATTAAGTCCATCTGACATGTAAGATAGTTTGAAAGCTCGTATTAGCTTTGCCGTTATTCTGCCATTCTACATGTAAGACATGGTATAATAATACAAGGTAGCATTGACAACTGCTTGCTTTCTCTTCTACAAGAAAACATCTCCTGTCAAAAACAGCTATGCATCTACCATGGTATAATAATACAAGGTAGCATTGACAACTGCTTGCTTTCTCTTCTACAAGATAACATCTCCTGTCAAAAACAGCTATGCATCTGCAGCTAAGGTTGTTGTTTTTTTTTTCACTTCAACGTTTTCAACATTGTTTGTGTTTTCAATGGCCGATTCTGAACGCTCTCTTCTTGAGTATATTTTTTGACAGAAGATGTTTTCCCAAGCAACTGTCAATGCTACCTTGTATTATTATACCATGGCATCTGCAGCTAAGGTTGTGTTTTTTTTTCACTTCAACGTTTTCAACATTGTTTGTGTTTTCAATGTGTTTTCAATGGCCGATTCTGAACGCTCTCTTCTTGAGTGTATTTTTTGACAGGAGATGTTTTCCCAAGCAACTGTCAATACTACCTTGTATTATTATACCATGCATGTAAGATAAGCCTAAACGCACTGTTGGGGCATGGTGTAATAATAACAAGGTGTTAGTGAATTTGACACTTCTATCTCAAAATGATGAATTTTTTCGCCCCGCTCCTGTCAACAGCAGCTGCTGGTGAATTGGAATGAAAATAAATCAGCCAACGTGCAGTCGGTCGAAGCTCAATGACATGTCCACTTCTTTTGATGGCTATTATCAGTTGAGGTATTGAACATTCTTTCATGGCATTCGATATTTTCTTGAAGCAGTCGATATGAATGCAAGACAATTTGCATGCTGGCCAAAGCTTCATGTCGGTGGCACCTTCCAGCGAACGTTTTTGATGAAATGACAAAACTATTCGATGGCGAACTTGGCAAATGCGCGAAGGCAACTATAACTTTTTGTCAAAACAACACGGCACAATTAATTGAATTAAATATTTATTTAAACTTTATTCGCACAATAACCTATAAAAACTATAACCATCATCTAGCAACTCAAACAAATAACACAATTTGACAACTATCAACGGCTCCTCTCTTTCGCTCTCAATTTTTTGACAGAAAGAAAGCTATTCTTGGTGTTGTCAAAAATTCACTAACACCTTATTATTATTACACCATGTGTTGGGGTAATTTACATGTCAGTTAAATTGAGAGAATATCGCGTTTTTGCTCTCTTTTATTCTCTCTGAGAAACTTGACTGAAAGTCCGCTTACTTGCGATTTTTTTGACTGATGACCGATGTAAGCATTTATTACTACTTTCCTACTGCCCACTATTTTGTGATGTTGAGCCGATCTGTTTGTATCAATGTGTTATAAAATTTTTTAGTTAATTATTAATTAATTGTAATGAAGAGCTATAATGAAAACATTGTAGATATTTTGGGATTAAAACTGATCACTCTGGCAAATCGATACGCTGGAAATGTAAGATACATGGACGATGGTCAGAGGCTTGCTGTAAAAAAATAATTGAATTAATGAAATGATGGCAAAAATTAAAAACCATCCTCGCAATAAAATGTCAGTCTGGATTAAACGGTTTTTCTATTAATAAAAATACTTTTATGCTGAATATACTACCTTCTTTTGAATTATTTGCTACTAGGCAGCAGACAAGTAAAAGTTTTCAACCGTTTGACTGGTGACTAAAGGTTTAAGGCTCACGGAAAATTTGACTAATACGATAAATTGTAAGAAGTTCATTTTCGCTCTTGCAGAGCGTTATTTTTTTTTTTAGCCTGGAAAAGAACAACGAATTTGACTGATCACTGACTTTGAATGACGTGTAAATTGCACCATTGAAAAAACGGCCCTACATGTGTGATGACATGAGAAGTCCATCTGACATGTAGTATCGTTTGGGGTACCCTTTTTATTTTGTCGAACTACACGTTTATCCGACATGTAGTATAGTTTGGGGTGCCCTAATAGGGGAGATTACGATTTCCGTGGCCCCTCGATTTGAGTATGAAGTTTTGAAGTACTCTTTGAGAAAATAGGATTCGCTGAAGGATTTATCGATATATCGATAAGTTATCGAGATATAGATTTTTCAAAAAATTGTTCACTCAACGGAACCAATATTTAAATTCGGTTATATCTTTGCTAATATTTATCCGATCTGAATGATTTAGGTGTCATTCGAAAGATATTCAAAATGTTTTTAATATAAAATATTTTTTCGTAAATCGGCCACGCTGTCTTTCTGCATAATATGTTTTATTTTTGCATAAAACCGTTATTTTCTCTTAAAATTACGTAATAAAGATTGAATAAAGATATAATTAAATGAAAGCTGAAATATTAACCTTTTGTTTGGTATACAACATGTTATACTTTTTATTTTATTTTGACCGATTTTCGCTGTTATGTTATAAATTAGGTTGATCAGTACAATCATATAGCATAGGAAAATGTTTCATAATTTTGCTAAATATATTTGATTTGCTTTATAAATTGTGCATTTATACTGTAAATGGTGCAAGAAAGATCTTAATAAAATTTTCGATGCATTTTGAGTTATTGAATAATTTTTTATAGTGGTTCTACCTTTTACATAATGTACTTTTCCTGTAAAAGGAGCCAGATAGACTTTAATCAAAGGTTGTTTGTTGTATTCTGAAGTACATATTGATATTTTTCCTAACCTTTTTTTGAGTTATTGAATCATTTTTTTTTTTAATTGTTCTGCCTTTTACGAAATGTACTTTTTCTGTAAAAGGAGTCAGATAGACTTTTACCAAAGGTTGTTTGTTGTATTTTGAAGTTTTTAATAAAATTAAATTTTTACTAATTTTTATACAAAAAGTGGGTTTGCCTTTTACAAATTGCACAATTACTCTGTTTTTTTTTTTTTTTTTGTTTTTTTTGTGAAATAAAATGAGAATCCGTATATCTTATTTAAAAAGAACACGATGCGAATCATAATTAATATGATTCAAATATTCTTTTATATTTTACATAGGTGTGCGACGTGCTTGCGATTCTTCTGTGCTTCGTGATGAAGATGAAAGTTGTTGATGTTTATCAACAGTACATCAAAATTGTACGTTTAAAAAGCAAAATGAAAACCGTATGATTGTTATGTTTAATCTAGTAACAATATAAAAATGAGAATAATGGTAGGAATAGGGGAAACAAGTTTATTATATTATATACCAAACGAAAGGTTAATGTTTCAACTATTACCATATGTTATGTTCTACTTACGTTTATTACGTACTTTTTGAAGAAAATAACGGTTTTATGAAAAAAAAAAATATATATCATGCCGAAAAATCATCTGTAGTGTAATTAGATTAAGTACCAAATTTTTGTTTTATAAATTATTTTGAAGATATTTAAGTTTGTTATCGAATGATACCCAAATTATCCTGATCGGTCAAATATTAGCATAGATATGGTCGAATTTGCATTAAGACTTCTCTTAGTAAAATTTTTTTTTAAAAACCGATAATTCGATAACTAATCGATATATCGATAAATCCTTCAGTGAATCTTATTTTCTCAATGTGGTGTGGTGTAAAATTGCTTTTTCTATTGAAGCATGATTACACCGAAATTTTGACACTTTCATTGAAATTAATCAACTGTTCGCATTAATTTCAATTTTTGTGTATATGTATTTTGTTCACAAGTAATAAATCAAGGAAATAGCAGAGTGGCAAGACATTTTGCTGTAATGCCAGCAGTCTGAGTTCAATCCTCGCATGTGACAAAGAATAAAATTTTCTCGCTTTGCTTTTATCTATTTTTTTTTTTAACACAGCGCTCCTTGGACTAACACATAAAAGAGCTTTTTTAACTATTTGTTGAAGCGCTTTTTGAACGATTTTTTAGCTGCACTTAAGAAGCGCATAACAAAATGTATATAAAAATATGAGCTCCACAACTCTGAACTCTGAAAAGCGCATTCTCAAAGTAAGCGCATAAAATGCGCTATTTCTAGGAGCGCTTTATATTTTCCCGCTGGGTACTAAAATAATAAATACATGATATGGATAATAATATATGCATCAGAGCTGTAAAAGATTGAATCATTTTCAGTTTTCATTCTCTCGTTTAAAAATTCAAAAGCTGAACTCTTTTTTTGTAGCATTCACAGTGTGAACTCTTTAGGCTTAAGTCTTAAGGCTGGATAAAATTGTTTTCAAGTCATGAATTGCAAAACGTAAAGAATGCACACTGAATTGAAATTTTAACGAGTGCAGCCACCGATGGCTTCAGCCACGATGGCTGCAACCATCGATAGTTGCAGCCGAATTGAAATTTAAGTGAATGCAGACGGCGATGGTTTCAGCCGCAAGGATTTGTTGTTGTCTGAAGTTGTTTTGTGTGTATTTGTGTATGCGTGTGTGACTGTTGGGCATGACTGTGATGGGTTGCCATTGGCTTGATATCATGTATAGAAAAAGTATTATATGCAACAAATTGTAGAAGTTAATTTTTATACATTTTGTTAATAATATTTATTGTTAATAAGCACTTTATTATTCCAGAAAATGTCAAAGGAAAGACAAAAGCATGTCACTAAGATCGGCCGTCGAAAACAAATGACAACAAAAATGCAAAATGCTGCTTTATATTTAGTAGTATTTCATGGTAGTAAATAAAATTTCCAGTGTTTCAGAGTTAAAAAGAATGATAAAACTGAGTGCATTCATCGTATTTCTTAAGCCTACAAGAATGGGATTGATATTTTTCATAAGTCCCGTTCCTTATAAAGCATTGGGTGTGCATTCATTTACTCTACAGAAGCATAAGATTGCAATCTGGTTGATGCATATTTTGAATGATTTAAGAGTGTGTGCATTCCGAAATGATTCAATCTTTTACAGCTCTGATATGCATATACATTACATATGTATTTATACTTTATTATACTTACGTATTTTTATCCATTTTCACTCAATTAACAAAAAACAATAAACATATAAAAAGTTCGTATGAAAAAGATGCTATACAACTAGCTCAAAGCAGGGGCTCTATTCTGTACTTGTGAATAAAAGTAGTGAACACAAAATTTTAAAACTCATTCTCACTCAAAGTGTACACTTATTTTATTCAAGTGATTCAGAAAGCTCCAGTGTACACTGACATGCTGAATGTAAAAAATTTCCTAGCTGAATACAATTTGACTGGTGCTGTGAGAAAAAATAAAAAAAAAACAGCATAAATTATAACAAAACAATACAAAATTATAATATACTATCAAATGTAATTGTTCTAAGACGAATGCAAAGAAGGGATAGGTAAATAGACAGTACAAAAATATTATAAGCATATTATAAACAACTTATTGGCTTGTTATTCCATTTAGATATGCAAAGGCGGTGCAGAGAAGAGCCCTGTAAGATTCCCAAGACCTTTTTGCGGTTAACGAAATGATATTCAGGGAGCTTTACCGATTTACCGGTGCTAAGCAAACTTTCGATAAGTTAAATTTTTAGGAGAAGAACGTAACTTCTGGATCCTAGGCGTCAGTGGATTCTTCTTCAGCCATTGTTGATAACGGCGTTTTCGAAAACATCATGCTCAACAACTCTCCAATTTATCCTACAAAAAGACTCGATTCTGTTGTTTGTCTCTTCAAAGAACTTTGTGCTACACCCCGGCAAAAATTATAACGCTTGCGTTGTTTTGCATATTTTAATCAAACTAAAATGATTAATAATCGAAAGCATAGAGGATTATAACGATGTTGACGAAGCTATATATAACTGCTTCAACAACTGCTCCTTTTAAAATCTAGACAGAAATACGCGGAATGAAGTTGTCAACAACTTTGTAAACCACTTATTAAATAAAAAAGCATTTAAATATATATTTTCTTGTTTATTAATATAATATATTATAAATAAATGGAAACATAAAATGAACTCATTTAAAAAAACTTAAACAAAAACAAAACAAAACAAAATGTCATTAGCTGCAGCACTTTCCTTTCGAACTCGGAAGCTTATTTTCTCCGTTTTAGACCATTCACTCTACTCTTTTCTTAAACCGCCTTTCTCAACACTTCCTTGTCCTTTACTTGGCTTCTGTTATAAACAAACACACTTATATCACTTTATATAAATTAATATTTATACTTACTTTCGGTAAAACTTGCGCCATTTGGAAACATCTTTAACTGCATCTCCTATACTATTAAAGGTCGAAGCAAGTTCTTCCCACCTCTGTGCCCGTAGATATCTGCCATCTACGGATTCAAATCTGTAACGAAAAATTATGATCATAATAAAAAGAAATGTATCAAAAATTGTAGAGTATTTACCTACTCGTATCCTTTACAAACTGTATATGAGCTTCCATATTCTCCACTAAATACATTTTTTGGTCATTTGAAGCTTTTTTTGCTTTGTTATCCACTCTGAAGTTTTTAATAAACATTTTATATACAAAAATTCACCGACCGAAACTCAGTGTGTTTTTTTGGCAGCTTGTGTACACAATTCTGATAAAAACAACTCACGCTCACTGTTACTGAATCGAAAAACATGAGTGTACACTGTTTTGGGTGTACACTTGAAAACTCACAGTTATAGAATAGACCCCCAGATGTAAGTTTTTGACAGTTTTTACACTCGACACAGAGTTGCATTGTTAAACCTAATACCACAAAGAATACATACACATCTCTGAGATACATACTTGTCAGACGATAGACACGTATGCACCTCAAATGTGTAATAGACAATCCAAATTCACAAATTACACACGCAACTTAAGTTGAGTTGTCGTACCTAATAGGGGCCTTAAGTTGACATTTAGTTAAGGTCTGTGAATTTAATATAATGCAAAATATATATTTTTCCACAGTGTATCGGTATAAAAATTATCGTAAATCAATATCGTAACATGCTTGACATCTAAATTTGACAGCTGTAAACGTCGAAGTTTCCTTCACGATTTTTCCCTGGTAAAGAATTAGGAATTTTATTTGATGCTGAAAATATATAACGCTTGTGGAATAATCAAAAGCCGGTAAGTTGATTGCTATGGATAGACTGTTTGGAAAAGCACATTTTGTTTCATAGTTCTATAGATTAGCTTTAACAAAGTATATAGAAGTTATTTACAGAGAGCTAAGTTTGCTGATGTAACTACCGCGCATTAATCGAAATTTTATTGTTCGAAGAAAGTAAAAAATGTGTTTGTGTACCTCTGTTTTTTCATAGAAACTGAATTGATAAAAAGAAACCGCAATTTATAAAATATGTTACGCCTTTTGCTGTCTCATCGCGGGGCTACCATTAACAATAACGCACGAAGCGCCCTGCAGCAATTGCGCTACTCGTCAAAAGGAATACCTAATGCTGCTTCTGATGTGCGGCCTTTGGCCAAGGAAAAAGATGCGATTGGTGTACCATTGATCTTACAGCAGCAGGAATTCAAGTTCAGTGAAGGCAAGGAGTACAACGGCTTCAAGTGTGAGCGCACAGAAAGTGTACCGGAATTTGGCATAATGAGTTACACATTCCGGCATCGTGGAACTGGAACCGAATTGTGGTATCTCGATCGCAACGATCCTAACAATGTGTTCTCAGTAAACTTCCGTACAACACCATTTGACTCGACTGGTCTGCCGCATATACTGGAGCACAGCGTTTTGTGTGGTTCGCAGAAGTTTCCGGTGCGTGATCCTTTTTTCAAAATGCTCAATCGTTCGGTGGCCACATTTATGAATGCCATGACTGGGCCAGACTACACAATGTACCCGTTTTCATCAATGAACGAAATTGACTTCAGGAATTTGCAGAAAATTTATTTGGATGCAGTGTTTAGGTGGGTATTAATTCTAATATGTGGGTGAGTGCTCATTGTAGTTAAGCGAAATATAATTGCTTCATAGCTGCAACTCTTTTCTTTTTAAAAATGCTTTAAATCGTGTTACACTTGAAGAGATTGATATAAGAACATGTTATGCCACAAAGTCAAAAGAATGAAACTACTACAGATAGCCCCCAAATAAAGTTCTTGGAAGTCATCATCTATTGTTTAGTTATAAAACAAACATAAAAAAATCTATTTTATGTTAAAAGGTTTTGATAAATTCAACTAATACCGTCTATTTTACTTCACAGACCCAACCTGGAATATCTTGATTTTCTGCAAGAAGGCTGGCGCCTTGAACACACTGTGCTTACAGACAAGAACTCCGAGTATATACTCAAAGGTGTTGTCTACAATGAAATGAAGGGAGCCTTTTCTGAGAATTCGTCCGTATTCGGCCAAAATTTGCTCAACAATTTATTGCCTGATCACACATACGGCTACGTATCTGGTGGCAATCCACTGGAAATACCAAAACTAACTCACGCCAACCTCGTGGACTTTCATCGAAAATATTACCATCCCAGTAATGCAAGAATCTATACCTATGGCACTTTTGATTTAAACAAAACTCTGGAGTATGTTAATAACGAATATTTAAGCAAGTATGAACGCATCGACTCATCTTACAGTCTGATACCAAATCAAAATCGTTGGGAAACCCCTCGAAATGTGCACATTTCTAGTCGTTACGATAACATGGGAGCACCTTTCGAGAAGCAAAATCAAATTGCTATCTCACTGCTTATGTCCGATGTCACCGATATACGTGAGACATTCGTGCTCTACGTATTGTCAGAGCTATTGGTGCGTGGTCCTAATTCTCCGTTCTATAAAAGTTTGATAGAACCAAACTTCTCGGGTGGCTACAATCAAACAACAGGCTATGATCCACAAATTAAGGATACTTTCTTCTGCGTTGGACTTCAAGATGTGCGTGTTGAGGATTTTGGACGGGTTCAGGAAATTTTTGATGCCACCATTAAAGAGGTTCTTCAGCACGGTTTTGACGCCAAGCATATTGAAAGTGTATTGCACAATATTGAGCTCTCGCTTAAACACCAGAGTCCACAATTTGGCATTGGTTTGCTATTTAACTCAACGCCACTTTGGAATCATGAAGGTGATGTTGTGGATGCTTTGCGTGTCTCCAAAATGATAGCAAATTTCCGTGAGAATTTACAAAACGATGGACGTTTCTTGCAGAAAAAAGTTGAGCACTATTTTGCCAACAATACACATCGGCTAACATTGACCATGTCGCCAGATGATCATTACGAGAGCAACTTTAAGCAGGCCGAGTTGGATTTGCTTCAGCAGAAAATAATCAGCTTGGATCAACAAAAGCGGCAGGAAATCTATGATAATGGATTGAAATTGGAGGAAGCACAGAAAGCATTGCCCAATGTTGAAGTTCTGCCGTGCCTCACATTGGATGATGTCAAGAAAGCCGCAAAAATGGAACCAATTAACGTGTTTAAGATCAAAAAGGTGCCCACTCAAGTATGCATGGTGCAAACCAATGAAATATCTTACTTCAAATGCTATTTTGATGGCTCTGCATTGACCCAGAGCGAAATGATGCTAATACCCCTGTTCTGCAACATTATCAACGACATGGGAACCAAAAAGTACGACTATCGCGACTTCGATAAAATTGTATTAGCCAAAACTGGCGGTATCGACTTTAAACTGCATTTTGCCGAAAATATTTACGACAGTAAAACCTATCAACTAGGCGTGCTGATGACGACGCATGCCTTAGACAAAAATGCGCCCGAAATGTTTGAATTATGCAAAGAGCTGCTTGTTAATTTCAAACTTGAAGATACGGAACGCTTGCATATGCTAGTAGATAGCTATGTGTCCAGTATTTCCATTGGCATTGCGAGTTCGGGTCATATGTATGCTATGCAGAGCTGTGCTGGCTTAGTTACCGATTCTGCCAAATTAAAGTCGCAGCTAGCTGGTGTTGAGCATATAGAATATATGAAGCACTATGTTAAGAGTAATGATATCGCTGCAATCATGCAGCAACTCAAACAGCTGGGTCAAAAACTTTTCAATCGCAATGCCATGCGTGTCGCTATCAATACTTCTGATGAATACTATCCAAAACTAATTAAAAAATATGAAACCTTTTTGGATGAGTTACCAGCGGCACCAGCTGAGACCGTGGAAAACAGTGTCAATCTTTTGGAGCCAACCTGTCAGCATTTTGTCATGAACATACCTGTTAACTATTGTGCCAAAGCTTTCTTTGCAGTACCCTATACACATCGTGATCATCCGGCCTTGCGTGTCTTGGCAAAATTAATTTCGGCAAAATATCTGTTGCCTGTAGTGCGTGAACAGAATGGAGCATATGGCGCAGGCGCCAGAATTGGTTCCGATGGCATTTTTAGCTTTTTCAGTTATCGTGATCCGAACTCCACCAAGACTCTTGATGCCTTTGATAACACTTACCGTTGGTTGTCTGAGCACAGTGCTGAACTCACAGAACAAACACTCTTTGAAGCTAAGCTCGGAGTGCTGCAACAGATTGATGCGCCCATTGCTCCAGGAAATCAAGGCATTGATTTCTTTCTCTATGGCGTATCGCAGGATATGTTTTTAAAGTATCGCGCACGTATGTTGGCAGTGACGTTAAAAGAGCTTTCAGCTGTAGTCAATAAATACTTGAAGGATCCGCCTACCTTCTATGGCAAGTGCATTTTGGGGCCTGAGAACAAAAGTCTTGAAGAACATACGCAGCTCAAGTGGAAGGTCATAGTTTAGTGTCTTAACATTAAAATGTGTTGAACTGAATGTAAATTAAATTATATGGATTAAATGGATTAAATTATTACTGAGTTGATGTAATTTAGCTCATGAATTATTTAAAAAAATAATTTTAAAAACTTTGAATTTAACCAAATGTCTGCGCTGTAATTGTATGATTTATGTTTTATTTCTATTTACGACTCTGTGTTTTAATTTAAATGAAGACAATTTATTTTTAACAATTAATGTATGTATGTAGTCAGTATTTATGCACAAGTGTTGCTTTTGCAAAAAGATTAAAAGAAAAACAAAACTTTGATACATATATTTCAAAACTTTACTATTAAAACATGTTATCCGTTGAACTCGAACGATTAAAAAAAAACGTTTAATGTTGGAAAGAATTCAATAAATCACAAAATAAAATAAAGTATTGTAGTTATTTTCAATGAGTTTAAAAAAATCTTCTTTAGTTGTGCTTAAGAAGGGGCTATATTACTAATTTTCGAAATTGAAATAACATGTATCGATACGTATTTTTATTTTTTTTTGTCGATGCATTGAGGTCCTTAGAAGACATCAAATATCCAAGTTATTATCAAAAGACCATTTTGGCTGTTTTTGTGGTGGTCAAGAAAAAAAAAATGTTTTTGTGAAGAAAAGCTTTAAGAGTAAACAATTAAATTGGTGTTGACTTTTCAGACCACTCCTTCAACCCATTTAGTGCCATTTAAATAGATAACATATTATGAACACAAGTAATTGGGTTGATTTCTTATAAGCGATATCCAAAAACTCAAAGTTTAATTCTTATTTTTAGATTTTTATTTTATTCCTCAACAATAAAAATTACTTCATGATTTTTATTGTTTTGATCAGAAATAAAAGTTATTTTTTGATTTTTATTTTTCTGTTCAAGAATAAGAGTTACTTTTGATTTTTATTATTTTGCTCAAGAATAAAAATTGTTTCTCAATTTTTATTTTTTCGCTCAGATATAAAAGTTATATCTTAATTTTTATTTTTTCCCTCAAAAATAAAAGTTATTTCTCAATTTTTATTTTTCGCTCAAACATAAAAATCATTTGTCCAATTTTATTTTTTTTTTCCTCAAACATAAAACTCAAAACACCACACAGCTTTGTTGTTGCAGGCACATGCTCGCATTGAGTGTGTCTTGTGTGCGTACGAAAGAATTGTGTTTGGGGGCCGTTTTCAACATATCGTTAAAGTCAGAATTTATTTGTATTGTTAGGGCCAAGTAATCAGTGTTGAGGTAAAATCTGGTTAATATTATTCCATTCCAATCTACAGAAGTTGAAAATGTTACGGGAGGGTCAAACCCCTTGCAGGCTCCTCGCGCAAGCGCAAGCCACATAGTTCTTAATTCTCAGAAGCATAGATACTAAGGTGGATCGTTATATCAAGTCCTTTTTAGAAATATTAACTTGTTTAAAATTTACTGAAAAATCTATAGCGATTTATGTAAAATATATCCAAAATTTGCATTAACAAAAAAATCTCGAATCTAACAATCTTCTTATTCATAACTTTGTGGCCCCAGATACCTTTAAATGGCACCCTACTTTGGAGTATTTATTTCAGCTTTATTAGAACTTACAGAGAAAACACTGTTGATTTTTGGCGAAAAAGTGATTTCTTCAAATCAAAACCGGTGGCAAACGGTTGCACCGATTTCGATATCCTTTTGAATTCAATATCTACTTGAACCCAGTTTCCAAAATATGAGTGTCGAAAATTTTTTTTTTACGCCTGAACAAAACGATCCACCTTAATAGACACGAGCTCATGTATATTCATGGTATAATAATACATGGTAGCATTGACAACTGCTTATTTTCTCTTCAACAGGAAAACATAAACTGTCAAAAACAGCTTTTTGTGGAAATACATCAGCAGCTGCTGTGGTTGTTGTTTTTTTTTCACTTCAACGTTTTCAACATTGCTTGTGTTTTCAATGGCAGATTGTGAGCGCTCTCTTTTTGAGTATATTCTTTGACAGTATATGATTTCCCAAGCAACTGTCAATGCTACCTTGTATTATTATACCATGATGTATATTTACATGGAAGCTGCATGGCTCAACAACTAAAAAGTCATACTGAGCGACTTCCCAGTAAGCCAAATGAGTTCGAAACGAACCCGCATTCTCGGACATTTTAATCGTTAACGATTATCGTTTTCGAATGCACGAACGGAAGAAAATCACCACTCGTTAACGAGTCCGAGAATACGATTCGAGAACGGTTCGCTAATTTAAAAATATCGAGTCCTCCAACTGTCTAAATTTAAGATAATTGCCAATGATAGATATTATTATGTTTGTTAACTGCAGTGTAAATTCAAATAAAGTTATGCAATTCAAGTGTTTTACAAAAAAAAAAGATAAAAAAGAAACACCTAGATTTATAACAGATTCATGAATTTCTTATAGGGAATTATATGAAGAGACTTAGAACTTCTTCATATAAAATAAGTCACATTTTTATACTCCCACGTTTAAAAAACGTAAAAGGGGTATATTCATTTTGTCACTTCGTTTCTAATCAGCATCACCATTCGAGACGATTAAGCCATGTACGTCTGTCTGTGTACAGCCTCAGTTTTCAAGCTATCATCACTGAACTCGATATTTAAGCTTACATCTAAAAAATAAAGATCAAGTTCGAAAATGAGCCTAATCGGATGAAAGCCACGCCAACCTCCCATACAAAGTGACTTTATTAAAAAATAAAAGCGAAAATTTTGCGGTGAAATTATGACGAAAATGTTTTAACAAATAAACATTTTATTGACTGCTTAAGACTTTGAATATACTTTGGTTTGGCCGTGGGCGTATTTTTACTTCGGCCCAGTCGAAGAATATTTTTAACTAGTTTTTATTCTAACTGCCATATTTTTAACAGATAATTAATATAATATAATTCTGTATGGATCCGAGAACTCGTATTCGTTTCGAGCTCGTTTACGAATGGTGCTTCGTTTGTTGTTTATTGGGTTGTTGTGCATACCGGGAAAATTTTAGTGAATATGAGTGGATAAGAATGAGTGACTAAAATTTGAAATTGAAACAATTTTATTAAATAAGGGTTGCCATCTAAAGAAAGAACTCATGCGTAATTTAATATATAATATATTTAAATTGAAATATTCTTTGTACATTGAATCTTATTTTTATAGTATAATACATAAAAGAATCATACATAATAGTATTATACATATTACTAGCAGGAATAACAGTTCATATAAATAATAATTTACATAAGTACATGTAATGACTATTTGGAATTCATTTTTAAAAATAAAATTTTTTCTAAATTATCATATGACAAATTGCATCTAAGGTCACTTAAAATCAGCCTAAGTGCAGAAAAAGACCTTTCCACACTCACTTGAGTTGTTGGAACACTTTGAACTATTTGCGCTAGTGACCATAGGTGTGGATACATAAACCGTTGTTTGTTCCAATAATCTATTATTTTGACATCTAAGTCAATAGGTTTTGGTGCATAGCTCTCAATTTCATACATAGCTTTTTGCAACTCTCCATCTCCTAACTCATCTTCGAATATTCCATCTAATGGAGACACGTTAATCGAATTCAAAAGACTGCCTAGTAAGGAATTTGAGCTTTGGGAATGGATTTCTTGGCTAACTGTTTCTGAATCTTCGACCTCTTGCGACGTGCTTGGTTCACTATCGTCATCTCTTTGCGACTTATTGGTCTAAAGAAAAATGATAAAGAATTGTATTTGAATAGGATTTAATTTCGAGCTTAAGGTCAATATGTTAAGAAAAAACAAAAAAAAAAATTATATCTAAATATATAATATATTATATCTTTTATATCTAAAATCTGGTAAATTAGTTGCTTTAAATGCATTTTGGCATATATAATTTTTTCTGGAATTTGAACTAGTAATCGGCGAATTCGGGGATCCAGAAACAAAGATGAAATCATGGATTTTATTTTTAAAAATGAATTCCAAAGTCTCTTCATATAATTCCCTATAAGAAATTCATGAATCTGTTATAAATCTAGGTGTTTTTTTTTTATTTTTTTTTTTTTGTAAAACACTTGAATTGCATAACTTTATTTGAATTTACACTGCAGTTAACAAACATAATAATATCTATCATTGGCAATTATCTTAAATTTAGGCAGTTGGAGGACTCGATATTTTTAAATTAGCGAACCGTTCTCGAATCGTATTCTCGGACTCGTTAACGAGTGGTGATTTTCTTCCGTTCGTGCATTCGAAAACGATAATCGTTAACGATTAAAATCTCCGAGAATGCGGGTTCGTTTCGAACTCATTTGGCTTACTGGGAAGTCGCTCAGTATGACTTTTTAGTTGTTGAGCCACGCAGCTTCCATGTAAATATACATGAGCTCGTGTCTATTAAGGTGGATCGTTTTGTTCAGGCGTAAAAAAAAATTTTTCGACAGTCATAATCTGGAAACTGGGTTCAAGTAGATCTTGAATTCAAAAGGATATCGAAATCGGTGCAACCGTTTGCCAGCGGTTTTGATTTGAAGAAATCACTTTTTCGCCAAAAATCAACAGTGTTTTCTCTGTAAGTTCTAATAAAGCTGAAATAAATACTCCAAAGTAGGGTGCCATTTAAAGGTATCTGGGGCCATAAAGTTATGAATAAGAAGATTGTTAGATTCGAGATTTTTTTGTTAATGCAAATTTTGGATATATTTTACAAAAATCGCTATAGATTTTTCAGTAAATTTTAAACAAATTAATATTTTGTAAAAAGGACTTCATATAACGATCCACCTTAGTATTTATGCTTCTGAGAATTAAGAACTATGTGGCTTGCGCTTGCGCGAGGAGCCTGCAGGGGGTTTGACCCTCCCGTAACATTTTCAACTTCTGTAGATTGGAATGGAATAATATTAACCAGATTTTACCTCAACACTGATTACTTGGACCTAACAATACAAATAAATTCTGACTTTAACGATATGTTGAAAACGGCCCCCAAACACAATTTTTTCGTACGCACACAAGACACACTCAATGCGAGCATGTGCCTGCAACAACAAAGCTGTGTGGTGTTTTGAGTTTAATGATTGAGGAAAAAAAAAATAAAATTGGACAAATGATTTTTATGTTTGAGCGAAAAATAAAAATTGAGAAATAACTTTTATTTCTGAGCGAAAAAATAAAAATTGAGAAACAATTTTTATTCTTGAGCAAAATAATAAAAATCAAAAATAACTCTTATTCTTGAACAGAAAAATAAAAATCAAAACATTACTCTTATTTTTGATGAATAAAATAAAAATCAGTAAATAATAATTTAATTAAATTTTTATGGGTAAAACTCAAAAAATAAAAATCTTTCTTATTTTGATAGAACATGCATTAAGCAGCATATTGAAGTTATCCAAAATGTCCTCCGACATTTGGAACATGTTGATTTTTTGTTATTTAATTTTTGGAAATAATCGTTATTTTCGGTCCCTGGTTAATATCCTAAATTATTTTTCAGACGAAGTTTTCTTCAGAGATTATAACACAGTTCGACTTAATTTGACTTTTTACTGCACCTTAAAATGCGGGCATTAAAATATTGAACACCAGTTTTTTAATCAGCAAGTATAGTAGGTTTCCGTGGCGTCCGTGGCGTAGTTGGTTAAAGTGCGTGGCCGCTATGTCAACGAACTTTGGAGACCCAGGTTCGAACCCCAGCAGCGACAGAAAATTATTTGAATTAAAATAATTTTTCTGTACGGCCACCACCTCTCTGCAGACAATGGCAAACCTCAGAGAGTAATCAAAATGCCATGTAAAGCTTCTTGAGAACGAGATCATTTTGTTCATCGCCGTTCGGAGTCGGCGTTAAGCATGTAGGTCCGGTTCTCGGTCAATTGTGTACAAACTTAATAACACACACAACACAATTGATCATAAGAAGTTAGGTCAAAGTCCTTTCAAGGGCTGAAATGGCCAGTTATTTATTTTTTATAAGATTAAGGATTTATCTTTTTAATATTCAAAACCGATTTGAAATATTGTTTTTAGTTTCAGAGATACAAATAAATATATCCATGGATTTTTGCGTACCAAAATGTTACATAGCTTGTTTACAAGGTTGTTTTTGTAAGCAGATATTTATACAGAGATAGTTATATTTTCATTTTATTTTTAAATATTATAATAACGCTTTTTGTTGTTTTGTTTTGTTTTCGCTAAAGAATATACAGTAAACACAACAAGATTGGCATAAGTAAGCATAAGAATATCCTACATTTTAAAATTAATAGTTATTATTTATTTTCGACCTGTATTTGAATAGCAGCATTTAAACAAACTATTACAAAAAATTTGTTCATATTCTAATAACTATTACAAAAATATAAATCAAATTGCACATTAAAATCACTGCTTAATGTACACACTGCTCCTGAAGCAACTTCAAGTTGACCTAAAATGGCAACGTAAACTGAATGTCTCCAAGTGTTTGTAATGTTTTTCTGATGAAATATCACTTTGAATTAAAATCCTAGCTGATTTCGTTTTAAAAATATCTCAATTTTTGCATTTTCACGTGATTGAACCACCTTGTACATAAGACAGCGCAATATATTCAAGTATAAAAGTGTTTATATAAAGGGTTTTTTTTTTAGAGGTATAGAACTTCGAATTGAAATAAAACACAAGAAAATCGTTTTAATGTCCATCAATTTGGCTTTATGGAAGGATAATTTTATGCCATTCATGTTTAAATATGATTTCAGGCATGTGGCCGCCGCGGCTGGCTCGAATAAAGCCAATTCTACAGGTCCAATTTTCAACCACTTTTTCGAGCATATGGGGCCGTATGTCGGCAATAACGCCACGAATGTTGGCCTCCAAGTCCCCTAACATTCCTGGTTTGTTGGCGTAGACGAGCGACTTCACATATCCCCAAAGAAAATAATCCAATGGTGTCAAATCACACGATCTTGGTGGCCAATTGACAGGTCCATTCCGCGAAATTATGCGCTCATCGAATGTTTCCTTCAATAAATCGATTGTGACGTGCGCTGTGTGGCATGTAGCGCCGTCTTGTTGGAACCACAACTCATCCACATTCATGCCATCCAATTCGGGAACAAAATAGTCGGTTATCATGGCTCTATACCGGTCTCCATTAACGGTAACTGACTCTCCAGCATTATTTCGGAAGAAGTATGGCCCAATGACTCCACCAGCCCATAGAGCACAACAAACAGTCAGTTTTTGTGGATGTAATGGCGTCTCAAGGATCTCATGTGGATTCTCTTCACTCCAAATGCGGCAATTTTGGTTGTTGACGTAGCCATTCAACCAAAAATGAGCCTCATCACTGAACAAAATTTTGCGATGAAAATCAGCATCGAGATCAATCTCATTTTCGGCCCATTTGCAAGCGTTGTTCTTTTGTCAACCTGTTCATGATGAAATGGCAAACCAAACTGAACATAAATGACATTAGAGTTGCCAGATTTGACCACAAAATGCCAGTTTTATCTCTATTCGAAAAACAAACCCCTAAAAAAACACCCTTTATATATGTATGGATGTATGTTTGTATATATTTATATATATATTATACCTACGTGTGTGTTTGTGTGTGTGTGTGTGTGCGTGTAAAATATTGAGAATTGGGATATTGTTTCCACACCATCTACGGAAATAAATATCGCGGCGCGTTTTTTTTAAGTGGTATCCCTTGTAGACCTATTCCACTATCCCGTCCCGTCCATAAATTACCGTACATGTACCTCTTAAAAACAAATTTCTTATAAACTAATACGTCCACCTTTTGAGCATAGAGTACAAGAAATTCATACTGATTACTTTGAAAATGATCTAAATCGAATTTTTTTTAAAAGTTAATATTAAATGGTTTAAGAGAAATACACATACTTTTTCACCTAATAATGTCGTTAATTAAAAAAGAAAAAAAATTGACTTTGGTAATTTTTGAAATAATTTTTTAAGGTGTAAAATGTTCTCCAAACGCTTCGTTAATTAGTGGAAAATATGATTTTC
The DNA here is from genome assembly GCA_943735915.1 of Pherbina coryleti. NCBI lineage: Eukaryota > Metazoa > Arthropoda > Insecta > Diptera > Sciomyzidae > Pherbina > Pherbina coryleti. Next base: position 66,008,532 of record OX030950.1, read on the forward strand.
AGACCATTTTTCAAAATGCGATAACTCCAAAAATAAGTTGAAAATAGTTATCAAATTTAAGAATCTGAAAGACAAAGACATATATAATAATATGTTTGAAAATTAAAGAGATTTTTTTGATGTTGTTTTTTTTATTTGCTGTCAAAATTTGTAAATTTTTGCAAAAATATTTAAAATGTTTGTTTTTTTGAAGATTTTTTTTTTCAGCTAAATTTGACACATATTACAGTGATTTATTTATATAATATTTTGCTTGAAATATAATAAAAAATCAAAAGAATTGGGCTAAAATTGCGCTAACAGCACTTTTTTTTTTGCAAGATGCGCAAAATAGAAATTTTCATTAATTAGAGGAAAATATGATTTTTAGACCATTATTTCAAAATGCGATAAATCCAAGAATCGGTTGAAAACGGTTATCAAATTTTGGAATCTGAAAGATAAATACATGTATAACAATATGTTTGAAAATGAAAGAGATGTTTTTTATGTTTTTTTTTTAATTTGCTCTCAAAAATTGCAAATTTTTTGAAAATAAAAATTTTCATTTTTTTGGAAATTTTACATTTTATTTTCTTAAGCTAAATTGAAAACATATTAAAAATCATTTATTTATACAATATTTTTCTTGAAATAAAATCTAAAATCAAATTAATTCAGCTAAAATTGCGCTTACAGCAATTTTTTCTTTGCAAGATGTGCAAAATCACATATTCCACAACAATAAAAATACATAAAAATGGTTGACTTTAAAGAGGAATAGTGGCTACAAAAATTGTTTAATTGGGCCTCGGCCTCGCTAGTCGAGTAGGTAGCGTGCTCGACTGCTACCCCAGGGGTCCCGGGTTCGATTCCCGGCCAGGCCATGGTCCTACGCTTTAAAAACCTTTCACATTTGCAATTTTCTATCCTCTTTTCTAATCAACTGAAATTGAAAATTCATCAATATTTACGACTTGAAGTTGTAGTTGATGGTAGAGAAGTTTGTGGATGAGATTGCCTTATAACTTGAATTGACTGAGGTAAAGGCATAACACTTGCCTCTGATTCAAATTCACATGTTTCTTTGGCTTTCCACCACGCTTAGAACATCCTACACGTGTTTCACCTGATTGATCTTTCCTTCCCACTAATCTATCACCCCATTTCGAAACAAGGCAGACTTGACTGAATAGGTATTCCACCTGAAATCCTTGGTTCAAATCTAAAAAATAAAAAAAAAAATGGGACAAAGTACTGTGTACCGTCACGATTACAGTCGTAATTTTGAAGCTATCGTAAATAAATTATAACGAGGAAAAAAAGGAAATGAGCTAATTCGTATGAAAATCACGCCTTTAACCCATACAATAATAAATTCTTTATTAGTTTCACTTGGAACTTTCTTAAAATAAAACTCAGTGGAATCTTTTATCAATAATCGATGTAATTAATATTTTTGTATTTCTAATAATCCATTTAAATTACGACTTGTAATTTTGGAAGAATAAACTAAGGCATTGAAGATTAAATAAAAGTAAAAATAAAAATTTAATTTATCAAATCCAAAAAACTGCTTAGGATTTTAATGATAAAGGAAGTATCCAACACCTCTTTCCAGCGAACTTTCTTCGCTAAACAAAGAAAAATTTTTCGATTTTAAAAAATTTTTTCTCAATATTACACCGTGAGGAAAAATATAAAGTTCACCTAGAAAAAGTCCCGGAATGGTGTCAAAATGCCCCCTATACAAAATTATTTTCACAAAATCCACTTTTTAAAATTCTTATTTACAAAATTTATCCTTTACAAAAATCCTCCTTTTCAAAAAAATAAGATATTGAGAGATAAAGCGCGCGTTTTTTCTCTTAAAAAGTCTGTTCCCGACTCTAAAGTTTTAGTCCAATTAACCAGTTTTGCAGATTTTAGTGCAAGAAACCTTCCCGTACTCGAAAAAAAAAAATGGTAAAAGAGCGTGCGTCCGTGGCATAGTTGGTTAAAGTGCGTGGCCGCTATGTCAACGAACCTGGAGACACGCGTTCGAACCCCAGCAGCGACAGAAAATTATTTGAATTAAAATGATTTTTCTGTACGGCCGCCACCTCTCTGCAGACAATGGCAAACCTCAGAGAGTAATTAAAATGCTATTGTAATTATTGAATTTGAGGAAAAAGGCTAGAATACAAAAAGAATACAGAAAAACAGAACATCAGCAGTCATCTCACTCGTTGACAAATATTGAACATCCACAATTTGGTCTTCAATTGCATCTCGAATGAAGTGGTACCTATAGTGAATGTGTTTAGTTCTTGAATGGTGTGAGCCGAATTTCGCCATGCTTTGAGCACTCTGAGAATCACTGTAGATTACTGTTGGGACAAGTGATTTATACCCAAGCTCCTCTAAAAGATATCCCAAGTAACAAGCTTCTTTTGCTGCTTCAGCTAGTGCCATGTACTCGGCTTCAGCACTTGACGTAGAAACCACACGTTGCTTCTTGGATTCCCAAGAAATAACAGCACCTGCGAGAAGAAAGCAGAAACCAGTTTGTGATTTTCGATCATTAGTATCTTGAGCCCAATTGGCATCAACAAATCCTGTAAGTGGTAAATTTGTTTTGCGATAAGTTAAAACACAGTTTTTAGTTTCTTTTAAATATTTAATAATATGTAAAGCTGCGTTCCAATGTTGTTTTCTGAGGTCTTGGCAAAACTGCGATAATTTATTGACGCTGCAACTAATGTCTGGTCTGCTAAATACTGCTAAGTGTAAGAGAGAACCAATAATTTCTTGATATTCAGTGATGTTTACTTTTTCTCTTTCTCTAGAAATTGTTGGCTCTTTTTCTAAATTCATTTTGGCTTGCATTGGTATCTTAACCGATTTAGCTTCTTTCATACCATATTTTGCAACGAAATTGTCGATGTAGCCCGGTTGAGATATTGAAAGAGTTCCACAGTTATACTTAATTTCTAATCCAATGCAATGTTTAGGAGTTTTCATATCTCGTAACTCAAAATTTTTGTTTAATATCCTAATAAATTTTCCTGTCGTCTCTTTAGAATTTGACGCTATAATAATTTTTTTATTTTATTTATTTTATTTATTTTATTTTATTTCCTTACTCAATTGTACATTAAGACTGAGTCTTTTTTAGTACTACAATAGACATGTATCCTTGATTTAGATAAACTAACTTAAAATTAAATTACAAACTTATTTGCTAACTTAATTTAATTTGAATATGAACGTTGCTTTATTTAAAAGAATATAACATCAAATTTTAAGCTTATGTAATTGAAGCAACTTAATATTAAAGAAAAAAAAAAAAAAAAAAAAAAAAAAAAGTTAAATAAGATCGATAGAAAAGTAAGCAATTAGAGACAGAATAGAAAGACTAGTATAGTGGAGCGGAGAGAGATATAAGATGGTGAATTATAGATATATTTAAAAAGAGGAGAAAAAAGAAAAGAAAAAACAAAAATGGTTACAGATTATATTATCTGGAAAGATAGGAAAAAATGGCTTGTCTAAACATTATTGCTCCATCAATAGATTTAATATGACTTGGCAAACTATTCCACAACCTAATGGCATTAACAAAGAACAATCTTGAGGAGTTCAGAAAATTGAATTTAGGGATGATGAGCATACGACTTCTTTGTAGTTGACTAAACTGCAGTTTCTCATATAAGTAAGATGGTTTTTTCGAATGAATCAGCTTGTGGAGGAAAATGCAGTTTCTGAAACTTAGGTAACTTGTTAAGTCACAGCCAAGGATGCTTCTATTAAATTGAGAAATATGGTCAAACTTGCGAAGTCCGTGAACATATCGAATGGCATGATTGAATGCCAGCTGAAGCTTTAGTTGAGAACTAGAATCAAGCTTGCTGTAGACTAATTCCGAATATGTGATTATAGGAACTACTAGTTGAACTATTAATTTGCTTCTAGTGTTAGTAGGTGTAAATTCAGCTGCCACTCTCAGATTACGTAAAACATAATGAATTTTTCGTATCACATTATTAATATGGTCAGTGCATGTCAGCGAGGAATTTAGATAAAAGCCAAGACTTTTTGTACTACTAGTTATCATAAGCTTCTCAGCGCCTATAAATAAGTCAGGAACATCCTCATGAAAGACTTTATCTTTGGCAATAGGAAGCACAACAGACTTCAAAGCATTGAGCTTAAGACAGTTACAAATTGCCCAGTTATTGATAGAATCAAGATCCTCATTTAGTCTGTAACCTAAGTCATCTAAAAGGCCAACTCTATTGGAAAGATATATTTGTACATCATCTGCATACGCATGCATTGTTGAGTATTTGCAGACTCTAAATATATCATTGATAAAAGATACAAACAGCAGAGGACCGAGAACTGAGCCCTGGGGTACACCACTAGACATAAATTTATACTCTGAGTACTTATTACCAACTTTGACTCGTTGAACCCGATTTGACAAGTAACTAGTTAAAAGCCGTATAGCACTATCACTAAATCCAAACAGAAACTTTAGTTTCCAACACAGTAATGAATGATTCACTGTATCAAATGCTTTTGAGAAGTCAAGCAAGCAAAGAAGTGATACGTGTCCTTCATCATAAGACGCCCTTATATCATCAAATATTTTGACGGTGGCAGTGGCACAACTATGATTAGCCCTAAATCCGGACTGCATTGGGGATAATAACTTGTTATCATTAAGAAAATTTATCATTTGAGATGCCATAAGATCCTCACACACTTTGGCCAGACAAGATAGAATGCTGATAGGCCTATAATCATTAGGCCCATTTGCATTTGCTTTTTTTGCCACCGGCATAACAAGAGCAACTTTCCAGAGAGAAGGGAATGAGGATGTAATAAGAACGTGGTTTATGATGTGCGTAAGGGAGCTTAGAACATGCATACGAATAAGTTTTATGAATTTTAATGAAATATGATCCTCACCTATTGCATTAGACTTAATTTTTACTATCGATTTACTCACATCATTTTCACTTACTGTGGCGAATTGAAAATTTTCGTGTTCAACGTTATCAGAGAAATCAAAATTGTTGCTAGGAGTAGGTGCAGTGTTCGAGAGAAAGAAATTGTTTAAAACATCAGGGTCAACATTACATTTATCAAAACATTTCTCACCAATGCCAAATGTTTGTAAGTTCCTCCACAGCACCTTTGGGGGAAGTGAAGCATTTAATTTCGATGAGCAAAATTTTACTTTAGATTGCCTAATAAGCCAAACTGATATATTCCTAGCAATTCTAAATTTTTCCCAGTTATAAGCAATGGGACACCTTTTCCAGAGGCTGTGCAGCTTGTTACGCTTTTTAATGGCTTTATGTATGTTAGAAGTGAACCATGGGCATGCAGTATTTTTTACCACTACCGTGCGCAAAGGGACATGTTTCTCAAAAAGACAATTTACAATATTGGTAAAGACACTCAATTTATCATCCACAGATTCATGAAACCATACATCATTCCAAGAAGTTAAACATATGTCGTTATGGAGAGCCCAAAAATTAATAGATTTGAAGTCACGATAGGTGAAAGTATTAGGACAGCAATTTCGAGACAAATTAACATTCAGACAGCAAAATAAAAGATCATGGTCAGACAAAAAATACAGTTGATCATATAAGAGAACAGATGAAAGGTCTGACACTATAAAGTAGTCTAAAAGACTGGGGCAAGCATTACTGGCAAATCGCGTTGGGACTGTTTCATTGACAAAAGACAATCCAGTAGAGGAGACATTTTCACAGAACGATTTAGACGTATTATCACGACATAATAGATTTACATTGAAGTCACCACATATAACAAAGAAGTCAAAATCAACTATAAAACTATTGAGCTCGGAAAAATATAAATCGAGGCTATTGCACTTTTTAGGATTATACACACACGACAGGAGCACTTTGACATGGTTATCAAAAATACATACATTCAGATACTCAACAAAACTATTACTACTAGACTTAGATACAAGTTTAACATTTAAATTACTTCGACAGTAAATAGCAACACCGCCACCCTTCCTTCCACCTCTATCATTTCTCATCAGTTTAAAGTTATCAATATTATAGGCCGAGTCATTAACCTCATTACAGAACCAAGTTTCAGAAACGCAGATGACATCCACAGCAGAGTCATCAACAACAAATTTAAGATAGTCCAGCTTATTAGAGTTTAAGCTCCTAGCATTGAAGTGTAGAACTTTAAGACCACAATGCTGTGCACAGAGAACGTTAACCAAAATTTTATGATTTCCGTCAACGCCATTAGAAAAACTGTCATTCAACATCATCAAAAAAAGAAGCTATGGAGGAGACGAATGCCTAGACAAGGTATATAAGCCACGGCGTATGAAATCACACAATAATATACTAGATGTAACCAAAGATTGAAGGTAGATGATAACAAAAAAGGATTAGAAGAAAGATAGATATAAGGAATAAATAGAAAAAATAAGATATTGAAAAACATTATGAAAAAAGAGGCAATTTTTCTCAGCCACAGAAAGCCTGAGCAAGAAAGTAGAACAATTTCAATAAAAATTAACTTAGAACTAAATAAAAATAAAACGATAATTATGCAATCTAAACAGCTATAAGCTTGACAATCACTATAGCAAATAAGTATACAATTCAAGAGAAAAATTTTATATTTCGAATAACGCATTCTAACTTCTCATACCAGCGACGCAATCAACGCTATCTCTGCAATCAACCCATTTCGCCTCACTATTTCGATCTGCTCTCACATAGACCTTCCCTCGAAGAGAAAATACAGCACACAACTTGTTTTCCCTCTTTTTTTGTTCCGCATAGATCATTACCAAGCGATTCGGCTTTGAGAGGCTTTCATATATAAAGAAGGGCTCATCCCGTCCGCAGTCAATATCACTCAGCATAAGTGGCCTCTTTTTAGCTTTACGAAATGCTGCCACAGCTTTAAAGAGTTGGTTTCGATCGTAAGCTGACGTCAGTTTGACAACAACAACAGGCTTGTTTTTATTTTTATCATTAGCCCTTAACCTAAAAGCATCACGTAGCATCGGAGCATTACTCTGAACAGCAGAGCAAATTTTAGCAAAAACAGCAGTTAGATTTTCATTTTTTGCGAGAGGAATCCCATGTATTAATAAGTCAGAAGCAACAGCATCACTCTCATACTTATCAACTTGCTTCTTTAACACAGCAATTTCATTGTTTATGTTCGCCGAAAGAGATGATTCAACATCATTGTTTTTGCGAGATTCGCTTTGTTGTTTTAGTTCAGCTATCTCATTTTTCATGTTGGCAATATCACCGCACATTACTTCAACAGCTGATACCCGCTCAGCAACACTTCGTAAGGATTCTCTTAAGTTTGAAAACTCAGCTGATAGTTCACCAAACCTCTCCATAACTCTGCCCTCACTTGTTCGGAGTTCTTCAGTGAGCTTCTTAACGATGTTTGATTCGATGCAGGCAAGTTTAGCGTTTAGTGTTGCATCCGAATAAGATGCAGTAGACGGAGATGACTCATCTGTATGCTGTTTGGAAAGACCAAGCGGAGTTGTTGGGGCGTTTTGTTTGATGGTGATTTTACTTGCTGTGCTACGTAGATTTTTTTGTTGTTGCAGGTTCGACATTGTCAATAAGACGGCAATGCAAATTTATTTAGTGCGAAAAATTTAAATATTAATTTATTCTAAAAATTAATCACGGAAACTTCGAGATAACACGTTAGATGGAAGCAGCGATACCAAATTACACGCTATTAATTCTTTGGCAGGATTGGCAGTTTATTAACCCGATAATCACGATAAAATTGCGTACGCTAGTAAAAACACGTCTATTCAGTACGCATAATAATACTCAATGTCAATGTCGTCAACGTAAATTGCGACTATTGCGATGTCCTTGCTGGATTTGTAAATGTAAATGCATTGATCATACTTGGACTGAGTAAAACCTGTACTTTTGATGACAGCATCAAGCTTTTTGAACCACTGTCTACCTGCTTGTTTTAGTCCATATATAGACTTTTTCAATTTACAGACTTTGTTTTTTGACATCTCCTCAATAAAGCCTTCCGGTTGAGACATATATATTTCCTCTTGTAGATCGCCATTGAGGAATGCGCTCGAAATATCTAATTGTCTTAATTCAAGATCTTTTTCAACGGCTAATGCGTAAATAAGGCGAAGAGAACTCTGTCTTACTACAGGCGCAAATGTGTCCAAATAGTCAACACCATATTCCTGTGAATATCCTTTCGCGACAAGTCTTGCTTTGCGTTTTTCGATTGTACCATCTGGTCTGTATTTAACTTTGAAAACCCATTTACATCCTACTTGGGCTCTTCCTGCGGGTAGGTCTACCAGTTCCCACGTTTGGTTTTTTATAAGAGAATTATATTCTGCATCTAACGCATGTTTCCATTCTCGACCATATGGAGATGCTAGAGCTTCTTTTAGGGTTTTCGGGTCACCCTCGCTCTCGATTGCTGCTATTTGGCAAGCTTCTTGACTCTTTGCGAACGACCATGAACGCAATCGTTCTTTTATGGAGTTTTTCTGAGTTTCTACTTTTGTTGGTTCTATCGGCAGAGATTCATTTTCATTCAAATTTACTTCTGAACTGTCGAGATATATTTCATCCTCTGATTCAGTAGTTTCCTGTTCTCTGAGAACTTTTCCCCCTGATTCTTTACATTCATTTTCTTTGGCGACGTTCTGCTCTTCGAGATTTAACTTAAAATCAAATTCGTAAAACCCTTTACTTTCATCTTCAATTTCCTCACTAGTGGCTTCAATCTTACCTTCAATAAATTTCACGTCTCTACTTTTGACAATAGTCTTTGTACCACGCTGCCATAGACGGTATGCCTTCGATTCAACACAATAACCAACTAGAATAAACTGCGAGCTTCTAGCTTCCCACTTGGACTTACTCGACTTCTTGTCTAGTGCAAATGCATGACTTCCAATTTGACGTAGATGCTTTACGACTGGTACTCTTCCTGACCACATTTCTTCTGGTGTCTTTAATTTGTTCAAATTGATTGGACAACGATTTCTGATATAAGCTGATGTGTGAATCAACTCAGCCCAATGAAATTCTGGTAACTTTGCCTCTATCATTAAACACCTCGCCATCTCAACCAATGTTCGGTTCATTCGTTCAGCCACCCCGTTTTGTTGAGGAGTGTACTCAACTGTTAATTGGCGTCTGATGCCACATGATTTAAGGAAATCTTCGAACTCATGACTTAATAATTCTTTGGCATTATCTGATCGAAGTGTTTTGATTTTCCTGTTTGTTTCCAACCCAACTTCCTTTTTGAACTGCTTAAATGCTTCTAAATATTCGCACTTCCTTCTTAAAAAACTGACATATACTTTTCGTGTATAGTCGTCAATGAAGGTAGCAAAATATAGCTTCCTACTCATGGACTCTACCCTCATCGGTCCACATAGATCAGTGTGAACAAGTTCCAACAATTCTTTAGAATTTTTGTTATTTTTATGAGGAAATGGCTCTCGAGTTTGTTTACCCCGTATACGAGTAGTACAATCTAACTTTTGACTTCGAAATTTTGGCAAACCTATAACCATGTTGTGAGCATTTAACTTATGTAAACCAGATGAATTCAAATGGCCGTATCGTTTATGCCATAACTCAGTTACGTTATCCATCTTCGCTGATACTCCCTTGCATATTTCGTTATGATATTTATATGAGTTAACTAAATATAAGCCGTGTTGTTTACAAGCCTCGAGTAAAACTATTCCGTCCTTAGAAATTCTAGCTTTTTCATTTAGCATGACTACCTCACAATTGTTGTCTGTCGCTTTTGCTGTCGATATTAAATTACACTTCAGATCTGGTACATAAAGAACTCTATAAAGTTGAACAGACTTTCTAACGTTGTTTACGTCTACTTTAAGTTCAACCGTACCAATGCCTCGAATATCCAACTCTTTTTCATCTGCCAATCGAACTTTCCCAATGTAACTTCGATCCATATCGATAAACTGTGCCTGTGAAAAAGACATGTGGGATGTAGCTCCACTATCTACGTACCACACATTACAATCTGCATTTGTACCATCGCCTATATAGCAATTCTCTGCATCTACAATAAATCCTGTCGATTTTTCTACGCAATTTGACTGCTCTTTATTTTTGTCAAACTTGCAGTTCCTGGCCATGTGACCCTTTTTACCGCATTTATAGCAATTAAATGGAAAAATGGAATTTGACTTACTTTGCTTCTCAGTGTTTTCGTCATTGTTGCTGTACCTTTTCTTATAATATTTCTTCACCTTTAAAGCGTTATCGTTTTCATTTCGATTATCCGATTTATCACCGATCTCCAGTAGTCTTGAACTCAATGTCTTGAGAGTTGGAAAACTCGTTTGCTGTGTCGAATGCAGCCTTCACTTCTTTGTAACTATCTGGTGAACCATCTAATAAAATAACAGTTAGCAAATCTTCATCCAAATCTGTTCCCATCTCACGCAAATATGAAACAATTACATCGAATTCAATTACGTACTTCGAAATGCTCTTCGTCTCGTCCATTTTTATACTTATCAATTTTCGATACATTTCCGCTTTACGCCTGGTAGACTTCCTGTCGTACGTCTCCTGAAGAAATACCCATATCTCGTTCGAAGTCTTGAAATTCCTGACCATCCTGACTATGTCGGCCTCCAAAGCAATAATCAAATCGGCCCGTGCATCCTTGTCTTTGTCATCATGGTCCTCCTGCGCTTTCTTCTGCAACCGCTGCTTTTGTAGCTCATCTGCCGTCCCTAGCGACGACACACTTTCGACTTCCGGTCTTGGTTCACGACCTTCCACCATACGAAATAGCCTGTAATATTGCCTCCATCTGAGGCTTCCACGTCATATAATTGGTTCCATTCAGCAATGGAATTCGTCCAGCGTTCGACAGCATCATTTCTTCTCTTTTCTGTACCAAAATTTATTTAACAGATTTTTCTTCTTGGCGGTTAAGGACTGGGCCCATAACCTATTGTAATTATTGAATTGGAGAAAAAGGCTAGGTCCAATTATAGAACGATAAAATAGTATGTGCGTTTTATTTGGTGATACAATTCGAAGTACAGAAAAATTTTCACAAAACTTATTGAAACATATTGAAATCTAAATGAGAACCAGATTTTATATTTGAACAAGTATTCTATAAATAAAGTTGATTTTCAATAAATTCCATGTAAAGCTTCTTGAGAACAAGAACACTCTGTTCATCGCCGTTCAGAGTCGGCGTTAAACATGTAGGTCCGGTTCTCGGTCAATTGTGTACAAACTGAACACGCACAACACAATCGATCATAAGAAGCTAGGTCATAGTCCTTTCAAGGGCTGAAATGGCCAGTTATTTATTTATTTTATTAAAAGAGAGTGCAATCCAGACAGTAAAAAAAGTTCCTTCCCTGTCAAAAGTTGCAATAAATTTCTTCTGGAAAAAATGGTAAAAGTGTCAAGTTGCTTAAAATAACCTGTTTACAAGTTAGCAAAGAAATTGCAGATCATTTGAAGTTCTTTGAAATAAATAAAAACTATTAATATAAAAACCAGAAATATGGTAAATTGTGTAAAAACTAAGTATAAATGTTAATTTGAGAATTAATTCCAATATTGTTGAAAATCAGTTGCATGTCGTCCGCACTGTCGATGCTCCACATTAAACAAAACGATTTTATTTCACAGTTTACACAATTTTAATCCGAAAAGCGTTCCCGTTCTTATTTGTGCTTTTTTCTATTTCTGAGAGATATTTCCTTAATCTCTCGTTTTTCACAGTTTTACCATTTTAGTTCAAAAAGTATGGGAACAGACCTAATATCAACATATTCTTTTTTTATTTATTTTTTGTATTAAAATATTGTCATGTAGAAAATTGTTATGTTGACAATTACTGCATCTTAGTTTGAAAAGTCTTATGTCGATACATTAAATGGACCCTCTCGACATTTTCCAAGGCTCTCCAAAGTCCGTACACAATTTTACGAAAGCACCAAAGGATTAATAATTAAGAATTTAATTAGGTTCTATGGGTTGCTTTATTGGTTTAAATGTATCAGTATAAAATTAAAAAAAAAGAAAAAATTAGATATACATATCTATAGAAAAATGGGTCTAATGCATAAAAATGAGATGTTTCTCAGAGATCATTCGTGTGAAATCAATCTCAAGAAGTGAGTCATAAGAACATTCTCAGTCTCAGTCTCAAAATTTGTATGCATAAAAAGGAGATCAAGCTCATGACAAACAACTCAACATAAGTGAGATCGATCTTAAAGCTTCAGTTGACCTTTAGTTTATTTAAAGCAAGCTAAAGCAATTAATCGTTAAAATTGCTTCTTAAAATTTCAAAAAAATGTCCAAAGCGAATCTGGAAGTGAACAAAACTGTAGTTTATCAAATAATGAAAATAATAAGCTGGCATAATTTCTAATTGATGAGTTAAAAGAAACTCAAATTTTAGTACAGAAATCTAATCTGCCGGTGCACAAATTAAAAAAAGAAGCACTTGAAAGGTTTCGAATTGTCCTAGAGACTGATGAATTCCTATGTCCTCACCAATTCCATTTTGAAATCCAGGATCAGCCAAAAATCTTAAATATACTCTCATTTTTCAAAATTAGTAAGAGCTCCACCAAGCGATTCCAACGTTGGCCCTAGGAAATGCTCTGCTAACCAATCGATGTTTTCTTTATTAAAACGAAATATAAATTTACTGCTAGATTCTTCAAGTTTCTCAGGCCTTGAGATCCATCTCAATGACTTACGACAACGAGTAAATTCTCAAAATATCGAGTAAAAAGTAATTTCTCGCTTTTATGCATGAGACCCATTGACGGAGATATTTGGGCTCAAGGTTTAATCTTAAAATATCAGATTTTTTTTTTTCATTGTACTGATAATTTGATTTAGTGTATAGTTTTTCTTAAAGAATTTTCTTAAAGCCTTAAGTCTCAAGACTATGTGGTGAAAATTTCAAGTCGATATCTCAAAAAATAACAAAAGCTGCGTTCGATTCTCCAGTGCTCAACTCAATTACGAAAAAAACGGCTACTCACTAAGATGTTACTTACTGAATAGTTGGCAACACTTTTGTTTTGACAGACCACAAGAAGTCTGTCAATAAATTAAATTGAAAACGAAGAAACTGCTTAAGGGGGGAGATACCCTTAGACAGGGTGAAATTAGTTTTGTTTAATAATTCTTTTTCAAGTTGATAACATAATTGGATAATTTTTTTATTTTCCTATATTTTTAGTAAATGGTGGGTCTGGAGAGGTGGGTCCACTTATATGAAACAAAAAAGGTTTTTTTCTTCGGGTACTGATATTTTGAAGAGAAGGATAAACCTGTAATACAGGGTGTTTTTTTTAGGGGTTTGTTTTTCGAATAGAGATAAAACTGGCATTTTGTGGTCAAATCTGGCAACTCTAATGTTATTTATGTTCAGTTTGGTTTGCCATTTCATCATGAACAGGTTGACAAAAGAACAACGCTTGCAAATCGTGCAAATTTATTTCGAAAATAATGGTTCAGTTCGCGAAGTTTACATCGCAAAATTTTGTTCAGTGATGAGGCTCATTTTTGGTTGAATGGCTACGTCAACAAGCAAAATTGCCGCATTTGGAGTGAAGAGAATCCACATTAGATCCTTGAGACGCCATTACATCCACAAAAACTGACTGTTTGTTGTGCTCTATGGGCTGGTGGAGTCATTGGGCCATACTTCTTCCGAAATAATGCTGGAGAGTCAGTTACCTTTATATTTGTTAGTTATTGATAACCGACTATTTTGTTCCTGAATTGGATGGCATGAATGTGGATGAGTTGTGGTTCCAACAAGACGGCGCTACATACCACACAGCGCACATCACAATCGATTTATTGAAGGAAACATTCGATGAGCGCATAATTTCGCGGAATGGACCTGTCAATTGGCCACCAAGATCGTGTGATTTGACACCATTGGATTATTTTCTTTGGGGATATGTGAAGTCGCTCGTCTACGCCAACAAACCAGAAACGTTAGGGGACTTGGAGGCCAACATTCGTGGCGTTATTGCCGACATACGGCCCCATATGCTCGAAAAAGTGGTTGAAAATTGGACCTGTAGAATTGACTTTATTCGAGCCAGCCGCGGCGGCCACATGCCCAAAATCATATTTAAACATTAATGGCATAAAATTATCCTTCTAATAAAGCCAAATTGATGGACATTAAAACGATTTTCTTGTGTTTTATTTCAATTCGAAGTTCTATACCTCTAAAAAAAACACCCTATATAATAAAAAAAGTTAAAAATTAAAATGTATATCTGCTGTTTAATCGAATGGCCAGATTCGACTATTTTTCAACAGTTTTGATTCCAAAAAAGTTATTTATTCACACGATATCTTTCAACTTGTAGGTACATCCGAGCTGTACGAGCTGCTTTTGTCTTGGAGAGACTCTTTCGGTTCTGCTTCGCTACACGTGCCTTATCGGTATTTTCGGCGAAAACTTTGCAATAGGTGCCAATAATTATACCCAGCTCACTCAAAAGCTTCAGAATGGAGGTGTAGCCTTCACTAAATATTCCAGCAGCAAAATTAGCTGAAATTTTGAAATCTCTCGACCCTGACTCTCCAAAACCTATTTTGTGCTTGCATACAGATTAAATTAAAAAATCTGATAGTGCAGTAAAAACTTCGAAGATTTCAATAATGCTGTAGCCATGCAAAGGATTTGTGCGAATATGGTCACTACAAGCAGTTTATCATTTTTTTTTTTAACCGTATTCACGTCACGCTGTGTCTCTGGGTCACTATGCAATTTCAAAGCAATATAAATGACTTAAAACTTGTTTTAAAGAAAAATTCGAACAAACATTTGAAATTTTTCCGAAACTATGAGGTATCTCCCCCCTTAAAGGAAAATAATTTTGTTTTTGTACTCACATCACATTTTGACAGAATCTATTACATTTTACTTATTCCGTACACAAACCAAATAAAAAATAAGAACTTGGCAACGCAACTTTACTCAACTCAACTGATAATTGACCTACTCTATACTCAACTAGCTGTAGACTTTGTTGTTGTTTTTACATACAAATTTTGAAATAAGCGACATGAATTGAGTATAGGCTGGCGAATCGAACGCAGCTAAAGTTATAACCTAGTGAGTAAACCGCCTCCTAGAGCGCGCAGTGCTGGCCCTTATTTTCAAACTCGTTTTTCTCGAAACCATGTTTTCAAAGTCGGTGACCAAGATTTCTCGAAGCTCAGTGAACCGATCGTTTTGATTTTTTTGCAGGCTTATTTTATTCATAAAAATCTAGTACTTGTCATAGGATTTTTTTTTTTGTAGTTTCGTTCATTTTTTTATAGGCAAAATTATGACGAATTTTTGGTCGAAAATCGTTTGTTTACGTTCGAAAGTCCGCCATTTTGTGAAAAATCAATATTTTCAAAAACAGCTATGACAAGTACGAGTTTTAAGTAAAAATAAAAAAATAAATAACTGGCCATTTCAGCCCTTGAAAGGACTTAGACCTAACTTCTTATGATCAATTGTGTTTATTTATTTATTTTTTTTTTTTTATTTTTATTTGTAGTAATGAAGGTATTAGCATGCAAGATGAGCTCTTTTAAATGCAACAATTTAATGTACTTAATATAGATATTAACTCACAATTGTGTTGTGCGTGTTATTAAGTTTGTACACACAATTGACCGAGAACCGGACCTACATGTTTAACGCCGACTCCGAACGGCGATGAACAGAGTGTTCTTGTTCTCAAGAAGCTTTACATGGCATTTTGATTACTCTCTGAGGTTTGCCATTGTCTGCAGAGAGGTGGCGGCCGTACAGAAAAATCATTTTAATTCAAATAATTTTCTGTCGCTGCTGGGGTTCGAACGCGTGTCTCCAGGTTCGTTGACATAGCGGCCACGCACTTTAACCAACTACGCCACGGACGCCACACGAGTCTTAAGTATCTAGTTTAATAATATATTTCATTTTTTTGTTTCTGACGAAATTAGGAGGAACAATCTTGGTCATAGCATTTCACCTTTTTTTCAGAGCGCTCTACAAAAAATGCTGTATCGACCTTAATATTAATTTTTTTTAATAAAAAAAAACTAAAAACGCTCTTGAAGGTGTATATTTTTAGGTATAAAAACCCTCATTTAAAAATTTCGGCCTCTGGCTATATTTCCCCCCTTAAGTCAAAATAACGGAAGTTTTTTAAAACTAATGGCATCATTTTATAAATCACCGTGATGAAACGCAACGCTAACGCGGCGCATCACTTGGATTAAAAATTTGCATTTTATTAATCACTACGTTATTGCGTTAGCTATGTTACGTCACCACGGTGAACTGTCAGTCAACAACAGTTTAGGGTTGTCACATGTAAAATAAAACTAGCATCATTATTGCAAATATTTGAAATATTTAAGATTCACCAAATTCTGACTTGTTGGCAACCATATCAGCTGTTCTTTTCAGCTATCATTAAATTGAAATTGCAATAGGTCTGTTTCCGTACGTACACTGTGTAACTTGTGGGACACTATTTTCTGTTTCCGTACTTTCTGTGCTAAAAATGGGAGAAGAAGAACAAGCATAAAATCGCTCTCTCGAGCACACAAAGTGCACAGAGTGTGCTAGAACTCAAGACTTCGAGTAAAGTAAGAACAAGCATCAAGAAGAATAAGCATCAATAAGAAGAAGCAAATGTCTAAAAAGAAATTTACGTACAATAAATAAATAAAAATTAATGGCATCATTTTATAAATCACCGTGATGAAACGCAACGCTATCGCGGCGCATCACTTTGATTTAAAATTTGCATTTTATTAATCACTACGTTATTGCGTTAGCTATGTTACGTTACAACGGTGAACTGTCAGCTAACAGCAGTTTAGGGTTGTCACATGTGAAATAAAACTAGCATCATTATTGCAAATCTTTGAAATATTTAAGATTCATCAAATTTGGACTTGTTGACAACCATATCAGCTGTTCTCTTCAGCCATCATTAAATTGAAATTGCAATATAAACGCCAAACACTGTCGTACCATTTGCTACCTGCGGTAGTTTTTTTATTTCTTTTAGCAACATTTCGAACTGTTGGTTCGTTGTTGCTGTCTTTAACCTATATTCAAACGATATATGTAAACATTTAAGAATATATGAGTGAAACAAACAGTTATTACCCTTTCAATGCCAACTTATTCGTTCTAACGGCAGCTCAAGAGCAAGTGATGAAAGTGACAGTTCAAGTGAACGAATTTCAAGTGCAGCGTTTTATAAAATGCGAACTTTGTACTGTTTTCACTACGCTATCGCGTTACTCAACGCTGAAGATCACGGCGTGCAGTGTTGCGTTTTATAAATTGCGAATTTCAACAACGCAGCGTGAAGTGATGTGCAGGGGTTTATAAAATGATGCTATAATTATTTGTTAACAAAATCACCGTGCTAGCTCGATATGCGCTTTATTGTCATAGGACCCGATTTTGCATACAAACAAACCACTGTACTATGAAAATCGTTAGTTTTTAAAATAGGTAGCTTAATGTATTTTATGTAAAATGAAGCAACATTTTTCAAAATTAATTATACTTGGGTAATTTTAAGAAGTTATCAAATATTTGCATACGAGGGTAGTCCCAGAAGTACCCGACCTAACAAAGAAACCACAATAAATTTGGGAAAAAGTCTTTATTTCCCTACATAGTTTCCTTTTGTAGCAAGCTCGATAAACTTTTCCCAGTGATGTTCAATTGCTTCGATACCCTATTTATAGTGAGTACCATCGAACTTCTCAGAAATTTCATCGATTGCAGAGTCGGTTGTACACAGTAGAGATGGGTCATTCCGAACCTGTTTAGTTCGCGGAACTATGTTCACAGTCGGACATAGTTCCAATCGTTTCTTCCATTCATTTTAAGCATGTTCAAACAGTTCCGGCTTGCAAGATTTTTATACCCCCTCCCCCTGTTTAAAAAACGTAAAAGAGGTACATTAATTTTGTCACTCCGTTTGTAACACCCATAAGGAGGCGTGGTAGGTATAGAAAAGTGCATATATTCTTGAACAGCATAACCACCCAAGTTGATTTAGCCATGTCCGTCTGTCTGTCTGTCTGTCTGTGATCACGACTACAGCCGTAATTTTCAAGCTATCATCACAAAATTCGATATTTAAACTATTATCTAAAAAATAAAGGTCAAGTTCGAAACTGAGCAAAATCATTTTGAAAACCACGCCTACCTCCCATACAAAGTGACTTTATCGAAAAGGTAAAATCTCTTAGAACTCGACAAAAATAAATAAATGGGCTTGAAATTTTGCATATGTACTTTTATATATAAAATGTACTCTGTCTATGAAATTCAATCAAATCGAATAAAACCACGCCTACCTCACATACAAAGTGACTTTATCAAAAAACAAAAGCGAATATTTTCTGTTAAAACTATTACGAAAATGTTTTTACAAATAAACATTTTATTAACTGCTTAAGACTTTGATTATACTTTGGTTCGGCCGTGGGGGTATTTTAACTTCGGCCTAGTCGAAGATCATTTACTAGTGTTTTTTTTTAAGCAATGTGAACCGACATCTCTTTCACGGATATAATGGCTCACGAATTTTGTGATCGACTACAAGTGCAAATATGCTATATGCGATATGTTTGCGAAAGAACGAAACAACTGATGTGTGAAATGGTAAGATGATATTTCGTCGTTCTTGTTGCACGCAATGCTCTGTTCGTTTCGTTTTGTACATGCTTTCATTCAATCAAATGGAACTGCGGAACTATATAGTTCCGGGACATGTTTTGCAACTCGAGAGTACTCAATTTGTTATTTTTTAGCTCTTATAAGTTACATACGAACAGACAGACGGACATGGCTAAATCGACTTGGGTGGTGATGCTGATCAAGAATACATATACTCTTCTATACCTATGCCTCCTTATGGGCGTTACAAACGGAGTGACAAAATTAATATGCCCCTATTGCGTTTTTGTTTGGTAGTCCACGTGGTCGGGTCACGTGGTCAGGAGTGGTCGGAGGGGGAAGGTTCCCAAGGAAAAAATGTTCCTTTTTCGAAAGTAAAGGGGGTTGGTCATACATTTTAAACCTCTCTGGCCCTTCCTTAAAGCCCCCCTGTTCAGGTGTAGGGAATAAATACACAAAAATCATAAAATTTGTATCGGAGCCTCCCTAAAGAGTGGTCGGAGGGAATAGGTCCCCAAGGAAAAAATGTTAATTTTACCAAAGTAAAGGGCGTTGGTCATACATTTTAACCCTCTCCGGCAATCCCTTAAAGCCCACCTGTTCAGGTGTAGGGAATAAACATACAAAAATCATAAAATTTGTATGGGAGCCCCCCTAAGTACAGGTTAACAGAATAACTATACAAAAATCATTATATTTGGTGCAACCATTACGAAGCTGCTCTGAAGTTGTAAGCCAAACATTCAACGAGTTCAAGGCAACATTGTTGCTTACAACGTAGAGCATCATCATATTCAATAAGCACGAAAACTTCCCTCGTCTGCTCAAAGTAACTACATAGTTCCGCGAACATGTTTCCGCGAACTAGTTCCGCTGTATAAAAGAAACGTTCTGTGTTCGTTCCGGCCCCGGAACTGTTTAGCACAAGTCCAGTACACGGATGTGTGAACTGGTGCATTATGTTGATGAAACAGAACTTAATTTTTCGCCAAATGCGGCCGTTTTTTCTTGACTTCACCACCCAAATGCTGCACTACTCATTCGTAAGTTCGCATAATACTCGCCATTGATTGTTTTTATGTCTGAAGATTATCAATAAAAATTATTCCACGTACAACCTTAAAAAACTGACGCCATGATCTTACCTACAGATGGAACTGTCTTCGAATTCTTTGGAGCCGATTCTCCCCTTTCAGTTCATTGTTTTGATTGTTCCTTCAACTCGGGTGTATAATGATGGACTTATGTTTCATCAATGGTTATAAATCGACGCAAAAAGTGGTTGTTTTTTATCTATACTACTATATACGTTAGGTCGGGTACTTCTGAGACTGTCCTTTTATTTTGGTACTTGATTTATAATCGAAAATGGCTTAATTGTTTTTAAAAATATTCTCCATGAAGATCGATACAGTTTTGTATGAACCAATTTTCGAAGTACTTTTTTAACTCCTATAGATAGAAGTTGCTCGAAATACGTTGACATCGCAATTTTTTTTTTATCTACTCGAATATGAAGAAATCATTTGGTGCCAAGTCCGGACTGTACGGCTGATGACCCATCAATTCGATGTTTTGAATACTCAAAAACGTTTTTGCTTGAGCTAAGGTGTGAGAGCTTACATTGATGAAGCAAACTGGTCAATTCTGAATAGTGCACCACCATTTGTTTGATTGACCGTTCTTCTTTGCTCTAATGAAACGATGGCGACATGTCCAGTTATTCCGAAAAAACAGGCGACCATTTGCTTTGAAACGCTTAGTGCGCAAACAACTTTTGTTGCATTTGGCTCATCTTGAAAGACTCATACAATCGATTGTTGTTTAGTTTCGGGTTCATATGCATAAAACGAGGATTCGTCACCTGTTACGATGTTTTCAAGCACCGCGATTGTATTTTTTTATCACTTCTTTCGACCAATCGACGCGAGCCATTTGTTTTTCACCGAGTGTCAAATTATGTGGAATCCAACGCGAACAAATCTTTTTGACGGCCAAATATTTATGCAATATTGAATGTATGCTGATCCCACTAATTCCGAAAGATGCCTCTATCTTACGGTAGGTCACATGACAATCTTACAATATCAGTTCACGCACAGCATCGATGTTTTGTGGCACAACAGCCGATTTTGGATGATCTTCACAAAATTCGTCCTGTAGCGAAGTGCGACCACGATTGAATTCGGAAAACCAGCGAAACACGGTGGCTCGAGATAGTGCTCCGTCACGAAAAGTCGAAGCGAGTTTATCGGCACATTGCTGTTGGGTTAATCCACATGGAAAGTCGGAGAAAATCATCGTACAAAAATGTTTACGATTTAATTCCATTTTTTTTTGACCAAGATGAATATTCCAAGTATCTGGAAACAACACAAATAGCACTCGTATAACAACACGTTCTGAGTACGTCTACCATTAAAAATGTTAAACTTTACGACGAAAATGTCAAATTTGACATATTGATATTAGTCTTGCCTTTTTTAAGACTTAAAAGTTAACCTACGTATTCGTAGATTAATTAATTGTATAAAATTCGTATTAATTCGTACCTCTATTATTTTCTGGCATCCTTGATAACACTGCTACAAATTAAAAAAAAAACTTAAGTACCACCTTAAATTTTTTCTGTAAAGAAATCATACTTATTTTTTTCTATCATGTACTGTATTTCAGGTAAAATAACTAACAATTATTAGTAAAAAAAAAAGAGTTGGCTGTGCCGTGGACACACCCGTAGGTTTTGACGTGACGAAGTTTCTTGTTGTTGTTTTTAATGTTGATGTTGGTGTTGATGTTGATGTTGATGTTGATGTTGATGTTGATGTTGATGTTGATGTTGATGTTGATGTTAATATGGATGTTGATGTTGATGTTGATGTTGATGTTGATATTGATGTTGATGTTGATGTTGATGTTGATGTTGATGTTAATGTTGATGTTGATGTTGATGTTGATGTTGATGTTGATGATGTTGATGATGTTGATGTTGATGTTGATGTTGATGTTGATGTTGATGTTGATGTTGATGTTGATGTTGATGTTGATGTTGATGTTGATGGATGTTGATGTTGATGTTGATGTTGATGTTGATGTTGTTGTTGATGTTGATGTTGATGTTGATGTTGATGTTGATGTTGATGTTGACGTTGATGTTGATGTTGATGTTGATGTTGATGTTGATGTTGATGTTAATGGTTATGTTGATGTTGATGTTGATGTTGATGTTGATGTTGATGTTGATGTTGATTTTGATTTTGATGTTTATGTTGATGTTGATGTTGATGTTGATGTTGATGTTGATGTTGGTGTTGGTGTTGGTGTTGTTATTGGTGTTGGTGTTGATGTTGGTGTTGGTGTTGGTGTTGGTGTTGGTGTTGGAGTTTTTGTTGGATTTGGAGTTGGTGATTTTCGTTTAGATTTTTTTTTGCTTCCCCATGGGTTGTGCTCTAATTTCAATTAATCCAGCAAAAGTGATGCATATGCGTCACATTAGGCGGTTCCCTGAGGGTTTTTGACACGCCGTCAAATTTATTTTTTATTTTTGTCATATGCCCGAAGACTTCACCTTTGTTTTCGTTCCTTAAAATTTACCGTTGCACCAGTAGTCACAGAGTTAAAAATCCATGTAACGTTTTTTCATGGCTGTAGCATTTTTACTGCATTATGTGATTGCATCCCTGAAATCATGACAACAAAATGTTGTTTGTAATTTAGATGTGAAGCGTAATAACACATCCCTGCTGTCGTAAAACAAAATTTACTGTAGCACTCCTCCTGAGTGAGTAATAATTCCATGCAACGATATTACATTTCTGTTACATAAGCTGCTATATTCACGACCTGACGACGCCGGAATTTTTTTTTTATTTTTGTCGTAAGGCCATGTATAAAAACTTTATTTTCCTTTTTAAACTTTTATCGTAGGTTATATACTCATTGAGTAAAAATTCAATGCAACGCCGCTGCATGAATGTTGCGTTATCGATCTTTGAGCGGCTCTCTCAGGGTCCCCATGATGTCAGAAATTTTTTGTCTAATTTTGTTGTGAGCGCTTCCAGTAGGCCTTTATTGGCGTATCGTATTTTTAATCCCAGCACTAATACTCAGCGAGTAATAATTCCATGTAACAAATTTTCAGTTGCGTTGCTTACGCAGCTCCCACTACGTCCCTGTGCCGTATTAAATTTTTTTTTTTGTTTTTTTAATATAGTCAAAAAATTAACCTTTATGGTCATACTATTTTTGTAATCATAGCTCTTATACCCAGCGAGTAACAATTCAATGAAACGCAGATGAATTTTTAAAAAATTCATTTTTCAACTTTTTTGGAAACCAGAGCAGTACAACGTAACTCCGTCACGTCAAAATTAAAATGTAAACGTCTAGCTTACGCGTTGGTTTATTTAATTATACATAATTCAAGTTATACTGACAACAAAAGTTATTATTAATATATTTTTCACCTTTTTATGTACTGGTAAAACCGCTACCCCTTTCATCACTCACTGCTCTAAGATATGAAGGGAAAAAAGATAAATGTGAATGGAGAAAATGGATTTTTAAAGACATCCTGCAACCCATATTTTTATATGCAATCAACAAATTGTTCACCAAGAACTCCGCGTTTTCGGCTCTGTGAGTACCAAAAAAATCTTTAATAACAGTTTTTAACGATGTCCATGCGCATAGCTCCTTGTCATTGAGTTTTTGTTCGAAGTTTTGGTTTTTCATTAGAGGAGTATTTCTGGACCAATAAAAATTTCTTCTTTTAACTTTGCGTCACTTAATTTTGGATAAATAGACTTGAAATATAACTAGTAAGAAATTATCTTCGACTGGGCCGAAGTTAAAATACCTCCACAGCCAAACCCAAGTATATTCAAAGTCTTAAGTAGTCAATAAAATGTTTATTTGTAAAATCAGAAAATATTCGCTTTTGTTTTTTGATAAAGTCACTTTGTATGGGAGATGGATGTGGTTTTCACTCGATATGGTTGAATTTCATACACAGAGTATATGTTATATGTATATAAAAATTCTTTCTAAGAGATTTTACCGTTTTGATAAATTCATTCTGTATGGGAGGTAGGCGTGGTTTTCATCCGATTTGGCTCACTTTCGAACTTGACCTTTATTTTTTAGATAAAAGCTTAAATATTGAATTTCGTGATGATAGCTTTACAATTACGGCTGTAATCGTGATCACAGACAGACGGACATGGCTAAATCAACTCGGATAGTGATGCTGATCAAGAATATATACACTTTTCTATACCTACCATGCCTCCTTATGGGCGTTACAAACGAAGTGACAAAATTAATATACCCCCATTTACGTTTCTTAAACGTGGGGGTATAAAAATCCTTCGCCACCTTTATCCATTGCTTTTACAAAAATCTTCATTAAACCGAATTTTATATGTAGGGGAGATAAAATAACGTCTTGGGGGTCGATTAAAGGCAAGTATTTTTTCACTCCTCAAACACAAAGTCCGTTCGTTTTGGCCAATCTTAAATCATGTAGTGCTTATCAGTAGCTCTGCTGTCCCACATACAAAGAAAGTAACAGTACTTAGTAAATTCCCCTTGCAAACCAAGTAGGATAGCTATTATTTTAAGGTCAGCACACACATTCCTCTTAAAATCTTTGTATATAATTGAATCCAGTTTTGACTGAATGTTTTCGTATGTCTCTTTTAAGGAAGTTAAATAAGCGACTGGTATCGACGGATACTTATTACCATTATTAAGTAAAACTGACTTCAGACTCGTTTTTGAACCATCAATAATATACGCCATTCGTTTGTTTCGTAGGGAATTTCTAACTCACCCATCAAAGATGGGCTCACAAAAACACATGTTTTCTGAACTAGAGTATAATGCAGCCATTTATTTGTTTCGTTTTCGTTGTACAGATACGTTTGTATCCGATGTCAACAAGTTCCATTCCTGTAGTCTAGATCCAAGTAATTCGGCTTGTACAACAGACAAATTCAAGTCCCGTATCAAATCGTTTAATTCCTGTTGTTGAATTAAATGCGGTTGGCGTAAATCACTTAAAGAGGGTAAAAATTCTGGATCCTCATTGTCAACTTCCATGTCCTTACCATCATCATTTTCATCGCTCGATATATCTAGCTCTTCAGTTTCACTCAGTGGGCTTTTTTTAGGAGGCAAAGGAGGAGGCATGTCTTCACTTTTAGGTATTGGTTTGGATATAAAAGGTTTGGATACAGTAGGATACAGTAGAAGGTTTGGATACAGTAGGGTAGTCGATGTCATGCTTGATTCTCTTCGAAAATCCTCGTATATCAGTCATGCAAAAGGAGCATTCCACTGTTGGTACGGGACAAATCGTACAAATTTGATAAGTTAAGATCTTAAATTAAAAATAAACCGAAATGTTATTGTACAAAGCATCTAATACAATCATTTAGTGTAACGGAGGCTTTTCAAAATCAATTATTTGTTCCTGAAAATATTCATAAATAGGCAGTAATAAGTATGAAAAGATGTTTGTTTGTACGGGACAACCGCAGTCCACCATACTTTTTATTTTTTGACATTATTGGAGAATTTTAGCAAAATTAATTATCTCTGTAAAATTAAAAATATACTTACGTAGACTTCGTCGATCATGGTATGACGAAATACTACAAGTTCGAAAAAATATCTATTAAAATGAGAATAAAAAAATAAAAATTAAATCGTTTGTACGGGACACTTTTGTTTGTACGGGACTCGTACGAAATTCATAAATTAAGTCTTCGTTTTGAATAATTTTTTAAATGAAAACTTAACACTATGATTATCTAAAGTGTGTTTCTTGCATGTTACTTAATGACCGTCGACTAATATATGATGAAATTTTGATATTCCCGGAACAGGCCTTGCAGCTTCCCATGGATAAATATTTTGACTTTTATCAGCTATTTCTGATTCAGCAATACAGAAAACCTTCGTAGAAGGTATTAAGTGGCTGCTAATGTAACGAAATCTTTTGCGTTTTGGATTACGGTACCATCTCCTTGACCTCGAGCTTTTTGGCTTACAAGTTGCTTTACGTTACCACCAACTCCGTCAATCAATTTATAAAAAAACAATGAGATATGTATGTGCCAAAAATTACCATTTTCAGTGGAATGCTCCAAAAGTATCAATCGTTGTTGTGATTACTTGGTTCGCCCCACAGTGCTGGTATTGAAAATTGCATAGATGATTTGTTACCATTCAACCAAGACAGGAGAGTAGTATAGCATGATACACAAAATAGTTGCGGAATCCACGGCTTATCATGATGCACAGTATGTCCAAAATATACAAAATATGCGTTACGTACTTTTTCAGATACTTTTTTCCTTGAGACTGTCCACATATATACTGTCCACATACGTAACAAAACTTGTTTGGTGAATTTTTACAAAGGCGGCGGCTACTTTTTCCAGTATTAAGTTTCAAAACCGTACGAAATAGGTAATCGGAGAGAGAATAACGTGGAATGAACCTTTTTTCTAAATGACGATGACGTTTACTAACATCGGCTAAATATGCGTAGTTGTCGAATCGAAAGTTAAATAACAGCGCTTTTTCTTGATTAATTTCCTATAGTTGGAATGTTTTATTAAATGTAATTAAAGGGAAAAATATAAAATTAGATACGTACACTTTCGTGTCCTTTCACTCGTCTTTCGTCTTTCTAAATAACGTTTCATTTCGTCTTTCGCAATAAAATAAATTATGAAATTGAGATACATTTTATTTTAGGTTGCAAAGTCTTCTGCTTACATAAAGCTTAAAGTATTTCAACAATAAGCTTGTGATCGGTTATTAATATGTAAAACTTAAATTTAAAGGCTCGTTAACATGAGTCAAAGATTATCCGTGTGTACCTCAAAAACAAGACGTGATGGAAACAAAAGACATCCACTGCCTACATACTGTAACTAATAGAAAACTATATTACCAATCAGTTTTTCAGGTACCGAAATCGTGTCACGCAGTGTAATTTAGCATTTACTAGGTCATACATAGGTCAGCAATCTAAAACTAGTGCAATAGTGCAAGATCTTCCAACTGATATAACTTAATTTAGCACTGTATCCTTTACCAATCCAGAGATCTCAGAAAGGCGTATTGAAATAAATATATAGATTCTTTAGTTCTTGAATACCCTTCTTTCCAACTTCGAGCCCAGTAAGTGGGAGAACTAGAAGTGATAGAGAGAAAAAGGCTTCGTATTCAGTAAGCGAAAAAATTAAATTTTGCTGTACTGTGTACTCAATGAAATCATGTGCAAGTCTTACTAATCAAGCATAAATCAAAATTTACCCAAATCTTTGATTAATTTAAAATTTTTCCTTTCTTCACCGCTCACAGAAATGGCACTTCCAGCTGCGTTTACTACTCCTGAGGATTATTTTCGACGTTGTGTAGAATTCCTAAAATCACATGCATGGATTTATCAAAATGCTAACACATGTTTTCTCAAAATGAGGACTTTGGAAAATTTGACACAAGACGAAAACCACTATTTTATTAATGTTGAAACGGAAGAATTGAATGATTTTCCAAACGTTAGCATGCAACTGCCACAGGCACCCACATCGCTGCAAGATTTCCGCAAAAGGCTCGAAGAGCTCATACCGCAAGAAGCATTTGAAGATCCACTGCCAATAGCTATGCCCGAACTGCCCATTTCAAAGAAGATGAATCGCAAGAAGCAACATGAAATCTCTAGACTTGCTCACATGATTCACCAACTTTGCGATAAAAATGAGGTCTTAATAGACTTTGGTGCTGGTCTGGGCTATCTTAGCGAAATGCTGTATCAAAAGAATGCCAACTATAGAATACTTGGACTAGAGGCTGATTTAGAGCGTGTGCAAACAGCGTGTAAACGACAAGCCAGCTTCATGCCCTCAGCAAGCAATTCCATTGTATACAAACAACACATGATCACCGAAAACTCTGCCGAGTATATAGCTCAAAATGTGCAAGAAATGCTTCAGAACATAAAGAAATCAGAACCGGAAACAACGCCTAGTTGGTCTATAATTGGGTTACATGCTTGCGCTGATCTCACTGTTACATCGATGCGACTCTTCTTTGACTTGGCGTCTGTGAGGCGTCTCATAATAATGCCGTGTTGTTACCACAAGCTAGAGATGCTGCCAACACAAAAGTTCCGCAACTTTCCACTTAGTAAAAGTTTGCAAACTATGGTTGACAGTGACAATGACGCAGTTGATGATGAAACAGCGGCAGCGTCTTGTGGTTTCTTTAATATACCGTTTTTGCGTCTAGCCTGCCAACAAACCTTGGCACGTTGGCGTTGCTGCAGCGCTCAGGAACATACAGAGCACGGTATGCAGATGTGGCAACGCGCTGTGGCTGAAGCTATTCTAGATGATGCAGAAAAAGTCTTTAAGAGAAAGAATAAACTTGACTCAAGTCTAACAGATGAAAGCCTAACATACAGGGGCTTGTGTGCCACTTACGAGCTTAAATCGAAGCTTAATAATCAAAGCTTAGATTGGCTGCCGCATCATGAGCGCAAATTTAATGAAGTTCTGCGCTCATATCCAGCAGGTGCAAAGCTTGCAGAGGGCCTGACCTGCTTACAAACAACAATGCAGGTAAAAGCTTACATTTCTCTTAACTTTAGCTTTTGATGGAGTTAATTTTTTTTTTTTGATTTTCAGAAACTTTGCGAAAATATTGTGCTCTATGATCGCTTGTGCTACATGCAGGAGTACGCGGATTCAAAGGACTTAAAACTGTGCACTCGTTTCGTTAAGCTTATGAATGAAAAGCTTTCACCGCGCTGTTATGCCTTGATTGTTGAGAAGCTTGGATGACAAATTTTTCGATGAAAAATCCTACAAAATTATACCTTAAAACAATACAAATCTTATTAATTTGCTTGAGCTTAATCGAACGCATATCCTTGCTGCTTTCGTTGTTGTTGTTGTTGTTGTTGCTGTTGCTGCTTTTGTGGCATTCCCAAAAGAACAACCACGAAAAACTTTGTTGCAAGTGAATTTAATGCAATTAACGACCTTTATAAATAGGCACCAAATATTTTCATAGGGTGCGGAAGAAATAGGATTCAAAACATTCCGAGCAACCACCACAGTAGAACTTAATTAAAATTAACTTACTCTGACGAGAGTTGTACGAGTACATGTGCGATGGGGTGTGGGGCATGTTGGTCTGGCTGACAGTATTTGTTATAGTTAAATTTAAAAAGCTTTTAAGGCACCAACTAACGTCTTTTGTCTACAGCAACTAATTTGAATTAGTGCTTTTAGTGCGGAATATAAAGGAAGTGTATATTTTTTGCTGCTCGGGTTTTTTTTATATGCGATGTTGTATAAAAGTCAATAAATGTTGGACTAAATATTTTTAAAACAACTGTTTGATCTTAGCGTTAGAAACCTAAAACACGGTGTGACCAAATCGACCCAAAAAACAACCTCAGTAAAAATGCTTACACCATAGGTTGAAGGGGGATAAAAATACAATTTAAAAATATTTCGTGTTTTGATAAAGTTAGTACACAAAACAAAAGCTAATGGTTCAGCGGTTAAAAATCAAAAAGAATTTTGTAAATATCTTTTTTAATAAAATTATGCGAGATTCTTAAACTTAACCAATTTTATTCCAGAAAAGGAGGTATTTTTACATTTGGAAAGATGAATACAAATTTTTCAAATTTTGGAACAGTTATAAAAAAAGTAATAAAAAATAAAAAATAACTGGCCATTTCAGCCCTTGAAAGAACTTTGACCTAGCTTCTTATGATCAATTGTGTTGTGCGTGTTATTAAGTTTCTACACAATTGACCGAGAACCGGACCTATGTACATGTTTAACGCCGACTCCGAACGGCGATGAACGGAATGTTCTTGTTCTCAAGAAGCTTTACATGGCATTTTTATTACTCTCTGAGGTTTACCATTGTCTGCAGAGAGGTGGCGGCCGTACAGAAAAATTATTTTATTTCAAATAATTTTCTGTCGCTGCTGGGGTGCGAACCTGGGTCTCCAGGTTCGTTGACATAGCGGCCACGCACTTTAACCAACTACGCCGTGGACGCCACTCCTAAAAAAAGTATGCAGAATTATTTTAAGGGATTTTTAGATCATGAAAATTTTTGGTTTTATCAAGATATTATTTTGCAAAAGAAATTACTTGAACCCTTAATAGAAGCTTTAAGACTCAAAAATGACCAAATTTTGCACGTAAAAAAGTCGGTCTTATTGATTTCCATAAAATTTAAATATTTTGTTAAGAAATGTATCTGGTTTCAGTTTCCAAAGTTTTATTTGCTCTTTTTCATAAACAAAAAAGTTACGAATTATGGATAGTCAACTTTTTTATGGAAATAGTGCACAATAAAGTACTATAGTTTAAAAGACAAAAAAAAAGCTACACGGTAGTTTCGACTATGTCGTAACACAAGACGTAGAATTATTCAATTCGCTTTTGATGACATCTTTTTTAAAAAATATTTAGCAAAATATTTATTCCATACACCTGAGCATATGACCTTTAAAAGAGTGCCGGAAAGGGTTAATGTGTATCACCGACCTCCATTACTTTTGCAAAAGGAACATTTTTGCCTTTGACACCTATTCCCTCCGACCACTCCTTAGGGGGGCTCCCATACAAATTTTATGGTTTTGTATACTTATTCCATACGCCTGAGCATATGACCTTTAAAAGAGTGCCGGAAAGGGTTAATATGTATCACCGACCCTCATAACGTTTGCAAAAGGAACATTTTTGCCTTTGGCACCTATTCCCTCCGACCACTCCTTTGGGGGGCTCCCATACAAATTTTATGGTTTTGTCGATAAAACCGGAAACTGTCGATAAATTGGTAGCAAACTTAAGCAAACAAAAACATCAAATGTTGGCTTTATATTTCATGTAATTGTGTAAAATTTATATAAGTTAGAGAGTTCAAACATGAATTTTTCTCCCAGTGAGGATCAAGCAGACCAACAAGTGCTAACATCAACATTGTACGATCAGTACTTTAGGCACACCAAAGGCTCAAATTGTGACATAAATACCGACACCTGATCACTATCAACCTCCCTACTTACCTCCGAGAATGCCGTGCTCTACGTCAAAAAAAAAAAAACACAGGTGTGTCACTGGACACACGAGAGAAGCTAAGCATTTTCGCAATTTCATAGATTAGATAATTTAATAGCATTTTTTCGATTAAAATAATTTTTTTTTTAAATTTAAAACTTTAAAATAACAAAATAAACTAAAAAATATGTATAATTTTCTATGTCTACCCACGCCTCCTTATGGGCATTATAAACGGTGTGACAAAATTAATTGTTTGTTGTTGTTTCAATGTAAAAGGGAAATTTGAGAGAATGAGCGAGGGAATTTATTTTGCCCAGAATGGTCACCAAATGATGCGAAAATAATATGGAATCACCATGGTTGAATAAATAAGGTTGTCTCGTCGCTGATCGTACTCTCTTCTCAGTACCCATAATTGTCAACATCAATGCAAAGCAAAAACAATAATTTGCAATCGGCTTTACATATCAATTTTTGCTTTCAGATTTTGTATGAGCTGTCAACTTCGATTTGACATTTATGGGAACTCGCTCTCACCCATGCGACAACCTTATTTATTCAACCATGGGAATCACGAGATCAAAACAGTGTTGCGCTGTGCAATTATTCACAACATTTGTCTTTTAGTATTGAAAGTTGTACACTTTAAGTACGAAATGCATTAAAGCAGTAATGGAACCTGCTTAATAACAACACTCACCATACTTATACTCGTGTTACTTCTTTGCATAAAGTATTAAAAGTAGCAAAAAGTGTACTAGTGTTCAGAGATCAAATGAGCGTCTGTATCGTCTGACCCATGATACAATTATACAAGGTAGGAGTGACAGTTTATTCGTCTTATTCCAAATGTCAAAAATGAAAGAGCGAATGAAGCACAAAAGAAAATAGAAAATAAAATATACAGGCAAATGACAGTCGGTGCAGGACACTGCTGAGAAAATATCCAGTTGTCACTCCTACCTTGTATAATTGTATCATGGTCTGACCGTCTCATCAAACGAAAAAAGAGCGTAAAAAAGGACGTGATCGGGGATCATATGAGCGTCTGCATAACAACGGCCTTAAAGCCCCCCTGTTCAGTTGTAGGGAATAAATATACAAAAATCATTAAATTTGTTTTTAGCATCTGAACGACATCTGGTAGTAAGTAAAAGCAAAATTTTTGTTTTTTAGTACTCTTGTTTGTATAGCCAATACACAATCTATAGTGGCTATTGTGTATTGGATAATGGTTATTGTAGGAGATGAAGGATATGTAGCCAATACACGTTCATATAAATAGATTATTTTGATCTACTGCAACATAGCAATATTTACAAACGAAGTATTTTGGTTGGATGGTTAAAGCGTTGAACTATCAGTCGAGGGGAATGAGTTCAATTCCTGCAGCGGACAAAAAATTATTTTTAATTTAACATTGTCTTGTTGCAATAGATGCAAGCAAAAAACAATATCAATGCCAAGAAAAACGGTGTCGGAAAAAAGTTCGTTTTTTTAGATTTTACTACAGCAAATCGCAGAACGAGGTGTAAAAAGCTCCGCTGCAAAATTTTGTTTGTTTCGTAACAATTTTTTATCTATAGGAGTTTTAATTCGTGGCGACCGTGGCGTAGTTGGTTAAAGTGCGTGGCCTCTATGCCAACGGCCGACACCTCTCTGCAGACAATGGCAAATCTCAGAGATTAATCAAAATGCCATGTAAAGCTTCTTGAGAACAAGAACATTCCTCGCCGTTCGGAGTCGGCGTTAAATCTGTAGGTCTGGTTCTCGGTCAATTGTGTACAAACTTAAATAAACGCACAACACAATTGATCATAAGAAGCTAGGTCAAAGTCCTTTCAAGGGCTGAAATGGTCAGTTATTTATTTTTTTTATTTAATTTTAATTGGTCCCAACATTAGAGCCATTCGAAACGATCCCATGTTTAAGAGCAATTTAGATGTCACCGAGAAGAAAGCATGGATGAGTTTCAAAGCTGCCAAAGAAATCTTTTTAAGTAACAATACTGCCGTCATAAGAGAATGCGGTATCTACATATTCCAATATTCTGAGATAAACGACTTACAGTAATTAATCAAAAATTCACCTTTAATGGTTTGGATGGTTAAAAATATTTGGTTCTTCAGGACAGTTAAATCCAGTTTGTTTTCAATAATAATGATATTTTACCAATTTTATTAAAAATGCAAAAAACTGTGGAACAGACACTGTAGTTTCCGCTTTTTTATTATTTGTTCTATAAATTTAAATTATCACAAACAGTTCTAAAAGCCGTATGTCCGTTTTATATAGGAAAAACCTTCTTATCTATTGATTTTTTGATTCCGATGTGTATCACGATTTGAAATTTTGTTGTCCTTTGGTGACGTCAGGGTAAAGCACAACTCCAGCCCATCTAAGAACTTAAAGTTCGTTGATATTTTCGGAAAAATCAAATCAAATTTGAAGTTTTTGTGGAAATATTTGTTTTCCTTTTGAAAGAAAACCTATTTTATTTGATTAAAAAAATCATTTAATATTAAAAAGAACTTTTTTTGAAGCACAAAAATAAAGAAGTAAACACATTTTAAAAAGCAGTAACTACAAATATAAAGGGAAAACGCGGTAACTGCCTGCAGATACCGCTTTTTTATATCTGTTTATGTAGATACCGCGTTTTCTGCTTGAATGATTGCTTTAATTTGTAGATATGATATTTAAGGTTAAAATATTAGGCAATTCAGAAAAATATTCTCAATTTTTATTTTCTTTATTTGAAGATGGAAGAAAGATGATTAAGAAAAAACAATAAAACTGATTTTGATTTTCATGCTCTATGCCGCAGTCTTCTTTATGACAGCAGAATAGATCAGAATACTAAAAAGACTTAGAGAAATGATTTCGACTTTAAAAGAAATGAAAAACTTTGTCTTTGAAATCTCTTTGAAAATTCACATGTTTTACAACCATCTTGACTTTTTTCCACCAAATATGGGAGAATTGTCCGACCAACGTGGAGAAAAATTTCATCAAGAAATGCTTCAAATGGAAAATAGATACAAGGGAAAAAGCTTGATTGCAATGCTTGCAGAATATTGTTGGAGTGTTAAGCTAGATGACTTGGAAAACTCATACAGCCGTTATCCAAAAAAGAAAAAAAATTACTCATTAAATTACATTGAATATGTACAGTGGCGTTCAGATGAATAGCACAGCTCTAAAATTCAAAATGTTTGGATAAATATTACTAGTCTATAATTTAAGGATCCAGAAATCCCACTATTATTCCCATATGAACTTTCAACACTGGTTCCAAATCTTTACTTAATTTTTCCTATATGGTCGAATTTTTAAGATACAGTTTAAAATTTTAAATTTAAAATATTTTCTAAAATACAAAATATTACTTTTTATTTTATGGTGTGTAGCTTAGATTCTAAATAAAAAAAACTAAGAATGATCAAAAACGATTAAAACAACCTGTATCTTGCATATCTTACCATATAGCAAAAAACTGAGAACAGATTTGGAACCAGCGTTAAAAGTTCATATAGGAATGAACATATTTGAGTTTTAGTGCGATGCTAATTAGTTGCACGCCACTGTACATTAGTCGGTATATATAACATTTATTATAATAAAGTACAAATACTAATAAAATAATAATAAAATGTTGACAAAAATTAAAATTCGCCATATTTAAGTTTAATTTTATTGCGTGTTAAAGTTTATATTAAAACGTAATTCAGTAATTCGTAAAGTATAATTCAATTTATATAAAGTAACTCATACGATTTTTAAAATACTTTAAAAATTGATTAGAAATAACCAGGCGATCAACCAAGCGATTTTAATGAAATTTTGCAGAAGTATAGTTAATATGTTATATATTATCAACAAATTTTTTTGTTTTAATTGGACAAAAAACTTCAAGGATATAAAGAATTTTAAAATATAAAGGACATTTTTCATATAATTTTTATCAATTTTATCAATTAATATATTTTTAATTTTTTTTTACTTTATTCTCTTTAATTTGATACCAAATTTGTTATGATAGGACATAAACTTCTATACTAAACAATTATTCAAAGATAGTTATCCTTTTAATTTCAAAGTCCTGTAGTGACCGAACTAGAGGTGACCCGAAAAAAATAATTGCATATTCGTAATCAGTGTACACGAAAATATAAAGAACCGATAACAAAGTAGGCGGTGTTTTTTCGTGTTGTACCGTGTTTTTACTCTTATTTATTTTTTATTTTTCAAAAGGATGTATGATAAAGACATATTAAAGAAACGAAACGCGATATTTGAATTGTTTAATTACTTTAAATTTAACAATTCATAAACTTTTTTAAGTTTCATTAGTTCAACGTGTAAAACTCGAATCGCATTCACCGAAGAATAATTTAATTACTTTGCATAATTTCTTTGTGATGAACACAATGGCAGCGTAGCGACGCCATAATTGCACTTAATGGATGTTTCCGATAAGAATTGCAACAAATCATAAAAGACAAAGTAGGGTAGCAATTCTGTTGTGAGGAAAAAAAATGCGACGTACGTTAGAAGTGAAACTCAGGTATGAATGGAAAAAATTGGTTAAAGCGTAAATAACACACTTTTTATAGGTACTGAAATGGGAAGTACTAGAACACTGTTTACTTTATGGAACATGTCGAATTTTATTTTAAAGGATATTGGAAAAATTATTTATGGTAAGGGTCTTACTTCATTACCATAACACTAAAAAAGTATTGCTGAAAATCATCCTATATGTTAGCAGAAGATAATGATGGCTTACATGTTTTTAAAGAGGTAATCTCGATTTG
Organism: Pherbina coryleti; assembly: GCA_943735915.1. Classification (NCBI taxonomy): domain Eukaryota; kingdom Metazoa; phylum Arthropoda; class Insecta; order Diptera; family Sciomyzidae; genus Pherbina; species Pherbina coryleti. The sequence continues at coordinate 66,044,233 of OX030950.1, forward strand.
AAAGATAAGGAATGACCTGCACAGCTAAAAATGTCAAAGATGAATAATTGAAGGCTTGCTCAATCAAGGCTCATGTAAAAGAAGAATTGTCTGACTTGTTGGGAGTTTACTTGAAACCCGTAGTAAAATGCCTTAAAGCCATGACATTGATCAACAAGCACACAGAACCAAAAACGTACTTAATAACAAAGAAAAAGTTCTTTGTCCCAATGTATTATACAAAGAACGAATTCTTTGGTTCAATGAATCTTTGTTCTTACGTTATTTCTTTGATATGTTATGAAGAAAAATGATTAATGAATGACACATACAACTGTTACAATAAGTTAGTCTGTCCTTAGAAATTTTAAAACAATATCAAGACATATTTTAAAAAATCAGTTTCTTATTGAGATAAAATTCTCTAATGGTTTTTTAGATATTACAACACAAGAACTGGAACAAAATTTTAATGAACACGAACAATGAACTGTTCTTTAAAATTAAGAACAACGATTCATTGAGCCAAAGAATTCGTTCTTTGGGGCAATGAATAGTTCTTAAAAATCAATGAATTTCGCTTTATGAACGAGATTCTTTGATTTTAAGAACAATATTTGGTTCAGTGCAAGACAATTGGGTCATTTATGAATTAAAACTGTAAGACTTTGAAAGAAGTTTGATCTAGTATAAAAAACCCAAACACAATGAAACATCACTGGAAATCGCTACTGACTAGAATTTATTGAAGGAAAAATTACTGAAATATTTTGCAAGACACAAAGCGGCCTTGGTAGTCGAGTAGGTAGCGTGCTCGACTGCCACCCCAGAGATCCTGGGTTCGAATCCCGGCCAGGTCCTGCGCTTTAACCTTTCGCATTTGCAATTTTCTTTCCTCATTTCTAATCAACTGAAATTGAAAACTCATCAATAAGATTGCCTTATAACTTAAATTGACTGAGGTAAAGTCATAAATAACACTTGCCTCAGATTCAAATTCACATGTTACGGCTTTACACCACGCTTAGAACATACTACACATGTTTCAACACAAACTTGACTGAATAGGTATTACACCTGAAATTCTTGGTTCAAAGCCAAAAAAAACTCGTTTTTCCTTCTGACTATCACTTGTTCATGATGAATCATGATCAGGTATGGGCACCACTACATTGAAAGCTTCTGTGTTGATTCTGTGTTTGACTTTTATCTTTGATTTGTTGTTGCGTTTTGTTCGCTACATAAGCCTTTGTTCTTTGAAGAAGAAGAAGAAGAAGAAGAAGAAGAAGAAGAAGAAGAAGAAGAAGAAGAAGAAGAAGAAGAAGAAGAAGAAGAAGAAGAAGAAGAAGAAGAAGAAGAAGAAGAAGAAGAAGAAGAAGAAGAAGAAGAAGAAGAAGAAGAAGAAAAAGAAGAAGAAGAAGAAGAAGAAGTAAGTCTTTGATTAGAACAAAGATTTAGATAAGGATTAGGACAAGGATAACACTATGGACGATGAAAAGGATTTGGACAAGGATTAAGAGAAGTTTGAAGACAACCATTTTAACAAGGACTAGGTCAATGTGTCAAAGTCAAAAATGTTCGACTTACCATTTCATCATGAAAATACTTACGCCCGAACAACGTTTGCAAGTTATTGAAATTTACTATCAAAATTCGTGCTGTGTAAAAAATGTGTTTTGCAAGTTACTTCCATTTTATGGTCGTCATAATTGGCTCACCGAGCAGGCTATTCAAGCCATTGCGACCAAATTTCACACCGATTTTACTCTATTCGAAATCAATCCACCAAACCGTATCCATAGAGTGCGTACCGAGGAGAATACTGCTGCGATATCCGCAAGTGTTAATGAAGATCGTGATATATCGCTTCGGCGCCGGTCGCAGTAATTGGGGCTGTGTTATTCGACCACCTGCATAATTTTACGGAAGGATTCTGATCTGAAGGCTTATAAATTACAGCTGGAGGAAGAATTTAAGCCAGGCGATATGCCATAACCCTGAATTTGGGCGAATTCCGCTTTTTATCGAAAAATTGTCTTGAGCAACGTTGACTCAATGGGTACGTGAAAAAGCAGAATTTCCGAATTTGGTCCGAAGAACAGTCAGATGTAGTTCAAAATCCCAATGCAACCCGAAAAATGCGATGTTTAGTGCGGTTTATGGGCCGGCGGTATCATTGGATCGCAATTCGTTAGAGGTAATGATGACGCCACGTAATCGTCAATGGGGCAAAGTATCGTTCGATGATTACGAACTTTTTTTACAAAATAGAAGAATTAAACTTAGTTGACATGTGGTTTCAGCAGGACGGTGCCACATGCCATACTACACGCGATATCATGAACCAATTGAAAAATGAACTTGATGACCTCCAAGATCGCGCTATTTGACCCCACTAGACTAGGGGTACGTCAAGTCTCTCGTCTAGAGGATAATTACAACTCGTAGGCCAATGATTAGGAAGAGGGTTAGGATAAGTATAAGATTGGCGATAAGAGCAAGAACAAGTTTATGCTGCTAAGAAGCAGCATAAAGACAAGTTTAAGGAAAAGGATTAAGACAAGGATAAAGACAAGGTCAAGGACTATGATAAGGACATGGATTTCGATAGAGGCTAAGACAGTGATAAGAAAAAGTGATAGGACAATATTAAGGATGGCTGTTTAGGTACAGATAAGGATAAGGATTCAAATAAGGATTAGGGCAAGCCAACCACGACTGCTATTTTGCAAGACAACACTAAACGTATCGTTGGTGAGATACCATCCGAAATGTTGGAAAAAAAGTGCCAAACTTTCAGAGTGGACCACCTGAATCGTAGTTATGGGCAACATTTGCATGAAATAATTTTTAAAAAGTTAGGCAAGCATTGAATCGATTTAAATGAATATTTCATTCACTTTTGCAAATGTTATGTTTTCTTCAATTTTCAAACGCTTACGAAATCACCCTTTAGATAGGATTAGTAGAGAGACTAGCACAAGTATGAAGACAAGGAATGCGATAAGGCTAAAGGCAAGGATTATGACAAGGATCAGGACAAATAAGAGCATAAGGATTACGACAAGGACTAAGATCTAAATATGTACGAAGCTAAAAACGAAAAAGAAATAAAGATTCGGACAAGGCTAAACTCAAGAATAAAGACGAGGGTTGGATCAAGGTCAAGGACGAGGATCAGGACAAGGATAATTACAACTCGTAGGCCAATGATTAGGAAGAGGGTTAGGATAAGTATAAGATTGGCGATAAGAGCAAGAACAAGTTTATGCTGCTAAGAAGCAGCATAAAGACAAGTTTAAGGAAAAGGATTAAGACAAGGATAAAGACAAGGTCAAGGACTATGATAAGGACATGGATTTCGATAGAGGCTAAGACAGTGATAAGAAAAAGTGATAGGACAATATTAAGGATGGCTGTTTAGGTACAGATAAGGATAAGGATTCAAATAAGGATTAGGACAAAAATTAAGGCAAGGGTTAGGAAAAGGATGTTTTTATTATAATTAATGTTTGTTTTTTTTAAACGAAAACTTATCATATCTTTTTTGTTTTTACTCGTGTTCAGATTGCAAAAGTTATTATTTTCCCTTTCGCTTCTGACTATCCCTTAACGATATCCTTTTTTCAATACCATTTTAATATCAATATCACAAAAAAGCGATATGTTTTAATGAAGGAGTGCTTGGAATTAATTCATAAAAAAGTCTATTTATTTTACTAGTTCCTTCTTTTCAACTCTTTGATAGTTCAGCGTACAATCTTTCGTTTTTAAAATATTCGCTTTAACCAAAACGAAGAAGTATAGATTACAAACTTAGCAGCGGGTTCCGAGTAAAATAATTCGTTTATCTCCTTTTCCATGAAATCCATTAAAAATTCAATTATCAACGGAGATTTCGCATATCAACCAAAATCATAAGTAATGAAAATCAATTTGTGATCATTAGATGAAGGATATTTTAAATTTTCTCTAAAAATGCTAAATTAAAAAACCTAAAAATTAAATATTCACAGCGATTTGGAGCTAATATTTTAAGTTCTGTATAACAAACTGAGGGTGTCATAAAATGAATGTTACATTGTATAATTTGAGATATACATAGTTTCGAGTAATGTATGAAACAAAATTAAAATACTTATTTTAATACGAACGCAAGAAACAGGGGCTTACCGAGGTCATTTTGATTGGGGGAGAGTAGCAAGGTATTTCGGACGACTGGATTCCCTTAAGTCCCAAATTTTTTATTAAATATTTACAACATAGCTGAATTAAGTAAAGTTATTCATTCGTTCGATCAATATAAATAATTCTTATGGGAAAGTGAGTTGGCCGACTGAAGTTGGTTTAAGGTACGACTGAAAGTGAATTAGCCGAGTGAAGTTCACTTAAGGTACGACTAAAAGTGAACTGGCCGACTGAAGAATAGTCGACTAAAGTTGGTTTTTGTTATGAAAATGGCAATAAAAGGTACGACTGACTTTGATGCGTTCATAATTATCTAAATGGTGTGAAAAATGTATAGTAATTGATCAATTGAGAACGGCTGGGCCCATTTGGCTCAAATTTTTTTTCAGTTGTTTGTAATTGCCAGGAGAAGGTTCTTACGATAGAACATTTTGGGGAAACTCTCCGGAAAAGTCGGGAAATTGGAAAAATTGAAAAGTTCATTGTTGTATTGAATTTTGTGTGTAAATGTTCCGGAATTGCTTTTCGAATGGAAAAACTGAAAATTCTTACCACTTCATTTGTTTTTTTTCGACAAAATTTTTGCATTTTATCGTATGATTTGTTGATTTTGGACAATGTTAAGGTGGAAAATTTGTTGTGAAGTTTGCAAAATTTTGGATAAGAGGCCCTACATCCTTCAATTGCGTGCGTACTGTGGATGGTGTGCTGTGCGGCACTTTTCGGGAGGCTTACCAACGTTTTACTTTGTTCGAAAACGATACACATTGGGACTCAACGCACGCTGATTCGTACATTGTTTGCGATCATCATAGCCACATGTCATCCGTCGAACCCGACCGCATTGTGGGACAAGGACGAGATGGCTGACGACATTTTGCACAGAGTTCGCACGACAACTCCGAATTTCGGTATCGAAATTAATGACGGCATGCGCAACGAAGCGTTTATTCTGATCGAAGACATGTGAGTGCTCAAGTGCGGCAGTCTGCCGACGACATTTGGAATGCCAGCGCCAAATCGTTTGATGCACGATGCATTCAATCGCGAATTCCAACGGCAGCAAGTCTATGATCGAGATGAGCTGGCCGAAAGAGTCCGAACAAATGTGTCGCTGTAGAATGCCAAGCAGAAGAACGTGTACGATTCGCTGATGAAGGTTGTTGACGATGGAACAGGAGGTATTTACATTCCTGATGCTCCCGGTGGGACAGGTAAGACATTCGTAATTTCGTTGATTCTGGCAACAATTCGGTCAAGATCTCAAATTACGTTGGCTGTTGCATCTTCTGCCGGTCGAACTGTATAAAATTATAAAAATCTTGATTGGATTAGTGAACGGGCTATACTAGCAGCGAAGAATAAAGACGTCGATAGCTTGAATTTCATTATTCAAAGTCAAATCGCTGGAGAATTGCATTTGTGCAAGTCCGTTCACAACGTGACTGACGAGGATGAAGCGACCAACTATCCGACGAAATTTTTAAACTCGCTTGATGTGTCAGGAACTCCGCCCGGAGGTGGAAACCCCCTAGGAGGGTTTCGAACTATACTTTTGAAATTCACATAACTGTGTGATTATGAAAAATTTCCCTGAAGTAAAGTTATATTTATTATGATTTATTATAATTCTTCATCATTGAGGCTTCCCTATCAAAGTTTAAATTAAACAGGACAACTCTAGTGAAAAGTACCTCAACTGATGTAAGGGATAAGTAGTTTTAAAGCAGTGTCGGGCAAGCCAATACATAAACTTCCATACTTGTGTGTGTGCCTGAGAGAGTGGCAGCGCTACGTTTTCTTACTTAATGAATACTTACCCAGCAGAAAAGTGGACCAAATTTTAAATAGTTCTGAACTAGTTCCAAATAGGACCACTACTAGTTCCACTACAATACCCTTTAACATTGAACGAACTGACGCTTTTTGCGGGTTGATGTCATAGGAAAAGACAATTGTCCCCAGAAACACTCCTTTTTCCCTATATTTGAACTAGTTGCATTAGGAACATTTTTAAACTGGTCGCTTTCGCAGTAGCCTGAAAGTGGTTCTTTTTTAACTAGTTTTAAAGTGAACATATCAAAAGTGTAAGAATTTAGTGCAATGGAAAGGTCATAAAGATCTCATTTGTACCATCTTTTCCATCCACAATCCAGAAAACATTTTGTCTATAAACATTTTTTTTTATTATTTTTTCTTGTGCGCAGCAAATTTTAAAAAGTAGCCAGAACGCGTTTATTTTTGTCAACAATACTTTTGAAAACAAAACCAAAAATAACTGTTCTACACTGAACGCCTTTTGTACTTTTTCAGAGCTACTGCGAACTGCGCTAGAAATGAACTAGTTCACTTTTTCAATTGACTCCAAAATAACTGCGGGGTAACTTCAACTGTTATGCTCTGCGTTGGCAGCGAATTGTAGCCTATTCACGCGTGAATAGGAAAGTAAAAAAATATCCGACAAATGTTCACCAAATCTTGCTGGTAATGGCTGCGTTACCAGTAACGACATCATCGAACGAACACTCTTTTTTAACATTACGCCGGTTAAAAAATTGCTTGCGTTCTACTATGAGCGAAAATCGGCTGAACGGATTGGCTGCACTTAATATTTATCGGGACGTTGAAGTTCGTGTAGATGCAGTATTGGACTTTTTTTTCTGTACCCTGACGCATTCATTTATTGATTCAAGTAACGATAATCAAGGGCAAATTCAAAGGAGAGGAAGTCCTTATTCCACGAATTCCATTTATTCCAACTGATCTTCCATTCCAATAAAGCGGATTCAGTTCCCCGTTCGATTGGCTTTTGCAATGTCAATCAATAAATCGCAAGGCCAATTAGTGGAAGTCTGTGGGACAATCTCGAATTTCCCTGTTTTTTGCACGGTCAGCTGTCCGTTGCCTGTTCGCGTGTTTGCAAACCGTCTTCGTTGTTTGCTCTTGCGCCGGAAAACAAACCAAAAAACTTTGTTTATCATATCGCTCTCTAATGATTTCGATTCCATTCAAATAAATCACATTGAAATTTGAACTATCTGTGTTTTATTATCACTTTGGAGTTGTGATAACAAAACTGACCACTTTGGAATAAATTGGGGGGAACTTCTCGCGTTAAATTGGGGCGAGATGAAGTTCGCCGGGTCCGCTAGTTATTATTTTCCAGTAAAAAAAAAACAATTAGGCTGACTCTTAAAAATTAAAGGGGTAGCCCACCCGCTAGTTTCTCCCCTGGCAAGAAAAGTAAGAACTTGTTTTTTTTTCTAGTTTTTTTTTGCCCTTTATTGCAAATGTTTAATAATAATATGGAATATTAACATAGTTGATAATTTATTAAAATTATTTTTAGATTTTTTGCAAATATCCTGTTTTTTTTTAGATATTTAGATTTATAATGTTACAAATCAAAACAGCACCAACTATTTATATATATTTATATACAACTTTGCTAATTATGTAGTAATAAAACTATTCCAGTTAAGCATTTTTTTTTGTCTTCATATCTATAACATTTTAATACCCTTCAATAAGCCCTGAATATTCCATATTTACAAGAGGAAACAAAAACAAATCAAAACGAAAACCCCAAAAATAAAAACTTAACCGAAACAATACTTCGAAATACTACAAAGGTAGCACAGTGTTATTTCTATTGCTTTAGCTGTTTATGCCAAGCCTCAAAAGCTGTTTATGCCAATAACTTATATGTATTAGTGTAACACATGAATGATGTATCTATGTTTATTTATGTAGTACGCTCAGAATTAAAATTTATCCAGCCCATAAAATTTTAATTCCAATATATTTTGAAGCATTCGTTCAAATTCTTAGTTGTAATAGTAACTTTAACATCATAGCCAGCATCATCATCAGTAGCAGCGTCAACAGGAGTACAAGTTAGAAACAAGGTATTCATTTTCTGTCGTCATCACTCTGTGCGGCAGTCAATTGGTTGATAATGTTGTTGATTTCTTCGCTACAAGAGAGAAAAAAAAAACAGAAAAAAAATACGATAAAGATGCGAAATTGAGATGGATCTGCGACTCTTCTTAGGCACCCCACCAAAGCCGCCAGACTGCCCCATTCATTCATTCATGTACTTACATATTATTGCAGCGATAAAGATTTTTCACACCCGTGTAGATGCAAGACATCATAAATGCCGAATTGGATTTACTGTTCGATGTGGTAGTTACGCCATTTGTGAGAGTTGCCGCTGATGCCTCACCTCCAGCTGGCTCTTGTTCGTAGACCGGTGTCATGTATTCACCGGTACGCTTTCCATAGCGTGAGCCCAGGAAGAATCGATCATTGCGTGGCACTACATTCAGTCGCCGTGTTTTCGAAGATGCAAACATTGATGAGGAGGCAGCTCCGCCATCGGATCTCCCATATCGGCTGCCCACAAAGAACGAAGGACGTTTCTGCATTGTTATGGTATTTGTGTCTAAGAGATAATGTTGGATGAAAAGATAAGAATGGATGAATGCATTGTATTAGATTTCGGTTTAGTATTTCAAACGCTTTTGATTATTATCGATGCAAATGCAGGTAGAAAGAAAATAAAATTTAAAAAAATTAATGGAAATATACTTAAGAAAAATCGAATCCGTTCGTCTGTTATAAATCTTTGAATAATCATTGAAAGGCAACAAATTAATGTGAGAGAAAAAACATATTCTTCTAAGAGAATATTTTACTATTTGCAACACAGTGCTTTAAGGAAAGGGAGACTAACCACATGAATATTGCATAAAGAAATTTTATTGTGTCATTATTATTAATTTGATATAATAAGAGAAAAACTTGCATATAAGGCTTATACATTTAATCTGTTTCTAAATTTTGTTTCGAAATAATTGGCCCTCCGAAGACCTGTTTCGCATAACTCACCAGTCGGGTTGAAGAACAAGGTTTACATTTTGATCGATAACTTCGTTTTCGACATTTTTCAGTTTTTCAAAACGAGGTTGAAAATAACTTAAATAGTAACACTATTCCTCAAAAGAACTGGTAGGGAATCGCGAGAGTTGCTATTTATATTTCTGGCCTTATATTGAAAAATCAAATATTTAGGATCGAAATAGGTTTTATTGTTTTTCAAAATATTCTTCATGAAGATCAAATCAATTTTCCATGCGTTGTACTAATTTTGGAAGCATTTTTTACTCCGATTGAGGTAACTCCATAAGAAACGTTTTGCATGCAACAACCGCTTCTTCGAGTGTCGAAAATCGTTCACCAAGTAATTTGTTCTTATTATTTCCAGGAATAAAAAAAAAGCATTGCGTGTCAAATCAAGGCTGTACGGCGGATACTCAAAAAGGTCTTTTTTTTGAGTAGATGTGTGAGAGCTCGAATTGTCATGATCCAGAAAAATTCGCCTCTTCTTCGAATTTCTCTGATGAGCCTGTGCCGTTCGAAATTCACCATCCTACGGTGGTCTTACGCCACTGTCGCCACATGACCGTTAATGACGATGAAACAGGCAAACTTTTACGTTGATGTGCTTCTTCCGCGAGCAACTTTTGTTGCAATTAGCGGGTTATCCTACAGTGCCGACTTATCGCCCATGACTTCTTCTTATTCCCTCAAATTAAAAAAATGCAAGACTTAAAAGGCAACCCACGCATAGCAAAATAAATGAAGTTTTTTGGACTGGAGTTTTTTAAATTAATAAAGTTTAACCTCAACTTTTTTAGTTTTATGAACGTCCAATTCTCGGCTATTACTGAGATGGTGTAAACTTTGACTTGCGCATTTAGTTGTAGGTTTTTATCAGATTTTCGAGAGAATTATTAACACTAAGGGCCAGTTTTTCAGTGCTGGTTTAAACTCTAGTCAAATTAAACCGAGGTTAACTCACCAAAATTGGACGTTTAAACTCGGTTTAAGCAAAATAAAAACACATTATATGATAATTTAAGTCAATTCAACTTAAACGAATGCAACAATATCTAGTTAAGCCGAATTTTAACGTCCCTTTTTGGTGAGTTAAGCTCGGTTTAATTTGACTAGAGTTTAAACCCGCACTGAAAAACTGGCCCTAAGTAATTTATAATTAGAATGACTATAAAAAACTTCATTTCGCCATGAACGTTGGTGGGGTGGGGGCTAACCCCGAAAGATTTTCAAGAACAAGTATTCAGGTATATAACAAATGTAACAACAACTTGAATAACTATTCACTAAATTTATAAAATTTACTTAACGTGCATTCAAAAAGCGATAATTTGAAAACGGTGACTGTTTGAAAATATTTAATTGAAATATGTATGCTTACCTATAACACTGTTCTACAAATGTTTGTTTTTTTCACTTCACAAGAGTTTCCATTATACATTATGCCAATACATATGATGACTTTATGCGTTTTTAGAATGTTTTCATCACTTCAATTTTTCCGTCAAGGACCTTTTTAGTACCTTGCCTAACTTAATGTATCATAACTTTGCTTCTACTTATCGAAATTTGATTTTTTATTAACAATTACACTTGCAGTCTTCCATTTTTGCTGAAATTTCTTAAGTCGTGCATTTATGAGCAAAGAGATAATTTTTTTTTAAAATTTTCTTTTAGCTATTAAAAATAATCAAAAATTCTTCTTACATAATTATTTTGGCTTATTGGGTATAAAGTCCACTGCATTGGATTTTCAATGCTTGTAAAAACAGACAAAATTGGTTAACAAACAACTTAGTTATGGAAGATAAAACATTGAAGTAACTAAGTTTCTGAGTTTCTAAGAACTGCAGTGCAATTTTCTGATCTCAGAATACCAATTGAAATTTTTATCAATTTTTGTATCAGCTGTCAAAGTGTTTCCACAGTGCCGCGGTGAAATACTTTTAAGAAATTTTAATAAGGACTGTGTTAATAAAATGTGCGATAAGCGGGATAACTTTTATTTCATATGTGGTTTGTCCTAAAATCCTAAATCCTGAATCCTAAAATTGATTAATCGACAAACCCTGAAGTGATATCACTGTATGAAAAATATTTTACTCGGTGCATTATGCGCCACAAGTGGTACATACTAAACCTCTGCACAAATGCACTCGTTTTTTCCACAACAGTAGATCCAACAGTGCAGAGTTCAGAGCTTGACAGAACTCTGTTAGTCAAGCAGAGCTTATCCAAGTCATTTAATAACAACAAACAAGCACTGCAGAGCACTCGTCGACTTCAAAGAGAACTATGTTCGCCGTTTGCTTTAACAGAACACGATGTTGTTTGTTTAATAAAAACAGAACAATTTATAACAGCGAAAAATGCACCAATCACACCTAACACAGCAGAACCTTGGCGAAGTAATTATTTTTGTTTCGTAGTGAGTGGTGGTTTTTTAACAATTCTTTTAATTTTTATTTTTTTTGGAGAGAATTTTTTAAATAATTGCTAAAAAGAATGGATGTAAATGACGTAAGTTATTAAAATTTTAATTTTATTACAATATTTAATATTTAATATTATATATTTATTATAATGAATGTTTAATATAATTGATTTGTGTTTATTTTTTGTTCAATCATTAATTTATATATTTAAATTTTGCGTAATTTTTTTTTCAAGTTGTAAAGTTTGTTTGTTAGTTTTTGTTGTTAGTTAATGTTGTGGTTGTTTTCTTTTTATCATTCCTTTTTGCGCGTCACTTGTTTATTAATATATATATATTAAGCACAGTTAACGTCTGCATTATTGGTACTTTTTTCAATTCTTTGCTAAGCGTTAACCCTTTAAGCGGCAGAGCCTTGGCAGAAGTTATTATAGAAATTAGTTATAGGAAGTAATTATTTTTATTTCGTAGTGAGTGGGGTTTTTTTTGACAATTTTTGGAATTTTTTTTTTTTTTTGAGAAAATTTTGTAAATAATTGCTTAATAGAATTATTTAAATTTTAATTTTATTATCATGAATGTTTAACCAAGATAGCGCCAGACAATTTTTTTTTATTTTGTGGTTTTATTTTGTGCAACAACCTGTAATTTTAAACTCGGATTTCAAAATACAAAGAGAAATAATGATGTACGAAAGTTCAAATACAATTTTTCACGACGATTTTAATATTTTGCAGTGGTGGAATGTTCACAAAATAAGTTTCCCCTACTTAATAAAATAGTTGCAGCATTTTAGCTACGCCAGCAAGCAGCTCAGCTTCGGAAAGAGTTTTTTCCGTAGCTCGAAATTTGATTTCCGAAAAAAGAACTAGCATTGGTTCAAGCTCTATTTCGGTTAACCAAATAATGTTTTTGCACTCGAATATAAACAAATTGGACATGAGCAGAGAATTGCAAAAGCAACTAACAAATAATTAATTTTATTTTTTAGTTTCAAAACCGTTTTCCCAATACATTCAATATTGCTAAAACCAATTACACTTACAACTTATCTAATTAACTTTACTGATAACATTTGAAACATTCACCAGTAACAAAACTTTAATCCGAAAATAACAAATCACTACTAATAACTTAAAGCGTCCGTGGGTCCGTGGCGTAGTTGGTTAAAGTGCGTGGCCGCTATGTCAACGAACCTGGAGACCCGGGTTCAAACCCCAGCAGCGACAGAAAATTATTTGAATTAAAATAATTTTTCTGTACGGCCGCCACCTCTCTGCAGACAATGGCAAACCTCAGAGAGTAATCAAAGTGCCATGTAAAGCTTCTTGAGAACAAGAACCATTCCGTTCATCGCCGTTCGGAGTCGGCGTTAAGCATGTAGGCCAGGTTCTCGGTCAATTGTGTACAAACTTAATAACACGCACAACACAATTGATCATAAGAAGCTAGGTCAAAGTCCTTTCAAGGGCTGAAATGGGCAGTTATTTATTTTTTTTTTTTAATAATAACTTAACAAACAATATCACCAATAACAACAAAACTTACATCTACGACAATTCAATGACAACAAAAAAAAAAACATCACCACAATAGACCAACAATCACACAAACACCAATGCTACCATAAACAACAAACGAAATCATCATCAGCAACAATATCAACAATCCAACATAATAATAAACTAACTACACCAGACTTACAATATAACCACAAATAATAAAAGTAAAAACACACCTTCAACTACATTATTGTAGTTTTAATTATTGTTATATTATATAATTTGATGAATTTCTTATATTTTGTTACTTACAAATTTTTAAAATTGTAACTTGTTTTTAATTAAATATTATTATTAAAACGGAAAACATACATTTTAATACAAAACAAATAAGTCTTCTATTATAATTTGAATAATTAATAAGAAAATCACTTTTTTTAGCTTTTTAAATATATGCACCTAATGATTTTTTACAAGAAAATGTATAGTATGAAACTTAAATAACACAGCATAACTTCAAGCGTTCTGCTGTTGTTTACATAACTTTCGAGTCAGTGCAGACTTCTTTTCCGAATCGTGCATAACATTGTTTTGGTTTTAGTCTGTTCTTGTTCTGCTCAAGCGACGAGTGCTCTCTGTAGTGTTAGGTTTGATTTCATTAATGAGAGCAAAACATAGCAAAAGCTTGCACTACAAACGAGTGCTTTGAAACGCATTTCAAGCGCACTCGTGCAGAGGTTTAGTACATACACGAGCTGTACAAAACATTATATTCATAGTACAGTTGATTCTCACAAATTAGAACCACTTTGTTCCATGGGTGGTTCTAATTTCTGGACAGTTCGAATTTGTGAGAGTTTTAAATAAGAGTTTATATGATCGAGGAGTTTATAAGAGTTTATATGATAGGAGGACGATCTTCACATGGCAACGTGTCTGACTGCCTCAACCTGGTGAGGCCAGCATTATCCATGTCGAACTCGTCTCAAGTCGACTCAAACCTCTGCGTGGTGTCCTCTAGAAACGGCAAACTGGCAACCGTTAGTTTGACGGCTAATGTGAGCGGCGGGCTCCCCCTGCCTTTAAAGGGTTGTGCGTTGGGTTTGAAGCCCACCACGTAAAAACAAAATTTCAATGAAACGCATAAGAAATAAGATAAAAGTGATCCCCAAATCTGATGACGACTACTGCAAACGAAAAACTGACAATGATTTACGGATATGCACCTGGAACGTCCGAACCCTTAATTGGGATGGTGCCTCTATCCAACTGATAGATATCTTAGAAAGATACAAAGCTGATATCACTGCAATCCAAGAAATGCGATGGAAGGGACAGGGTTGCTTACGGCAATCATCCTGTGATATCTACTACAGCGGCCATGCGGAGAAGCACGAATTTGGATGCGGATTCGTGGTTGGCAAGCGACTACGGCATCATGTCCTGCGATTCACACCTGTGAACGAACGACTTGCCATAATCCGTGTCAAGGCAAGATTCTTCAATATAAGCCTGATTTGTGCGCACGCTCCGACAGAAGACAAGGACGATGAGACCAAAGACAGCTTCTACGAGCGCCTTGAAGAGGCCTATGAGCGCAGCCCCCGCCACGACATAAAAATCGTGCTTGGTGACTTTAACGCCAAGGTGGGAAAAGAAAATATCTTTGGTCCAACAGTCGGAAAGTTCAGCCTCCACGACAATACCTCCGATAACGGAATGAGGCTGATTGACTTTGCCGCAGCGCGAAACATGGTCGTTAGTAGCACTAGATTCAAGCATCTCGATATTCATAAAGCAACTTGGCTGTCTCCTGATCAAAAGACGCGTAACCAAATTGATCACGTTTTGATTGACGGAAGGCACTCTTCCAGTGTTTTAGATGTACGCACGATCCGTGGTGCCAATATAGACTCGGATCATTATCTTGTCGCAGCCAAGATCCGTACACGCCTGTGCGCAACGAAGAATGCGCGCAATCCAGCACAGAGAAAGCTAGACGTCGAAAAGCTGTAATCAAAACAAACAGCCGAAGACTTCGCTACTCGACTCTCACTCCTGCTTCAAGAAAGCACTCCTCCGATCGACGATATATGCGCGCAGTGGAATCACATTTCCCACTCTATGAGTACGGCTGCCGAAGAGGTGATAGGCTATCACCGCCCTCGCCGAAACCAGTGGCACGACCAAGAGTGTCGCGACGCCACTGCAGAAAAAGACGCCGCCTACAAAGCCACCCTGCAGTCGGTTGTAACGCGTGCTGCTAAAGAGCGATACAAAGAGAAGAGGAGGGAAGAGAGACGCATTTTCAGGCGAAAGAAAAGGGAAGCAGAAATGCGTGAGTGCGAGAAAATTGAGATGCATGGTGACAGGAATGAGGTCCGAAAATTTTTCGAAAAAATAAGACGCCTGGCCGATGGTTTCAAGACCGGGGCCTCTTCCTGCAAGGATGAAAATGGGAATCTAGTGACAGATATCCAGAGTACACTGATGATGTGGAGGGAACACTTCTCTAGGCTTCTGAATGGTGACGACGACAACAATCCCGCCAATAGAGATGATATCCCGGAAATCCCAATTGTGGACAACAGCGTTGAAGTTCCGCTGCCCGACCATAGTGAAGTCTTGAAAGCTATAGCTCGGCTTAAAAACAACAAAGCCGCAGGAGCCGATGGCTTACCGGCGGAGATCTCTAAGAATGGAGGCGAAGCTCTATTTAAATGCATTCATGAGCTTCTATGCAGAATATGGTCGGAAGAATGCATTCCAAACGATTGGAACCTCAGTGTGCTCTGCCCAATCCACAAGAAAGGCGATCCCACAATTTGCGCCAACTACCGTGGGATAAGCCTTCTGAATATCGCATATAAGGTCCTGTCGAGCGTACTATGTGAAAGACTAAAGCCCATCGTAAACCAGCTGATTGGACCTTATCAGTGTGGCTTCAGACCTGGTAAATCCACCATAGACCAGATATTTACGCTACGACAAATCTTGGAGAAGACCCTAGAAAAACAGATCGACACACACCATCTTTTTGTCGATTATAAAGCCGCCTTCGACAGTCCTATAAGGAATTATCTATACTCCGCCATGTCTGAATTTGGTATTCCTGCAAAGCTCATCTTTGCAGAATGACACTGAGCAACACCAGCAGCACAGTTAAGATCGGGAAGGATCTCACTCCTCCATTCGATTACCAAACGAGGTTTCAGACAAGGTGATTCCTTATCGTGCGACTTTTTCAACCTGATGATGGAGAAGATCATCCGAGCTGCTGATTTGAGACGTAGCGGCACGATATTCTACAAAAGTATTATGCTGCTGGCGTATGCTGATGATATCGATATCATTGGCCATAATACGCGCGAAGTCAGTGCAGCATTCTCCAGATTAGCGAAAGAGTCGAGTCGAATGGGTCTTGCAGTGAACGCAGATAAGACGAAATACCTAGTGTCAACAAATAAACAGTCCCAGCGTCTTGGAAACCACGTCACTGTTGACAACATCTCCTTCGAGGTTGTTAAGGACTTCGTCTACCTGGGATCCAGCATTAACTCTTTCAACGATGTTAGTATTGAGATAAAACGAAGGATAACTCTTGCCAACAGGTGTCACTTTGGGCTGAGTAGGCAATTGAGAAGCAGAGCCCTCTCTCGACGAACAAAACTCACGCTCTATAAGTCACTAATCATGCCCGTCCTATTATATGCAGCACAAACCTGGACGTTGAGCAGTTCTGATGAAAAGACTCTGGGAGCCTTCGAGAGAAAGATCCTTCGTAAAATCTTCGGTCCAATCTGCGTCAATGGCGAGTACCGAATTCGATGGAACCACGAGCTGTATGAGCTGTACGCTGACATCGACATAGTTAAGCGCATTAAAATCGAGCGGCTCCGCTGGCTAGGTCATGTTGAGCGAATGGAAAACGACGCTCCAGCGAAAAAAAATATTCGATTCGGTGCCCGGTGGTGGTCAACGCAGAAGAGGACGCCCACATCTTCGTTGGAAGGATCAGGTGTTGGATAACCTGACCACGCTTGGTGTTTCCAACTGGCGCCAGCAAGCGCAGAACAGAAATGGCTGGCGCAATTTCTTATACGAGGCCAAAACCGACTTACGGTTGTAAGCGCCAGATAAGTAAGTAAGTAGTATGATCGAATCAAGTTTTATATAGGGGGTATCCCAAACAATGTATCAATTCAGGCTATTTTAAGCAAAGACTTGGGATAAAATAAAGTTCTCTAAGTTATTTTGTTCAAATGAAGTGATTACGATAAAAGTACTCGGATAAGAATTGAAGTTTTATGAGGGGTTCCACAAAAAGGTGTCTGATCCAGCCCATTTTTATTAAAGACCATTGCTATAATACTGAAAATAATTGCGTGTGATTACAATAACATAAAGTATTTATTTTAAAAGATACGAGATATTTAAAGTTCGGGTTATATGGAGGGTACCCCGAATAATGGTCTGATTATAGCAATTTTTAGAAATGATTTTAGACCAAATATGAACTTTTTTCAAAAAATATTGAAGGAGTCCAAAAATACATCGATTTTTAACTTTGTCTTATAAGGGAGGTAGGCGTGTTCCTTCTCTGATTTGGCCAATATTTAGAATATATCTTAATATATGTATATCGTCCATACCAAATTTCGTTGCTCTGTGGCATCTGAAAATCTGAATCTGAAAAAGTAAGGTGAAATCATAGCGAGCTCACCGAGTGCACCATGCACCACAAGTATGGAGGGTCAGTCGATAACATAATTTTACCTTAAAAAGTAAAAAAAAGCGACATATCTCGAAAACAAAGCATAGGCCAAAAATAACACCAGATTTGGCTTTCCTAAAGGAGGTCTCGAATTCGAGATGCACAGGTATAGGGGTCAGACGATGTGATAACCTTAAAAAATAAGGAAAAATAAGGATCACTAAACCAAATACAAGGAGATGCATGCATTCACAGAGAATCAAGTTGTTATTTCTGTTTCAAATTTATATTTCTATTTCAAAAATCCATTAAAATTCGGAAGATATGTTAAACCATACTTTCGTATATAACTTTGTTATTTAATAACTGAATTCATTTTTTTTTAATTAGTTCAAAAATGAAATGAAAAAATAAAATGAAGAAAAATATAAACAAAATTATGTCAATAGACTTTTTTGATATCTTAACGTTAGAAAATGTAAAAATTAAAAAAAAATGAGCGTTGATTGTTTTAGCCTCTATTATTTTGAAATGGATTGGTATATTTCTATTATTTAAATTAGAATACAAAACTGCAAGACTTACTTTTGTTATAATATAAAGGTTTTTAAATCAGTTGAGCAGGAGCAATGTTATGACATATCAAGTAAGGCAAGGTAAGAACATTTTTACTGATTCATTTATCTGACAATTACACTGATTCATTTTGTCCATGACAAAAAATTCGAAGTGATACAAAAATTCTGTAAATGCAGAAAATCCTCATATATTACCACTTAATGAAATATATGTGTGGGATGTCTTGTACAGTTTTCGGGTAGAACAGTGTAATTATATGAAATACATATGTTTAAAATATGAAATTTACTAGGCATATCAACGGGATTTATCACCTATCATAATAAATTAATACCAGCAAATTCCAAATATACCAAATGGGGGGCTGAGAAATTTTTCTAAAAATCATGTACCAGTGTCTTAACTCACCATCACCGTTTTTCGCTTCGAGGCTCTCGGTGTAATGATCTGCTGATACTGCTGATTCCAGCGCACAATGAGCCAGCACTGTGCAGGAAACGAACAGTAAAATTTGCATAAAGCTCGATTTTATGAGGAACATAGCTGGATTTATGTTTATCTGAATCACCGTCGTTGAAGTGTGCTGCAATAATAAAAAAAAACAAAATAAAATTTAAAATTTTATAAAATACAACATATAAATTGAAGTTAGTTGGTGAACGGTTAACAGGTCAGCCAATCCTGTCAGGCTTAAATCGGTTGACATATGACTGATGAGCTCAGAGGCGACAGCAACAAGTGAAACCCTAAATAATGTCGTCAATAAAAAGTACTTTTGTAATAAAATATTTAAATGCCCAAATAATAGCAGGTAGTCAACATGTGGTTTTGCATGAATGGCCGAGTGTATGTTTGTGTGTGTGTGTGTTTATTTTTGAGCTTGTTACAAATGCCAACAACGTGTGATGAATGATTATTATTCATTCGTTCTCAATTCATTCATGAACAATCCTTCTAGAGGAAGCGTAAAAAATAAATGCTTTAACCGGAAGTGTTATTTGCCGTTGTTGAAAATGCGTATGCGTTGTACATTCTTTTGTGCTTTAATTACTGCTTAATAAGAGTGGCTTTGAGCTTATCGGTGCGCCAAACATTATTATTATATACAGGGCGCGCCATATACTATTATGCCGGTGAGTAAACATTGAATAACTTAGACATTTACTCGTATCAGCTGATTGACTTGAGTAGACAGTTTTTTGATTCAGTACAATTTTAATCATGAATCGTTTCTTCAGACCGAAATGATCGCTATACCACCCGAGAGGGTATATTTTGTTTTGAGCACTTGATTGATTTTGTATTAAAAAACTAGTCCAAATAAATTATTGTAAAGGACCAAATTAAATAAAAGTACCTAGTTTATGCAAATTGGTTGTTCGTATATAATTTATATAGGAACAACCAATATATAGGAATATTTATAGTAATTTTTTTTGCATATTTTGATTCCATTTACATTAATTACCTCCCACATTTTATAAAGAAGCTATCACTAGAAATAAAAGTTATAGTTTTATTTGTATAATGACGTACGCGCATGCATAGATTGTCGTAAAAAACTTAAAATGCGTTTTTCTCGAAACTACGAACCTACTTGACCAATTGTAAAAAATTTTAATTTAAAAATATGTTTGATTATTTATAAGAAATAAGAAAAACTACACAATAAGCCTCTAAAACTTCAAAAAACTACACCCTCTCTAAAAAATCGTAAAAAGCACCTTTTTTTCAAAAATTCATGAGAAAGTCCCCTTAAGTTATTCAATATTCACATACCGACACAAAAGATGTCGCATCCTGTACATACATGTGTATATATTTTTACTGTTTTATTTTCACCCACATTCCGTAATGATATATGATGTTTTCATAAAATATCCGCTATAGTACATATGAGTCGCAGATTGTTTTTTTTTCTCATTTTGCTTCCTTAATTAAATTTCATAAATATTGTTTAATCGTCATTCACCTCCATTAGCGGCAATTATGTTAATTTTTATCGGTCACATGTTTTAATCTTTTACTTTTATTTTAATGTGTGGAAAACCACAAAAAATAAAAATAAGCACCTGGAAGCACTGTTCAATTAATTTTTGAATTGTTAAATTGTTGCAATGCTCCTGTTGGATTTGTGGATATGACGAAGTGGATCTTTGCGGGTTTATTTTAATAAATGGTTTGTCTGAAAAAAAGAAAATTTTCGGTTTAGTAAAGAGTTCTTGGGCGTTTTCATTGATTTTTGAAAAATATGAACTTTTGACAAAATGGCGGGCGTAGAAAGGAAATTTTCATTTTTTAACGCACAAAATTGATGTCGTTTTAGGTTATAAATCAAAAATATAAAAATAAAAAAATAAATAACTGGCCATTTCAGCCCTTGAAAGCACTTTGACCTAGCTTGTTATGATCAATTGTGTTTAAGTTTGTACGCAATTGACCGAGAACCGGACCTACATGTTTAACGCCGACTCCGAACGGCGATGAACGGAATGTTCTTGTTCTCAAGAAGCTTTACATGGCAGCATTTCGATTACTCTCTGAGGTTTGCCATTGTCTGCAGAGAGGTGGCGGCCGTACAGAAAAATTATTTTAATTCAAATAACTTTCTGTCGCTGCTGGGGTTCGAACGAACCTGGGTCTCCAGGTTCGTTGACATAACGGCCAAAATGCGTGGCCAACTACGCCATATAACTTTCTGTCGCTGCTGGGGTTCGAACGAACCTGGGTCTCCAGGTTCGTTGACATAGCAGCCACGCACTTTAACCAACTACGCCACGTACGCCACAATCCGTAATCAAAAATATGCATATAAAAAAAAAGATACAGTATACCGTGTATACAGTAAAGAAGTGAAACTTCTTCTTTGTATACACTCTTTCTCTTCTAGAATAAGAACCATTTTAGTGTAAAGGCTCGATTATGCAATCGTAAAGCTACGCAACTTAACGTGGCGTAGAGTTCTATCTGGAATAGAACGCATCACTGCGCTAGGTTACGTTACGATTTCACTAACCACTTACACTTATTTTTCATAAGATAGAACTCTACTTCACGTTACGTTGCGTTGGTTTACGATTGCATAATCGAACCTTAAAGGCAAAGAGAGAGCTTTTTAAGCAAAAGAAATACAATTAAAAGTTTTTATAAAAAAATATTCTGTTTATTTAATATTCATTGGTATGGACCTATGGCCGAAAAACAATTAATTCGAAAACCAATTTGCGTCGTATATAAATAGAGATGTGAATACAGAATACAACTTGATATATTTTTAAATCAATATATGTACGTATTAATATTACTTATATCACACATATTATACTTACTATTATTAATAATATTTCGATATAAAATTATATAACTACAATATGTATAAAATAGTTATCTATTGAAAGAACTTATTTCAACTTTTCTTGAGCACAGTCTCAAGTTGGCGTCATGGGCGACAGCATATGCTTCATGAATTTGGGGTTCTATATAATTTTACATAGCAATATTATGAATAATAATATAATATATGTAATATGAGCAAAATTCATAGAGGTAAAAATATTGCCATGGCAGCCCTAGTATGAGAGTCTACTTTGCGAAAATCATAATGCGCTCAGGGCAACTCTTTTATTGACTTCTGCTTCGCTGAATCTTTCTCTCTTCTACCCGAGTCATGGCAACCCCCCTATCTACCACACATAGAACGCAATCAGCACACAATCTGCGGCTTTTGCCACCCAGCGGTAATCGAAGCGCTTCAAAAGCACTAAACAAGAGCTTCTGCCATAGAGCTTCACACATCTGGAGTGCTTTTTAAGTAAACCAAATTCATATTAAAATTTATATCGGATGTCCTAGGATGAAAGCGCTTCTTAACAAACAAATAGTTAAAAAAGCTCTTTAAAAAAAACAAAATTCAAAGCGAGAATTTTTTACATTTTGTAAGATGCGAGGAGTGAACTCGGACCGCTGGCATTACAATCAAATGCCATACCGCTCTGCTATTTCCATGCTGGTTTAGTTATGAACAAAATGTGTATAAAAATATGATCTCCACAACTCAGAACTCTGAAAAGCACATCCTCAAAGTATACCAAAAATGCGCATAAAAAGCGCTATTTCTAGGAACGCTTTTAATTTTCCCGTTCGGCATCTACAGCAAAAGTAGTTTGATTAATTGTTACGTAGAGCAAATAATTATACGAAGAGTTTAGCTCGATAGATAGGACGTCGTCTTTGTGATCTTGAGTTAGCAGGTTTTATACTCAGCGGTGGCAAAAATATTTTTACAGTCTTTTATACAATGTATACATGTCTCATTCTTTCTACTATAAAACATATCTTTCTTCTCTATCGTGTAACGAAATGAAGTAAATTGACCTTGAAATTTTACTGCTCAATATTCTCGTTCAAATTTTGAAGCGCCGCCTAAGAAGTTTTAGTTAAAAAAAAAAAACAAACAATTAAATGCCCAGAATTCTTTACTATACTAATGAACATGTTTTAGTTCAGTAAAGTTCCTGCCCAGGTTAAACCACTGGGGTTAAACCACTTCCAGCAACAACTGGAGCATTATGTGCATGCGGGCGGTATCATACCAGTGGGTTCTTTATCCAAACAACACCAGCTTGGATAAGCTGAATTCGCCAACGGGCAATTGGGAATTATTCACAGCAACCATAACATTTGTCTCAATTAGCAACTCTTTTTCAGATTCCGACGTCACTTCATCGAAGGATTATATAGTTTTCGTGAGCAACATCATAACCTCGGAACAAATCGTCTTCTTCATCCCCGCAAAAAACCCGGCCAGTCTGTCCTTAGTGAGTTGTTGCCGGTTTATCGGCGGCCTTGAATATCGCTAGAATATCGAATATAGACCTCTATTTTAAACCATATTAAGGTCTTCCCTTACTTCGTCGCTTATTCCCCACATTTCAAATATACAAAAATACAGTAGAAATGCAACAACAAACGATGTTTACGCAGTCAATGCCAAAAATAAAACTGCATAGCTCTGACATAACATATGGGCAAATCCCAAAAATAGTCCACCAAGTGTGAGAAACTAAAGATGCTCCTCTTCTAAGAGCGTTATTGTTTATTAAAAGCTTAATATATCTACATTTAAGTTCCCAATCAATTTTTTTTTCTTGAGGTTTTATGTAATAAAAAAACAAGTGATTCGAGTCAATATTCGAGTTAAGTTTTTTTTTGTTTTTTTCAGGTTGTTTACTGATCTAAGAAAGCTATTAATATAAAAGCTTTACGTATAAAAGTTTTTCTATTTCCCTTTGCACTTCTTTCTTCGCAAATTGGCGCCATAATAGGTTTGACAAAATTTGTGCATAACGGTGTATTTTGCAAAATTAATATGATTAACTCTGTTCTGACGTCCGACACATAAAAAGAGTTTTATTTAGATAGAATTGTTAAATCAAATTAAAAACAAAAATTGAAACCTGTTACAAAGCAAGTTTTTGCATATTTTCCAGAATATAACTGCTGATTTAAAATATAAATAATTTTCAGCTCATATCAACTGGACAAACTTAGTGACGTCCGAACGGTAGGCGACATTTTCAAATAGAATTGACGTAGAAATAACTTTTGTATATTACTTGTGTAGATAGTAAGCCAAATATTAAAAAAAGTGCATAGAGATCCAAAAATTTGCGAAATAATTAAAAAAAAACTTGATGATATCGCAAAAAGTTAAAGGAAAAAATAAAAACGACCACCAGTTAGCTAAACAAAATATGTGTGGGGCAGCCACGCATGGTAGAAGTGAAACTTGAACCTAAGAAAATAGAGATTTTTAAGTGGTTAATTGATTTACTCTTGAATATAATCTTATTAAAAAAGTCCCATTTTATATAATTGCAAGATTGGATAAAATCTGTTTTAAAACAATTTCGAAAAGTTGAATGTTATGATACCATACCACCATTATACCATATTATCATCTGTCATAATATATCACCGTCATTATGTATCACACCGGTATTATGAATTATACCGTCATAATGTATCATAAAACTATACCATGTTATCATTCCATGCTCACCTTAGCACCATACTATACCATCAGATAATACTATCATACCATACCATCATATTTTACCACCAAACCATACCTACCAACATTCCATACATCTATACATCATTTCATCGTACCATACCATAATACCGTACCATTAACTAATCACATTATAGCCATCATGCCATACCATCATATAATCATACCATACCATTAACCCTTATCCAAACATTTTAAATAGAAAAACTTTCTTCAATTTGATCATACAAAAACATAAAGCTCTTTGTCGAGGTATGAATTCTCGAACTCCTTCTGTAGATGTCTTTAACTGAGGTTTCAGGAATTTGTTTCTTTTAAGCATCTTTAAAATTTAATTCACGCTGACACCTTGTAAATTTGTCATAACTTAAAAGCAATTTGGACAGGTTGTTGACAATTTGCGGCGAATTGGTGGTGACAAAAGGAAACGAAAATTGAAGATACACATGGGTTTTTATCGCCAGTTTTTTGTGAAGAAAAGACAAGGTATTTATTTCTAAAATTAAGGCAATAAACGCCAAGAAATTGAAAACTACGTAACATCGCTCCACAATAGATGGCAAAATATTAAAAATATTGCAAAAATGAAACCTCCCTTTATATTGCTCGAACAGCCTATTTTTTGAACGTAGAGTAGATGTTTATATTAAAAATAATTAAAAAAAAATCTATAAGTAAAATAATGTAATGATGGAAAAATTAATGACGTCCGACACATGACGTCCGAACAATAATAAATATTACAAAAATAAAACCAATAATAAAAATTAACGACTATGCTTGCTTTTTTGTATATTTCAGTTAATTCTAAACGTTTCATTCATATAATATTATCTCGTAGCTCGAATCAGTTCGCTGCAAATAGCAGATTTTGCAATTAATATCAAAACTACTTCTATTTCAATAACGTCCGAACGCTGAATATCAAAACCACTGTTCATATACTTACACTTATATTGTAGTTTTTTCTGATATTTATAAATAGCAGCCCCTTAATACTGAATGTTGCACCAGTTACTTTTTCCTAAACAAAACATTTTCAGCATTTTAATTGGAAAAAATGCGTCCGAATGTGACGTCCGACACGCAGGATTTGTCCATATATATCTGTGTCCACGAGCAATAACCGTTTAAGGCAGAACTGAGTTATTTATATAGCTATATTTCTTGAATATATCGTCACATTTACACAAAATCGGTAGCTTCTAGCATGAACCAAACCAAAGTTCTGACACAAAAACCAAGGAAGTTTTTATAGAACCCATGGTGTAATAATAATAAGGTGTTAGTGAGTTTTTGACAACACCAAGAATAGCTTTCTTTCTGTCAAAAAATTGAGAGCGAAAGAGAGGAACTGTTGATAGTTGTCAAATTGTATTATTTGTTTGAGTTGCTAGATCAAACATGCCCACGTAGTGGCCCGTATGGCCCGCGTGGCCCTTCATACAAAGTTTATTCTATCTGAATTTTGTCTTTGCGATGAGCCAAAATCAAAGAACGCCTGCAAACAACAACACAAGCCGTATTCGTTTAGTGTTCAGCACATTTTCGAGCAAACTTTACAGAAACAAATGCATTCAAAGCCAAAATAAAAAAAACGCACACTCGATGATGCTGAAGCTGATTGTTCCGTTACTTGTGTGTCGAGTAATTTTTCATGACATTTGATTTTATTGCAGTGTAATTGTTTTGTTTGATTTTTTGCCAAAACGCAACGATGAGCAACATTTTGTTTTTTTTTTGTTTTTTTAAGCATTGGTCCACGCTTAAATTTTCTTGGGCCCCACTGTGCTAGATGATGATGCGTTATAGTTTTTATAGGTTATTGTGCGAATTAAGTTTAAATAAATATTTAATTCAATTAATTGTGCCGTGTTGTGTTGACAAAAAGTTATTGCAGTTGTCTTCGCCCATTTGCCAAGTTCACCATTGAATGGCTTGGCCATTTTATCAAAAACGTGGGCTGGAAGGTGCCACCGACGTGAAATCTTTGGCCAGTATGCAAATATACTTGCATTCACATCGCCTGCTTCAAGAGCATATCGAATGACATGGAAGAATGTTCAACGCCTCAACTGATAATAGCCATTTAAAGAAGTGGACATGGCATTGCGTTCCGATCGAATGCACATTAGCTGATTTATTTTCTTTCCAATTCACCATCAGCCGTTTTTGACAGGAGCGGGGCGAAAAAATTAATCATTTTGAGAGAGAAGTGTCGAACTCACATTATTATTGTTACACCATGATGGAACCCATGGTATAATAATACAAGGTAGCATTGACAGTTGCTTGGGAAATCATCTACTGTCAAAAAATATACTCAAAAAGAGAGCGCTCACAATCCGCCATTGAAAACGTTGAAGTGAAAAAAAACAACAACCACAGCAGCTGCTGATGTATTTCCTCAAAAAGCTGTTTTTTACAGTTTATGTTTTCCTGTTGAAGAGAAAATAAGCAGTTGTCAATGCTACCATGTATTATTATACCATGGTATTTCCACAAAAAGCTGTTTTTGACAGTTTATGTTTTCCTGTTGAAGAGAAAATAAGCAGTTGTCAATGCTACCATGTATTATTATACCATGGATGGAACCTATATGGCGATTAAAAATTTGAACTAAGATTTCTCAAAACATTGAAATCCGACTTAAGTTGACACAGATATATAGAAAGCGAGCTTTCGAGCTTTCATATAGTGAACACAAGAGCTTTACACACACACACATAGCATTATGGAATCACCGAACGTGATCGATTGTTTTTGAAGATGTTTTTTTCTTTAGCAGCTTACATAAATTTAACGAACGGGCCTCGTGAGTTCCAGCAGGTTCCACCACTTTGATACATAAACATATAAGGTTTGTTCTACGAAATCAATGAAAATAATCTTTAGCAGGTTTCGTTACGTTTAGAAAACATAACCGCTAGTTATCATAAATTATTTCGGCGCGCAGAGCCAAGAAAAAATTTACCAACAGCTAAAAGTCAAAATGGGCCTCGAAAAGCCCAGCCGCAAATCTTAGGGTTTATAAAGTAAATAATTTTGGCCTTATATAAAATACACCTTAAAAAAAAAATTAAAAAGCGTATTTTTTTCGATAACCTCCCGAAGGCCCTTAAGCAAAGTATGTGACACTAAGCAATAAATTGAAGAAACAATAGAAGGTAATTAAATTCCATTTAAATTGTTAGAACAACCAGAAATCGCACTCTCACCTATCGACCCACCAGAAGCATCATTCAAACACTCACTTCTCGGTCAACATACACGATGATGTGAATATTTTGCTGCAAGTTTTTTTATGAATTAAATTAATTACACATAATTGTGTTGGCAAAAGAAGGTACGCAAAAACAACTAGTAAATGGCGAAGTAATGCGGCCAACCGCAATCCACAGAGGACCACAGCAGAGCTGTCCACTGTACACTCGCACATCACTGTGGCATACAGCGGTTTTTTACTGTTTTCACTAAAAAAAAACTATGTTGAGCAATACGGAAAATATCGTGTCGTGTACATGGCTATTTCAAGGAGTGTCCAAAATGCTCAGTGATGTGCGCACAATGAGTTTCTGCTGCTAGTGCCCAATGAGAGATAATTTTTTTTCTTTTTTGGGAACATGTACTGAGGGAGAATATTTCACACTTGGGAATTTTGTTGTTTTTTTTGTTTTGTTTTGACATTTTCTCGTACCTTGTATATAATTTGAGTAGACGACTGAAGTTGGAAACCCATTCAATGCATTTCATGCCCACTATGCTTTCGTTTGGCTTTGTTCGATGGCTTGTCATTTATTTTTAAGTTTGTAACTAGATAGAATAACAAACAACAGCATCACCATCATCACAAAAATCATGTTTGTCAAACTCAACATTCATGTTGAGCTTGTGTTTTCCAACGTTCCTTTGCCTACACTTTAATTAATTGTTATACGAATCTGGCTTGAAGGCGTTTGTTGCACCAGAATACATTAAAAAAAAAGCAATGAACATGCTTGATTTAAGCTGGACAAGAAAAATAGAGTTAAATTAATAAAAAGGATTGATAAGTAGAAAATTTGATATGTGTCAGAGTGGGTGTTGTAAAATTCATAGTTTATGAAATTGGCAAAAATTTTGGCAAAATTTGACAAATTTTCTTTTACACTCAGTTTCAAAAGTATAAGGTCACTCATTCTAAGATAATAATTCGAAGATAATTATTTTGAAGAGGTTATAAAGAGTTATTTAACATGATAAAGGTTATCTAGATTAATATCAAATATTAACGCACTTGTTCTTCAAATTTTTATCAAACCGCTGTAAAAAAACAAAAAGTACAATAACCACTTAAATTGCCTTTTTAGAGTATTAAAGAAGAAAAATTTCAATAACTATAGGGTATGTTTTTAGGGGCGGAGAACTTTAAATTGGCAACACTGCTTTCTGTGACAGTCGATTACAAGGTTGCATCGGAGAAAAATAAAAAAGTACTATTGAAATAATAAATGTTGCCACCAAAAATAAAAAACCGCATTAAAAAATAAAACGTGGTGCCACATTTATAAAAAAGTAACGGTTTTCTAACAAGGTATGACTTTAGAAAAAAACTTGGCGGCTAGTCGAGTTGGTAGCGTGCTTGACTGTCACCCCAGAGGTCCCGGGTGCGATTCCCGGCCAGGCCATGGTCCTTCGCTTTAAACCTTTCTTAATTTTCTTTCCTCATTTCTAATCAACTGAAATTAAAAATTCATCAATATTTACGACATGAAGTTGTAGTTGATGGTAGAGAAGTTTGTGGATGAGATTGCCTTATAACTTGAATTGACTGAGGTAAAGGCATAACACTTGCCTCTGATTCAAATTCACATGTTCTTCGGCTTTCCACCACGCTTAGAACATCCTACACCTGTTTCAATTGATTGACCTTTCCTTCCCACTAATCTATCACTCCATTTCGAACCAAGGCAGACTTGACTGAAAAGGTATTCCACCTGAAATCCTTGGTTCAAAGATAAAAAAAAAATTAAAAAAAAAATATATTTTATTTATTTATATTTTAAATATTTTAATATGTATTCAATAAAGTATTTAAAGTCCATGATTGCATTTACCTGTCAGTAAAAAATATGTTTGGCAAGATATAATTTTCAACGGTCACATCCAGTGACAAAAAGAAAAGCAAAGTGATCCGTCTCAATTCCCCCATAAACTAAGTTACACGGGGGTAACGCGGTCAAGTTCTGCCTTTCAAGTTGCAATACACTTACACTTTTTAACTTACACACTTTCAATTTGACTGCCAGCTTGATATAAAATTTTCCTTGATTTTTATTTAATTTGACTGTGGCAAAAACAAATATTATATATTTTAATGTTTTCAACATTTACTTTATTTAGATTTATTTGCTTTTGCATTTTATTAACTTTCCACAATTAAAGCTTTCAAATAACAACGTTTACAACAAAAATGTTGCATCGTATGAAAAATTCTTATTATATATTTAAAATGGCATGGCAACATCATTTCATTCTTTCACTCTGTTTTAATATTATTTGTAAACAAACTTATAACGAATACGATGCAACGTGTAAAGTATGAGGAATACCAAATATAAAGGAAGTACGAAATAGTACCTACTTGGTACCATTAGATTTGTATGAAAATTTCATATAAACTGGATGGTACCAAGTACGTTCCATATTTCGTATTCCTTTATATTTGGTATTCCTCGTACTTTCCTCATTGAAATGGTATTCCTTGTGTATTTTCTGTATCCCATACGTAAACAATCTTGGAATAGCTATTGGAGTGCTGCCATATAACTATAAAGAAAGTAAATCTAAAGATGTTTGGCAACACCAAGAACAAAATTCATAAGGGAAGGATGGAAATAAAATTGTACTAGTACGAAAAGATTAGTACTTCGTATTTAAATAATAAAAAAGTATCCAAAATGGTACAAAAGTACGTACTTGTGCAACCTTGGTCGATTAGACATTTCGCGGTTGTTTTGGGGTTAGTTTGGTTTGAAAATTCATTATGAATCATGGTATAATAATACAAGGTAGCATTGACAGTTGCTTGGGAAATCATCTATTGTCAAAAAATATACTCAAAAAGAGAGCGCTCACAATCCGCCATTGAAAACACAAGCGATGTTGAAAACGTTGAAGTGAAAAAAAACAACAACCACAGCAGCTGCTGATGTATTTCCACAAAAAACTGTTTTTGACAGTTTATGTTTTCCTGTTGAAGAGAAAATAAGCAGTTGTCAATGCTACCATGTATTATTATACCATGTTATTATACCATGATTATGAATATACTCACTCCGGAGCAACGTTTGCGAATGATTGCCATTGATCCATAATTTCATTTAAAAAATGATGAAGCACACTTTTGTGTTAATGGCTATGTGAATAAATAGAATTCCCACTTTTGGAGTAATGATAATCCACAAGCCTTTCTCGATAGACCATCACATTCAGAAAAACTCACCGTTTGGTACGCCTTATGGGCCGGTTGAATCATTGGTTCATGCATCTTAAAAAATTATGATGGTCAGAATGTTACATTCAACAGGGAGCCGGTTGAATCATTGGTCCACATGTCTTTAAAAATGATGATGGTAAAAATGTTACAGTCAACAGTGAGCGGCGCAGAGGCATGATTGATAACTTTTTCGTGGCTCAATTGGAAGGCATTAATGTTGCAGACATGTGGCTTCAGCAGGACGTCGATACATGCTACACAGCGACAAATACAATAAATGTACTGAAAAAACATTTGACAAAAAAACTAGTTAGACATGATCTTCGACACTTCGTCACTTTGTATGGGAGGTAGGCGTGGTTTTCATCCGATTTGGTTGAATTTCATACTCAGAGTGTAGGGTGCGGTGGGGTGAAGCATTTCGGTGGGTGAAGCGTTTCACCTGTAAAATTTTGATAGCGCGCTTTCATATAACCAAGTGTCATACCATCACGTGTTGCTTTCATTGCCGCACAGTTTTTGACAGAAAAAGCATTGTACTGCTTTTCCAAAACAGTAGTAACAATTTTTTTTCAAAAGTTTTTTTTTGGATCGAGTGAATTTATCATGTTTTATGCTAACTACTCAACACAAATTCGAGGTAAATATATCAGTCGTGTTGGTTTAATGTTGTTCTTACAAAAAATGAAATGTTTGTGAAATATCTATTGAGTGGTTGTGTGATGCCAGCCGTGTTTTCAAAATGAAACGTTTTACCCCACAAACTCGTTTTAATGCGTATTTAGTGTTTTTGTGTGTGTTTAAAGTGTTTTTATTGTTTTTTTTTTGGCATTTTTCATCGTGAAAAATACAACTGTCAAAACTACGATTCTGAACTCGATATTGGGGATGAATAATAAATTTGGATTTGATGACTTTTATTTAGTACTAGTAAACCCGTATGGCGTTAAAACGCCAAATTGCGAAAAAATATCAAGTGTTTTTTTATTAAAACTTTTACACTTTTTGACATTTGTAGGTTAGAGGGCTGGGTTGTGAACCATTACTTTTTTCTTTCCCGAATTGATATATCGCCAATCTTTCAACTGCTAAATTTGTTTTTTGGCATGACTCAATTTTTGCAGTTGCACCGAAGTGTATGTATTGCTTGTACCAGCGACAGACATCGTATTTGAAAATCGACTCCGAAAACTTTTTCAAAAGGCAATGGAGAGCTGCGAGCTGAATTCTCCAGGCAAAATTGATGATTTGAAGCAGGGGAAAACAGCGGCAAAGTCAAAATCACCAGCAGAGCATCACTGAAGAAGTTACAACCAGCAACGTCCAAGCGTTCTAAGGCAAAAGAACCATCAAAACCATCTGATGAGGATATTGATTTTTGCACCATTTGTTTAAGATTTTTGCCTAAAGAACTGACACCCAAAAATTTCATCGATGCAACACATGTGGCCAGCCTATTCACTTGGAGTAAGCCAATATGGGAAGGCGTTCGTATTTCACATGAAAACATTGCGACACTGATTTGGATGATGATGAATAAAATTATGATTAAACACTTCCATTCATTACGATTTTTTAGCATAAGTGTCGTCATTATAACTTGTTTTGCCTCTTTAAGCCATCTGAATAAATAAAATCTCAACTTATTATAAAATTATTGGTGATTTACTTCGAATTTTCCGACTTTTATTGGGATTTGCCAGATGGTTTTTCCCAACCCAGCCACTTTTTTGGAAGAGCCGAAAATCATATCTTTAGAAAATTAGCAGCAGAGAGTTAAATTTTAATCAAAACACTTATCTACCTGCATATAAAAGTTGCGTTGTATAATTACCTTTCCAAAGGTAACTTGGATTATTCGATATCTTTATTCTGTGAAAAGTTAGAGCCCAAAAACAAAACCCGGTTCACAACCCAGCCCTATCCCCTATATATGTGAAA
Organism: Pherbina coryleti; assembly: GCA_943735915.1. NCBI lineage: Eukaryota > Metazoa > Arthropoda > Insecta > Diptera > Sciomyzidae > Pherbina > Pherbina coryleti. The sequence goes on from OX030950.1 coordinate 66,077,023, forward strand.
ATTATATTTGATGTTATATAACATTCATTAATGGGTAAAATGTGCTGCATGCTGAATACTTAAAGAGAACTTTAATAAAAATGGGCTGTGTTCGGAAATGCACCAAAATGTGCAACATGACTTTACAGTGGAAGTATTACGTTCTGAAATGCAAATCTAGCAGCACTGCACATGTCATGCGTTTTGTAATGTCAGTTATACATCAGCAGTTGCGCATTTATTGCATCATTTTTTATTACACTGCGTACGCTTGTGTTTTTGCGTGTTTCATTGTTGCAGTCCGCGCATTTCTTTGCATTTCCGAACACAGCCATGTTCACGCCATCAAGAGAGTGGGCTCGATTTAATGTCAATTATAATTGGCCGTGTGTGAATACTGGGGCTTGCAGGTATATTGCAACTGTTCTCAACGACTTTCCCAGAATCGTTAAGCAAATCACAAAGAAACCGGAAATTGAAAAAATTACTTTTAAAATGAAAAAAGAGTTGGCTGTGTCGTGGACACACCCGTAGGTTTTGACGTGGCAGTGTTTTTTTATCCTTATCCTTATCCTTATCCTTATTCTTGTCCCCATCCTTTATTTTGCTTTCAAACTTATCCTCATTCTTCTGTTAATCTTTTATTTGTCCTTATAATTTTCCTACTTCATGTTCAAATTCTTGTTTTAATCCATTTTCAAACTCTTCACTTAATCCCTGTCCGAATCTATTTCTATTTTGGAAAGGTGTGTTTAAGGTGTGTCTAAATCTTTGTTCTAATCCATATCCTATAAAATATATTTGTACGTTTTTCGCTTTGCTCTACTGCTTTAATTATACAATAGAATGACTTTGGAAGATTTCAGAAAAAAATATCACATAGTTTTAGGCACAACATAGAAAACTCACTTTCTTTGCAGAAGATCGTTTTGCTTTTTTTTTAAATACAGAATATTAATAAAAAAATAAGACCTTATTGCACATCTGCAGAGCACGATTTTTCTATTGATACCACATTTATGAAAATCGCATTTGCGGTATAGATTTGATGGTCATCACAAAAAAAGCGCTTGCGTAATCTAATATATAAAATTCTTCTGTCACGGGGTGCGTGATCGAACTCCTCCGAAACGGCTCGACCGATTTTCGTGATCCTTAGCGAGGTCCTGATCCTTATTAGTCAGGGGTGAGAATCGAACAACATCTATTTTTCATCCCCCTAAAATAAGGGGGCGTGGCACTTCCCATACAACCCAAATCTACGGTAGCGAATAGCTCTGAAGTTATAGGTCGCATAGCATCGGAATTCGGTGTTCTACCTCAATTTACAAGAGCCGTTCCACAGGTAAAATTTTATGGCCGTTGGACGTGGGGCGTGGCACTTTTTCAGCAGACCAAATTTTCGGTATAACTTTCGAGCTATAAGTCACACATTAATGCAACTCGGTTAGAACGTTCTATTTAGTTGTGTCTTTCGACTGGCAAAATTGAGCAAGTATAGGCAAAAGGGGTGTGGCACCGCCCATACAATTCAAATTTATGATATCGAATAGCTTTGGAACTAAATGCCGTATAATAATGAAATTCAGTACGGAGTTGCCACTTGGTGAAATATTTCTACTATAAAACTGAGATGGGCTTTGGAAAAGGGGGTGTGGCCCCGCCCATACACTTTAAATTTTTGATATCAGATAGCTTTGGAACAAAAAGTCGTATAACAACGAAATTCAGTATGGAATTACTATTGGGTGATATCCATCAACTAGAAAACTGAGACGTCATTGAACAAGGGGGTGTGGCTCCGTCCATACAAGCCAAATTTGCGATATCGAATAACTTTGGAATTATGGGTAGCATAGCCTCGAAATTTGGTTATCAATTTACACGAGTCGTTCCACTTAGAAATAGAGATAGCGATAGAGATAGAGATAGAGATAGAGATAGAGATAGAGATAGAGATAGAGATAGGGATAGAGATAGAGATAGAGATATAGATAGAGATAGAGATAGAGATAGAGATAGAGATAGAGATAGAGATAGAGATAGAGATAGAGATAGAGATAGAGATAGAGATAGAGATAGAGATAGAGATAGAGATAGAGATAGAGATAGAGATAGAGATAGAGATAGAGATAGAGATAGAGATAGAGATAGAGATAGAGATAGAGATAGAGATAGAGATAGAGATAGAGATAGAGATAGAGATAGAGATATAGATAGAGATAGAGATAGAGATAGAGATAGAGATAGAGATAGAGATAGAGATAGAGATAGAGATAGAGATAGAGATAGAGATAGAGATAGAGATAGAGATAGAGATAGAGATAGAGATAGAGATAGAGATAGAGATAGAGATAGAGATAGAGATAGAGATAGAGATAGAGATAGAGATAGAGATAGAGATAGAGATAGAGATAGAGATAGAGATAGAGATAGAGATAGAGATAGAGATAGAGATAGAGATAGAGATAGAGATAGAGATAGAGATAGAGATAGAGATAGAGATAGAGATAGAGATAGAGATAGAGATAGAGATAGAGATAGAGATAGAGATAGAGATAGAGATAGAGATATAGATAGAGATAGAGATAGAGATAGAGATAGAGATAGAGATAGAGATAGAGATAGAGATAGAGAAAGAGAAAGAGATAGAGATAGAGATAGAGATAGAGATAGAGATAGAGATAGAGATAGAGATAGAGATAAAGATAGAGATAGAGATAGAGATAGAGATAGAGATAGAGATAGAGATAGAGATAGAGATAGAGATAGAGATAGAGATATAGATAGAGATAGATAGAGATTGAAATTGAGATTGAGATTGAGATTGAGACTGAGTTTGAGATTCAGATAGAGATAGAAATTATTTCCGCTATGACAGCAACGCGTCGGGTACCAGCTAGTAATAATATAGATTTTAGTTTCTTGATGACTTAGGAGCCTGCTCGAGGCCATTAAACCGATTTATGTTGATACTAGCGATACCCGGCGCGCGTTGCTGCACCCGGCAAGTATATTGGAAATAATAAGTACATTCAAAAGTTTTATTAGTCCCTTAGTCTGACACCACGCTCATGTTCCACTGCCTGTTACAGTTTCCCGGTAGCAGAACATCACTCCGAGGTGACAATTACATTATGGGTTTCAATGTCCTGTGATTTTAGCTTCCATAGCTATTCTGTATAAAGAATCGGGCCACCCACCCTTTTCCAATGCACATACCAGTTTTCTAGTAGAAAGACTTTAGCAATTAGTAACTTCATACTGAGTTTTATTGTCATGCGACGTTTAGTTCCAAAGCTATTCAATATCGAGAATTTGACTTGTGTGGTCCAAGCTATAACCCCTTTTCCTATGTCCATCCCAGTTCTCTTGTTTATTTATAAAAAAACTTATTGAATCACACAATGTCAATTCTATAAAGTAAAAAGTCAGCCCTTTGTTCCTTTTTTTCATTTATAAATTACAGGAAAACCCCCGTCAAAACATGTGTAGAAAAATTGCATGCAGCGAAACAAATAAACATACGTACATACATACATACATGCATACATCAAGTCGGATTGAATCTCATTCTCATCAAAAAAATCCTCAACATGCTAAAGGTGGTCAGTGAATCCCCTTTTAACAAAACTGTGTTAGATTAAAAAGCTACTTTGAACATATTAGAATGTACTTTGATCCAATTAGCTTTAAGCGCAGCAAAGTATGTATGTATAATATGTATTTGTTTGTTTGTTTTATTGTTTTGTGCTTGCTGAGAACAAAAAGAGTATAGTAGAGAGCAACATGCAGTTTATTGAGGCTCTTGCAGCACAAACGCATGAAAAGCTAACGATCAAGCAATGCATGGCATTGTGGATGATTTTTTAAAAAAACTTAATACTTTAATTAAAGATACTTATTATTGAAATTTCGAAAAGAAAATAACCAATGAACCTTTTGTAGCACAAATGTGATATTTTAAAACTTATTTCAAAAAAATCTGACCAGTACTTTTGAAGTTTTGCGGACACAAAAAATTTTCACTTTCATTTTATATAATAGTATAGATAGATATAGAAGATATAGATATAGATATAGATATAGATATAGATATAGATATAGATATAGATATAGATATAGATATAGATATAGATATAGATATAGATAAAGATATAGATATAGATATAGATATAGATATAGATATAGATAGATATAGATAGATAGAAGATATAGATAGATATAGATATAGATATAGATATAGATATAGATATAGAAGTATAGATATAGATATAGATATAGATATAGATATAGATATAGATATAGATATAGATATAGATATAGATAGACATAGATATAGATATAGATTTATACATGAAAAAGGAAAGATTAATTTGGTGAAACGTTTCATCCCACCATTTTTCAAAAATCGGAAAACGAACATTTTCGAAATATATTTTTGGCTAAATCGAAAACGTTTAAATCCGAGTGCATAGAAATGAAGAAAAATGTGCACTCTTGCGATTTAAGTCAAAAACTATTCAAAAATTGTAATTTTTGGGGGTGCTGTGAGCCTCAAAAAAAAACAAAAAGAAGTGAAACGCTTTACTCTACCGCACCCTATATTAAATATCAAAGCTCATATACAAAATTTCAAGTCCATAGATTAATTTTTGTGGAACTCAGAGATTTTACCGTTTGGATAAGGGTTTTACCGTTTTGATAGAGTCACTTTATAAGGGAGGAAGCCGTGGGTTTCATACGATTTGGCTCATTTTCGAACTTGATCTTTATTTTTAAGATCAAGTTTTAAATTCTATAAGCTTAAATATAGAATTTAGTGATGATAGGTTGAAAAATACGTCCGTAATCGTGATCACAGACACACAGATAGACAGACAGACAAAAATCCTTTAGTGTTTAACGTAGACACCTGCCGTATGGGCTCAATTCTACGGTGCTCCAAAGCGTGGGACCGAAATATTGCGTCGGCCAACGCCCCTTTGAGAGTTCAAAGGTACCAAATGAGCTTCATGCTATGATGGCATGTCGCAACCCTTGGTTTGGGTGGAGGCCTATCTAACACCTCTTCCGTACTCAGGAGTACGGCACCCAAGTTGAGAATGCAACTCTACATCGAGCTGGATAGCTCTACCCGCGATATAGGTAATAAACCACAGCCACCACGATACTCCCCGAAGGGCCATCCCAAGTCAGACTGGCATACACCAGAGGCTTCTGACTACCCGTGGTACCAATTTTTTAATCTTTGGTCGGACTTCGCAGCAAGCTACTACCAGTTGAGCTCATCACAGCTCCGGACTGGCGGCCATATGCATAATGCTAACAAAATATAAATTAAAATAAAAACCATTCAACGAATGGGATATACCACAATATATACATATATCTATACATACACATACATGGCATATATTCATGACAATTGACTGAAATCAGTCTATTCGTGTATCTCGTCGCGAGCAAACGAATAAGATATATCATTTAAATTGAAAATCTAAATGGTATATATGCATGACTTTAGACAGACAGACAGACAGACAGACAGACGGATGCTGATCAAGAATATATGTATACTTTTCTATACCTACCACGCCTCCTTATGGGCGTTACAATGGGAGTGAAAGAATGAATATTCCCCTTTTAGGTTTTTTAAATGTGGGGGTATAAATATAGTGGGATGCCGTGTACAAAATCAGTGGGGCTTAGTGTAATTCTATGCAACGCCGTTGCATCTTCAATCTTGCTCTCTCCTTATAATGTCATGAATTTTTTGTCTATTTTTGTCGTATGGGCTAAGAACCAGCCTCGTCTGCCGTATAATAATTTTTACCTTAGCATCTATTTATAGCGTGTTATAATTCTATGTAATAAAATTTCAGTTGGGTTGCTTAAGCAGCTCTCTCTGCGTCCCTTTAACGTCTTCAATTTTTTTTTGTCATAAAAGTCAAAGGATTAACCTTTATTGTCGTACCATTGCTTTTACATAGCACCTACACACATATACTCATTGAGTAACAATTCCATGCAACGCCGATGCATTTTGAAAAAATGTCTTTTTCAACTGTTTGGTACTGGCGCGGTAAAAAGTAACATTGTCACGCAAAAAAAAAAATTAAAATGAAAATAGAGATAAGTATTAAGACAAGAATTTGGATAAGAATAAGGCAAGGATAAGAAAAATAATGAAGACAGGGAGTTGGACAAAGTTTTAGACAGACCTTAAATAACGTTCAGGACAAGATCCCGGGACAATAAATAAGATAAGGAATGTGCGACAAGGATTTGGACACATTTAGAACAAGATTTAGGACAAAGATAGGTAAAATAGATGGCACAAGGGTTAGGAAAAGAGTTCGATCATGATAAGTAAGGAATTTGAACATACATTAAAACAAGAGTTTGAACAAGAAGTAGGACAATTGTAAGAATTCTTATAAGACAAATATAAGAATAAGAATAAGAATAAGAATAAGAATAAGAATGAGAAATTGTTTAGAAAGGAAAGGATGGGGACAAGGATAAAGATACGCTGTCCCGTCAAACCTACGGGTGTGTCCACGATACAACCACCTTCTTCTTTTTACTACTGATTTCTCACAAATGTATGCTATTAAAAAAGTACTTGTAATTTGTATTCCAATATTCTTATTTTCATTAGAAAAACTCTCTTTTCAACGGTATATAATAGGCGAATTCAGTTAAATTGCTTCAAAAAAATAGAAGTATTCACTTCTGTATAAACTGAATAAGCAGTCAAATAAATAAAAAAAATCTTAAACTATTTGTTTCTTCTCGAATTCTAAGCGGAGAGATGCCCATGTATTACGTCATGTTCATGTTTGACGTCATAGTCACCTCGTAAATAAAAAAAAAACAACTAACTTTGAAGCTTTTTATTCCAAAAAGTCCACCATTGAATCAACTAGAGATACCTTAAGATACCTTGTCTTTACTCCTTATTAAAATAAGTAACTTTTTGTGTTTCTGAAATGTTAAATTTTTGACATTTTATCACAAATATTTGCAATTTGCATATTAATAAAAAGATATTTACCATTTCATTAAAATATATAAATGTTGACAGTGCTTACTTTTGGAATAAATTAAAGTAATACCCATGTCATTGTTATCATTATATATCGTGCTGAGGTTCTACAAAGCATTAACAGTTTTAAGCAAATAAATTAAAAAAAAAATCTTAAAACAGCCTTGTTTTTGCTAACGGTAATTTCAAAAGAGCCTTTTCAATTATTCTGTCACCCACTTAGAGGAAAACTTCAAAGTTCACGCTGTTTCTGTACAATCAAAAGAAAGAGAGAGAAAGACAGTATTTCACTTAAGATCCAGCCATTGAGCCAATTAATTCATTTCCGATAGGTTTTTCCAAAAAAAGCCATTAGAGGCGAATAATTGGTTAATTTGCTGGTGTTGTTGGCAAACAAATAAATTTTAATACTTCGACTGCAGAGACTATAAAATCACTAAATTCCAATTAACAAAACATTTAAAACAACTTTGTGGCAACATTTGTGGCTAGATCTTTTTTTTTTGTTTTGTTGGTGTTTTTGTGGCTTAGTTGCACACAATGACGAGCTTGGCAATTTTGCCTGATTAGAGCGGGTACGAGGCTATCAAAGTGTGTTTGATTTGTTACGGTCTACCATGGATTTTATATTTGTGTGTGTTAGTGTGACTTCAGGTAGAAAGGAAACTAGTGGTTCAGCACAGTGAACATATTTTCTGTTAACAGATTTAAGTAGGAGTTAGAGATGGGACTTTCCTCCCTTTCGGGTTAATGACGTTACTCGTATCATATTGTTTTTAAATTTCAATCTAGAATCAAGCACGTTCTAGGAAAAGACGCTAATTTGGCTAGTAACATCCCAATTTGCAGGCATGCCACCCAACATGATGCCTCAACTTGTCAAGTCATTCATTTTCTGTCTGATAAATCAATTGGCGGCGATGTCTGTGTTATTTATAAGCTGCAATCGGTTAAATGAACGATTTAATAGCGGTAATTTCAATCATATCAATATTTTCCCTGATCCCCTTAATAAAGTTCAGATATTTTTCTCAATTTTTTCATGGATAATGCTTAATGTATTTAATTCATCCTTCTATGTGTGTCATTTCAGCCAATTTCGAGTCTGCCATTCAAAAAGTTTTCTTCGAACACTTAACAGCCTGTAAGCATTTTAAAGGTTTGTTGATGTAAAAGGGTCAACAAGTAAACAGGACAAAGGGTCCTTTAATATGTTTTTGTTTCGAGCACGTACAAAATGGTCAAACTGTTAAATGCAAATTTATACCGATTTCCGTGTCAGCAAAATTTTGGAAAGCAATAAAATCAAGCGGATTAAAATTGTCACATGAGTGTTATTTTTATATGAAAACTGATACCCTTTGGAAATAGAGGAAAAGTAAAAACAAAAAAAAATAAGAAAAGGTGTTAGCCAAATAGTCCACATACAATTTTACCAGAAACGATTATAATTTTACCAAAAGCCAAGAGTCAAATTTAATCAAATTAAACGTTCGACATTGAAGGAGGGAAAGAGTGATGGAGAGCGAGTATAAATATTAAAGTTTGTCAAGAATATGAAGATATATTAAATTTTGGTCAATCTGCCAATGACGGAAAGCGGTCTGGATGACAAATCTAGAGCTAAGCTAGTGTAAAAGTACTATTTTTTTTAACAGATTAAAGATTGACTTCTTGCTAAGTTCCCTAATTCTCAGACAGTTCCCTAGTTCTCCTAGTTTTCAATAGTCCGCGTAGTACAAGTGGTCTGTGAAGTCAATTTAAGTGTTCCGCGTTATTATTTATGATAGACAGAAAAATATTTTATTTCATTGAAGTATAGAAACTCACGTAAATGACAGTTAAGGGCTCAAAAACCCTTTAAAAAACCTACCTTTTACAGGGATTGTAATTATTTTAAGCGATATCAAAAAACTCAAAGCTTAATTATTATTTTTAGATTTTTATTTTATCAACAATTAAAATTATCTTACGATTTATATTTTATTCAACAAGAATAAGAGTTATTTTTGATTTTTATTTTTTTCCCTCAAGAATAAAAAATTATTTCTCAATTTTTATTTTTTCGCTCAAGAATAAAAATTGTTTTTTAATTTTTACTTTTTCGATCAGAAATAAAAGTGATTTCTCAATTTTTTTTTTACGCTCAAAAATAAAAATCATTTGTCCAGTTCTATTTTTTGCAGGTATTTTTTGCAAATTTTAAAAATCATGAAATTTGTATGGGAACTCCCTTAAGGAGTAGTTGGAGGGAATAGCTCCCCAAGGGAAAAATGTTCCTTTTGCAAAAGTAATGGGGTCGGGCATACATATTAACCCTCTCCGGCCATCCCAAAAAGCCCCCTGTTTAGATGTAAGGAATAAATACCCTAAAATCATAAAATATGTATAGGAGCTCCCTTAAGGAGTGGTCGGAGGGAATGGGTTCCCAAGGGAAAAATGTTCCTTTTGCAAAAGTAATGGGGTCGGTCATACATAAAGAGTGATTTTTTAAGTGCCTGATAATTTTTTTTTTAAAAAAAACGCATAAAATTTGCAAAATCTCATCGGTTCTTTATTTGAAACGTTAGATTGGTCCATGACATTTACTTTTTGAAGATAATTTCATTTAAATGTTGACCGCGGCTGCGTCTTAGGTGGTCCATTCGGAAAGTCCAATTTTGGGCAACTTTTTCGAGCATTTCGGCCGGAATAGCCCGAATTTCTTCGGAAATGTTGTCTTCCAAAGCTGGAATAGTTGCTGGCTTATTTCTGTAGACTTTAGACTTGACGTAGCCCCACAAAAAATAGTCTAAAGGCGTCAAATCGCATGATCTTGGTGGCCAACTTACCGGTCCATTTCTTGAGATTAATTGTTCTCCGAAGTTTTCCCTCAAAATGGCCATAGAATCGCGAGATGTGTGGCATGTAGCGCCATCTTGTTGAAACCACATGTCAACCAAGTTCAGTTCTTCCATTTTTGGCAACAAAAAGTTTGTTAGCATCGAACGATAGCGATCACCATTCACCGTAACGTTGCGTCCAACAGCATCTTTGAAAAAATACGGTCCAATGATTCCACCAGCGTACAAACCACACCAAACAGTGCATTTTTCGGGATGCATGGCCAGTTCTTGAACGGCTTCTGGTTGCTCTTCACTCCAAATGCGGCAATTTTGCTTATTTACGTAGCCATTCAACCAGAAATGAGCCTCATCGCTGAACAAAATTTGTCGATAAAAAAGCGGATTTTCTGCCAACTTTTCTAGGGCCCATTCACTGAAAATTCGACGTTGTGGCAGATCGTTCGGCCAATAATGATGAAATGTCAAAGCATACTGAGCATCTTTCTCTTTGACACCATGTCTGAAATCCCACGTGATCTGTCAAATACTAATGCATGAAAATCATAACCTCAAAAAAATCACCCTTTATTAACGCTCTCCGGCCATCCTATAAAGCCCCCCCTGTTCAGATGTAGGGAATAAATACCCCAAAATCATATTTGTATGGGAGCTCCCTTAAGGAGTGTTCGGAGGGAATATGTCCCGTAGTTGAAAAATGGAGTTTATCAATGAAGTTTGTGTCGCTGAATACTCCCGGTTTGCTATAGTTCTAGTTTGATTTTTGTAATGAAAATTATATGTTATAGCCTTGATGTTTAGACAGGTATGGGTCACGCACTTTACCAACTGAGCCACGGCCACCACGTAAAACTAAACCCCCCGTCTCTAAAGGGGTGAAAAAATAGCTTTGACAAAATCGTCATGCGGACACATAACGTACGCAAAAATATAGTTGACACAGGGATTGTTAAACGCGTATTTCTCGAAAGATTGTTTCTATTCCCGATTCTGAAATCCCGGGATCCCGGACGTTTTTTGCAATCCCGAATCCCGGGATTAGATCACCTTAATCACATAAAAAGTGGAAATTTTTGTATCTGGTGGCCAATATTTGCAAAATGTGTATGACTTTCTTTTAACTATTTCTCCGACTAGAGTACAGTCAGAAAGGTGCTTTTCTACAGTGAGTTATATATGCAGTAAGCTAAGATCAAGTCTTGCTGACGAAACATTAGATGCTTTAATTTTGTTGAGGTATTATTTTAGAAATAAATCCCATGATGAATGAATCATTGAGCATACTACATATATAACCTGCTGTAAAAACGCACCTATCTAAGCATATTCTAGTAAATCCTATCCATACATACAGAATACGTTTACCCCGTTCTATTTTTAAGACTTGAGCTAAGACTACCGCCCTTAATTAAAAATGTGGGCTTTATCTAGAAATCATAAATGATCTCAACCGCAATATATACATACAAATGGACTCACCACTTTTTCTATTTTTTTTTTGTTATTATAAATAAGTTTGTTTTTATTTTCCAAAATTGCATACACCTTTGGTGTCCGTCTTCAGAAATATCTGAAATTCCAACTTATTTGTTTAGATATTAGTAGTAATAGTTATATCTGATAATTTACTAGATATAAGCTATGCAAGAGTATTTATAAAAAAGATTGCAAAATAAAAATGTTCCTTTTAAAATATAGCTATGTATCTTAATATTTGAATACGGCCTTTCATTATTTATATTGAAATAAAATTTGAGCTTTAGGCCAAGTATGTTGACAACAAGACGGCATATTGGTATTATAAGTAGAACCTAAGTATCTTGAGTGAATCACAGTGTAAAGTCATGTAAAGACTACTGATGAGTTTGTGTAGCGGCCAACGAAACAGTCTGTATAGTCAAGCTGTGTGGTTTGCTCTATACAGAGCCTTTGTTGTTATTATTGGTTTTTGCCTTCTTTGTCTTCATATTGTCTTGTTGTCAACATACTTGGCCTAAAGCTCAAATTTGTTTTCAATATAGCTATATATTTGTAATAAATAATTGCTTTTTGAATTGTGACTTCATTTTGTATTTTTTTTTTATGTCTTTATATTGAAAACTACATAATTTTAGTTAAAAACAATTTATTTTCAACGGGTAAATAAATTCCGAAATTTTAAGGTTAGTCCCGAAAAATCCCGAAAAAATCTCGGGAAACCGTGATTGCAATTTTTAAAATCCCGAATCCCGGGATTTTACAAAATGCTTCGGGATTGAAAGCCTTAGTCAACACGATGTCAATTTTCAAAATATTTTAACTTTTATGCGTAACAACATTACGTTTTAAAGCGCAGGTTTCCAAAAAAGTTGAAAAAGTCATTTTTTTCAAAATGCATTCGCATTGCATTGAATTCTTACTTGCTAAGTGCGAAGATTTTTAAAGATGCGAAAGTAAATGTTAATTTTTTGACTTGGCAAAAATAAAAACAAAATTAAAAAGTCTACAGGACATGGAAAGAACTGCTTAAGCAATGCAACTGAAAATTTGATACATGAGTAGTATTCTCGCAGTATTGTAGCGTTGCAAAATTTGTGAAAATGTAAACTTGCAATACAGAAATATGCAACACTGCGGGAGCGCTCAAAAAACAAATATTGTATATATTGTAAAGAAATGCCGCGAACAAGTGAAAAAAAAAAAAAAATCTCGGATTTTCTTATTAAAAATGCTACTTTTAATATAATTCTGGAAGATGATAATTATTTATAGCAATTTTTGTTCACGTTATTATCTAATTTCTATTGATTTCATTGCAATGGAGATCGACGGTGCTTGCAGCATTCGATGAAAATCGTTTTCGACATATGTTACGTGTGAAAAGAGATATGTGTGAAAAGAGAGTGTTTGGATTTTTACTATCATTAATCAGCTCGCACACGCAGCAGCAGCACCCTATCGATCTTCAGTTGGGTATTGTTTTTACCGTAGCGTCTGGTGATAATGCGGCCATTCGAAAAATAGCCACAATATTTGGGGTTGGAGGTTAGGGTTGGAAGTTTAGAGTTTTCCCAGTCTTTCCTGCGTCTCCAACCAAAATATATTTCATGGCCTGATCCAACATTGGTTTTTGTGTCATAACTTTGGTTTGGTTTACGCTAGAAGTTACAGATTTTGTGTGTATATGACGATATATTCACGGAATATAGGAAAATAAATAAGTCAGTACTGACTTAAGTCGACTTAAGCTATTATTGCTTATGGTCACAGATTTATTCGTCCAGTTAATAGAGAATCGCGTCCGCTTAATACAGGTTATTTTTATATCTTATAGAAGATATGAATTAGCATGCCTTTGAAAAAATACCTTTCATGAAAATTGGATGAGTAGTTTGTTTATCATAATGCAATAATAATGCGTTTTAATCATAATGCAAACGTATTGCATTATTTGAATGAAATTATTTTGATACAAAATTAATGTAATGTAAAAAATAGCGAATTAAAATCGTTATTTTTAATGATAATAAAATAAACTTCCATTATCATTGATTTGGTTTAATTAAAAAAAAAATTGAAAAATTACCTTATTTAATGCATTACTGCCAGGTTTGGTATCAAGACATGATTTTCTGGGAGTTGTAGTTTTATGGAAAATATTAGGCTCTGTAGTTCAGACCGGTCTGGTTCTGTCAATGCAACTAATTTTTACCTGCAATTATTTCTGATTCCATTAACCTATATATTCGTTAAAAGAAATAGGAAGTTATAAGTGCGGAAGTTGTATGTACGATACTTCACCCCATTGTCCTGAACGTGTGGGTTTTGTGAATAAGATAATCTATACTACTACAGTGTTGCGCAAAACAATAGCAACAAAATCAGTGCGCTGCTACAAAATCGTGTATATTTTTTAATATTGTGAACACACAAAAATTATTATAGGAACACAAAGTCTATATTCATACATCATATATAAAACAAATCATATTCAAATTTGGTTTTGTTTTTTTTATGTAATTTAAATTTAATGTGACTGCATTCAATTTGTTTGAGTGCAAAACAAAAGCAACAAAACTTAAAAAATGTAAAAAGAGGACAGAAGTTCCAAAAAATAACGGTAAAAGTTCTTTTATTGTAAAACACATGTTGTTTGTTAGTCATAAAGATTAAAGTTTAGTTTTGTTTTTGCGCTTATTGTGACATTGACTGTTCCATTTATAATGGCACGTGATAAATACTGTGAAACTCTAAAATTACAAATTATTTCCGAATATAAAAAGGGAAAATCGCAAATACCCGCGAAACAGTTTAATATAATTCGTTCAATAAATAGTATGTAGATTAATAAAAAGTATAACATTACAAAAGTCATAACAACGGTACATTCAGGAGGGCGGCCGCGGAACACATATTTGCGTGATGATAGGAACATTTGTGGCGTGTTCAAGAGAAATCTATTTGCAACCTCCAAAGAGGTGATTCGGTTTAGCGATGAATCAAAGTTCAACTTGATTAATTCAGATGGGATGTGCACTGTACTGCGCGCCCAGGTACACGACTTGAATCCCGAAACTGCAAAATAAATTTTAAGCACGGAGGCGATGGTATTATGGTCTGGACTTGTTTTTCCTATGATGGAGTCGGACCATTTCATAAAACCGATGGTATTATGGATCGATTTGTATATAAAGACATTTTAGAAAGCAAGATGCTACCACATGCAGAGTTGAATATGCCGATTCAGTGAACGTTTCAGCACAACAACGACCCGAAGCACACATCATAGCTCGTCAAAGATTACATTATAGACAATGAGATTCAAGTTTTTGATTGGCCTGCACAATCACCAGACTTGAATCCCATCGAAAATCTTTTTGGGATTTTGAAGAAAAACGTTTTTGTTCAAAGGTTTCCTAACAAGAATGCACTGTATGAAGCCTTGAACTTAATTGGGAACAAATACCAAATACCACTATATCTAATTTAATAGAGTCGATGCCGCGGAGATGTGCAGCGGTAATCAAGAATAATGGGTCTTACACCAAATATTAACTATGTTGGTTTTATTTTGCACTCAGACAAATTGAATGTTGTCACATTAATTTTATATTTAATAAAAAAAATAAAACCAAATTTGAAAATTATTTGTTTTTTATATGATGTATGAATATATGCTTTGGTTCCTATAATAATTTTTGTGTGTCCCTAATATTAAAAAGATACAAGATTTTGTAGCAGCGCACTGATTTTATTGCTATTGTTTTGCGCAACACTGTATATAAAAGAGTACTCACGTATGTTCGGCTGCGAAAAGCTTGAGAATGGCAGGCGCTATTTCAAAAATTCTTTTTCTCTAGGATAGCTATGGTGCCCAGTTGGGATATAGGCTATATAAATTTAATAACCATTGTTTAAATAATTAATTAAAATTCAAAGGGAATAACCATACAATTTCTTTATTATTATTCTCAGAGAGAAAAAATTTTCTCATTAAAGCTCTGTGCATCTCAAAAAAGGTTGTGCCCAAAGCTAATAAGGTAGAACATATGTATATGTAATACTTCTGTATTCCAACTCTGAAATCGAAGAGAGACAGCCATAACAACATAAGATGTTGCTGTTTGTGTTAGTATATTTGAATATATGAAAATTACTACACAAAAAATAAAAAGTCAAACCGTCACAGGGACGGTTGTTATGAAAACGTTTGCCCCAAACATATAAGAAAACAAATCATATTTGTTTTTCCTAAATCACAGGTATGCACCATTATAAAACAATTATAATAACGCCTGAAATATGATTAAATTTAAACAAACAAAATTTTAATCAAAAAATTCAAACAACAAAAATTTCAAATAAAATTATTGACAATGGAAGCACCGCTCCTGAGTTTTTTTATTTTGAAATTTAATTTCCTCTATATATTTTCTCGCTCATATAACAATATATCAGCACTCTAATGTTGACGAATATATGAGATAGAACAACATGTCAAAATCGCTATGAGACAAAAGCTCTATTTTCAAACTCTTTTTGAGCATCATATATAAAAGTCAACAACCCAGCGGGAAAATGAGAATTGATTAAAAAAAAAAAAAAAATCGAAAATGGAATAGATTCTTTTGCTTACATTTTAGAACGTATTCCAAAGAATATATAAATTAAAGCAAAACATATGAATTGGAATATATCAACCAAAAGTTTATATCAACCAATATATCAACCAAACAAATTTTGGTATAAGTGAGAAAAGCATCAGTCTGTTTTGATTTGTTTTCTCATTTCCGAAAATTAATACTTCTTATTTAAAAAAATGCATTTAAAAAGCGAATAAAAGAATCGATTTCTGTAGCTATTCATATGGAAGCGAGAAAAGAATGTACTACTATTTGTAGGACATCAGCGTCCCACCGGCAAAATGAAAATGGATTCTAGAAACAAAAATCGTAAATAGAATGAATTCTTTTGCTTACATTTTAGAATGTATTCCAAAGAACATATACATTTAAAGCAAAACCTATGAATTGGAATCTATCAAGCAAAAGTTTTTTTTTTATTCGTTTTTTTTTTTGCAGCCATAATCGATTACGACCCATATAATTATTTCTACTACATAAAATATTTTTAGATTCCTTGCTTGCTTTTTTGATAAGTGAAAAACGAACTGATTCTAAAACAAAATTCTGGTATAAGTGAGAAAAGCATCAGTCTGTCTGTTTTGATTTGTTTTCTTATTTCCGAAAGTTAATACTTTTTATTTAAAATAATCATATATGTAATACTTCTATATTGGCAGTACACTGTACTGTGAATGTACCCGAAATTGTGGCGTCCGTGGCGTAGTTGGTGAAAAGTCCGTGGCCTCTATGTCAACGAACCTGGAGACCCGGGTTCTAATCCCAGCAGCGACAAAAATTATTTGAATTAAAATCATTTTTCTGTACGGCCGACACCTCTCTGCAGACAATGGCAAACCTCAGAAAGTAATTAAAATGCCATGTAAAGCTTCTTAAGAGTAAGAACATTCCGTTCATCGCCGTTCGGAGTCGGCGTTAAACATGTAGGTCCGGTTCTCGGTCAATTGTGTACAAACTTAATAACACGCAC
This sequence comes from Pherbina coryleti, assembly GCA_943735915.1. NCBI lineage: Eukaryota > Metazoa > Arthropoda > Insecta > Diptera > Sciomyzidae > Pherbina > Pherbina coryleti. Next base: position 66,093,988 of record OX030950.1, read on the forward strand.
AACACAATTGATCATAAGAAGCTAGGTCAAAGTCCTTTCAATGGCTGAAATGACCAGTTATTTATTTATTTTTGTTTTTTTTTTATGTACTCGAAATTTAATTTTATAACAAAAAAATTCAGAAGCGGTGCTTTCATTGTCAAAAATTTCATTTAAAATTTCTGTTGTTTCAATTTTTATGGTTTAAATTTTGTTTGCTTGAATTTTTCTTTTTAAATTTTTATCATATTTCACTCGTTGGTCTTATAATTGTTTTATAATGGTGCGTACCTATGATTTATGCAAAACAAATATGTATGCTTTGTTTTATTTTATGTTTGGGTAGACATTTTTCTTAACAACCGCCCCTGTGACGTATAGTAGTAGTACATTCAAATATACTAATACAAGCAACAAAATCTTATGTAGGCTATCTCTCTTTGATTTCGTAGTTGAAATTCATTAAAAATTTAGGTTGCTGCCAATATTGAAGTATTACATACATGTTTTAATAAATAAGGTTGTCGCATGGGTGAGAGCGAGTTCTCATAAATGTCAAATCGCAGTTGACAACTCATACAAAATTTGAATGCGTAAATTGATAACATGCAAAGCCGATGAAGTTGTTGTTGTAGCTTTTCATTGATTTTGACAATTATGGGTACTGAGAAGAGAGTGCGATCAGCCACGAGACAACCTTATTTATTCAACCATGATGACATACAGTGACTCAAAAAATTGATCGCATGTTCAGGAATTTCTTACAAAACAAATATTACAGGAAAACGAAAAAATGGATTATGAAAAGATTATATATTTTTACAAACTTAATTTTTCTTAAATAAAAAAACACATTCTTTTTTTAATTTTTCAGAATTTGTAGTAAAATAAATTAGAAAAATTAATTAAACATATTCGATCATTTATTTGAGTTTAAAAGTTAATATTTTGTGTAGCCTCCGCGTGCTTCCAAAACAGCATTTATTCTTCGTGGCATGGTTTCCACCAAATTTTTGCATAAATCCTGTGACAGTACATTCCATTTTATCTGGACTTTTTGCCAGATATCATCGAGTGTTCGTGGCGCACATTCACCATCCCTGAATCCGCGTTTAAGCCCCACCACAAGTGCTCAATCGGATTTAAATCAGGTGATTGCGGTGGCCAGTACAAGACGTTTATAGAATTTTCCTGGAACCACATTTTTGTTATTCTAGCCGTATGTTTTGGGTCGTTGTCTTGCTGGAAAATCGATTCCTCCAAAACAACTCCGAACATATCCAAATTTTGGAAAAGGTTTGCTTTCAAAATATTAATGTAGTCCTGTGCTGTAATTTTTCCTGCAATTTTATGACACTTTATAACTTCAATCCAAGTCATACACCCCCACAGCATTATTGAGCCTCCTCCAAATTTCACTGTTGGCTGAACATGTCTACTGGATAATTTTCCACCTTTTTTTCTCTAAGTCCACTGCCTCCCATCAGACCCATATTTGTTAATTTTAGTTTCATCGCACCATATAACCTTGTTCCAATCGTCAATGCTGTAACTTTTGTACTTACGGGCAAATTTGAGGCGCAATTTCTTATAGCGATTAGACAATAAGGGTTTCTTTACCTCAAAGCGACCTTTAAAACCATTTTTTCCTAGAAGATTTCTAATTGTTTCGTCCAAAACATGAATGACGTAATTTATTTTCAAGCATTTATTTATTTCAACAGCATTATCGTGTACCCCATGTGTAATTTGATGTATTATTCGACGCCTTAATAAATTTGATATAATGGGTTTTCGTCCAGCGCACTTCTTAATCGTCAAATTTTCACATTGAGCGCGAACTTTGCTAACTGTTGAAATAGAGCACTTTACATATAGAGAAATTTGCCTATGAGAAACACCCTCACGCAAGAAATGTTCAATTTGCTTAAACTTTTCAGGTGATATTGCTTAAATCTGAAAGATTTTTCAAATAATTACATTTTGTAGTTACAAACTTAAAAACTAGTTTAGTTTTACCTTAAATAAACAAGTCTCACTAAAATTAAAGTTAATGACCACATTCAATAAAATAGTTTCGAAGTTTGGTTATTCTTTTATTATTTTTTAGCAAACTCAAAAAATTGATCGAATGAACTTTTAGTGTTTCCAGTCCAACACTTAAATAAGCACTGAAATTTTTTAAATATATTACTGCCAAATGAGAATAATAATATAACAAAATTAATAACCGTTACTTTTACAGTAGTGGCTTTAATAATTTGTACACAATCTACTGCTACACGCACTGCTTACACACATGCGATCAATTTTTTGAGTCACTGTATATGAAAAGAATTTATTTAAAAAGTTAATAAAAAATCGACTTCTGTAGCGATTCCACTTGAAGCGAGAAAAGAATGTACTATTCTTTGTAGGACATCAGCATGTTAAAAATAATCAATTCTAGAATCTATACTGGAGAAGAGAATTGATTCGTTTTTTATATAAAATTGCTTCTTTTTTCCCGATGGGGTGTTAAAAATAATCAATTCTAGAATCTATATTGGAGAAGAGAATTGATTCTTTTTTCCCGGTGGGAAGGTCCACAAAAAAGAAAAAAAAAGACAGCAACATGTATTGAGTGCGGTACCAATGCTGCCACCTTTTTGAATGTAAAAATACTGCCACTTTTATAAAAGCATCGACAAAAATTCCGTGTCGATGTTTTCTTGAAATGTTTTGATGAAATTTATCAGCTTAAAAGAAAGATATATTTCATTTTAAAATAACAATTCTCTAAGTCCGTCATATATTTTTCTTACCTCAGAGCTGATATTTTTACGTATAAACTAGATTTTTTATATATAGGGTATTCACAGATCCCTTCTAAAGTTAATATATAGTAACTTTAAAACGATACTTCAATCAAATTGTGTGCACCCTACACGTAGTTCATTCTAAAATTGACATAAACGCCTTTTGAAAAGGGAAGCTTTCTTTAATTTATTGATTTTTCAATAAAATAAAAATAACAAGAGAAGCTTTCTTTGATTTATTGATTTTTCAATAAAATTAAAATACCTTTCAGAAATGCCAGTTTACTACGAAAAACAAACATGTTTGAAAGCAAGGCAATTTTACTAGTTTGTGTTATCTCTTTTTTACATGCAAAACAAAATCAAAAATAGTTACCACATGGCAAAATATTTTAAAGTTAACAGACGGCGAAGTTAACACACCAGATAAAACAAAACTGCGAGTACCCCAATAGTCACAGTGCTAGGAAAAGTGAACCAATGCATGAAAAAAAAATGATCAGGAAGATACAGAAAGTTTATTACTTTAGTTATTTTTTTATTACTTTAGTTGGCTGGTTACTTTATTCGGATGAAACTACTAAGTCGCTCCAATACAAATATACAATTTTACCGAAATTCTAACGGCTGTATTCATAAAAAATTATGAGCCTCTTACAAAGCCTTCATAAGAAAAAAATCGAAAAAAAATTTAAAAACATTTTTCATGTTGAACGTTTCAACAGCTTTCAAAAGCTCTTTTAAATGCTTGATAAATAAGAGAATTTTAAAAATGGTTGAAACCTTCAATAAACCCTCGATAAAGCATTTTATAAATTTGTTTGTTCTCATCTGAGCACAACAAATATTGTCAAAAATGTATCAAATTATTTCAAAATGTATCAAAAACAAACAAAATGTCAAAAAGTGTTTGAAAATGTTTGTTTATAAATTAGAGTATTTTTAAAAATGGTTGAAATTTTTAATTTTTTTTTTTAAGGTTTATAACACACCTCTCATAAAGAAGTTTTTAATTTATTTGCTCTCATTTTAGCACAAATATTGTCAAAAATAATTAAAATTATTCAAAATATTTCAAACATTTGGAAAATATGTCAAGAAAATTCAAAATATATACAAAATTTCCAAAAAAAGAAAATAAAAACAAGAAAATTTGTCAAAGATTTCAAAATATTTATAAAAAAAAATAATAAAATGACAATTATTTCAGTGCAGAGAGCTTAGAAAAACTTTGGATTTTTAAATATCAATAATTTTTTTTAAATATCTGACACTCTTCTCACTTCAATATGAATACGGCTGTTAAATTTGAAGATTTAAAGTTTTTAATGATATTTAATATTTTTATCGCCGGCGAAGCAGCGGGATTTGCTAGTTTCTAATAAAATTGAACTCTGATTCTTATTTATGATTGAGAAAATTAGTAGACAGGATCACTTAGCAACTTAAATTGACTTAGCTGATGGCATTCACACGTTTCAACCGTTTTTAGACACGCTTAAAACATGTCATACATGTTTTACTTGATTGTCTCTTCCTTCTCACTAATCTATCACTCCATTTTCGAACTGAGGCGGACTTGTCTCATAAGGTGTAACACTTGAATCCCTGTTTTAAAGCTAAAACAAATATATTTGTATTTGCTTAGTTTAGGATAATATAGGATATAATTGATTTTCCGTTTAAGGTCATCAAAGGACTTCGACCACGCATCTTAAGGTCAATGTGTTGTGCGTGTTATTAAATGTTTGTATACAAATAATCGAGAACTGGACCTACTAGTTTTATGGCGCTTTCGAACGGCTTTGAATCTCTGAGGTATGACAATGAAGGCAATCTGCAAAGAGGTGATCAGAAAAATTAATTTCAAAAGAAAAAATATCCTGTGTCAAGTGGGATTCGAATCTGAGACCTTGCGTTCCACGCACATTAAAGCGTTCCTTTTCTTTAAAACTGTAGCTTTTTCGGGATACTATACACCTGCTATTTTATAAAACATCTCGATTACAAAGTTTTCTCAAATTCCTTAAGGGAAGATATACATGTAATTCGAAATTTTTTGGCCCAAAATTTTTTTTGCTTTAAAAAATAGTTTCTCATCAGAATACTGTGAAAATACTGTATACTCATGGAGAATATACTGTGAAAATTTTAAATCCGAATTCGAACTCTAAGTGCCTCAAATCGAACATGTAAGCGAGGAACTAAAACTGGCTTCGAGCCCAGATCTTGCTTACAAACAAGATTTTAAAAAAAATATGCAACGTATCGCAACGATTCAAATTGCATTCTTTTCAGCATTAAATTCTCTTCGATGCGAACCTACATGTTTGTAAAAAAAGTATTTTTAACCTATTTTTAAAGAGGGGGGAAATAAAATTTTCTTTCCTGTAAATGAACACTTTTAGTTTAAAACTGCCTGTCATTTTTATTTCATCATTTCTTCCGGGTTTTTGTGGTTCACATAGAAGATGAACTTATAATAATATCAAAAAATTTTGGTTTTTTCAACCGGGAAACTTGAAGATCGAGGCGCTTTGGCAAATACTCCATAATCCGCCATTTTGTAAAATTTTTACATGAAAAATTTGTGTAACATCTTCGATGCCACCTTTAAATATGCCCACAATACCACGATGATTGCTTCTTTCTTTCCTTTAAAAAAAATCACGAAAAGCACCTCAGTTTTTACTGTTTACATGTATATCTTTCCTTAAAGCTAGGTTACATGTAAGTGTTTCGTGTGCTTTATATTTCAGAGTTTAACATTCCCCCACTACAAAAAGGTTGAAAACCATTGTTTAGTAGTTCATTAGGAAGGAAATAACCTTCGACTATAACTGGAATCAGAATTATACAATTTATATCCTGACATAATCAGTGCAGATATCAAATCCTTGTTCTTGTCAATTATAAAATTTTTTCAAATGTTTTTCTTTCAGTCACCAACAGGTTATAAACAAGTTAAAAAGTTCTAAATCATTTAATTAACCTTCGACCTCAAGTTGGCTACTTTCAGTTAATATAAAATAGGATAAAATGCTTCTTGTATACAACAACAACAAGAACAACAACAACAGCAACAACAACTACAACACCAATAACAGCAACAAAGAAGTAAACGCATAAACTCAACCGTCCTTTTTAAGGATAATTGCTGGGTTGTGTACTAATGGCTTGCTTAGTAAAGGGCGATTAATGAGAGGCGTCGATGGTAAAATTTGATTGAAATTTTAATTTATGATAATTTTTGACCCAACTACTGCTTCCCTTGTAAGAGATTTTATATTTTGGAATTTGTGATGCAGTCAAGTTCACTTAAAATGCTGTCATCAAGAGCTGGCTGTGGCTTGGAGAAGACTTTGATTGACATTTGTAACTGCACTGTCAAGAAAATGTAACAGGTTAGCGGAACATCAAAATCTACTCAATAAATATGCTTAAATTTCGTCGTGTTGATATTTGGCACTTGGATTTTTTTCTTTAAACCGCCTTCTTTGTAAATATGTAAGTGAAGTTTCGAAGCATCTGAATCTTTAAAATGTTATGTTTTTTATACTCAGCTGGAAGCAATTAAAATTATTACAGCTTAATTGGATTTTTATATCATCTGCATACATTATTCATATTAAAAATACCCATCCCCAAATGCATGCATTTTAAAGTATGTAGTTGCTGTTGAGTACGCTTGGCTACCATCCACTTGTGTGCGCTCTGTAGCTTCCAATACAATATTCTAACATTTAAGATCTGAAATTTTAATGCATAGTATTTAAAGGAATATAAAATGTTACCATAAAGTCGGTCAGCATAATGTAATGACCTTTGCCTTAACATGCTGGCGTACGGGTATTTGACTCGTATTTTGTGAACCTTAAAAGATGATTTTACTTTTTGGATTTAGAAAATGAGCTAAAGTTCCAAAATTTATACAAAACACTACTCATTTGAGTTGAAAAACTCAAGACTCTATCGTGAAACCAAAAATCTAACAAGGAAAGGTCCCCAATTGTCAGACGCCGATTTGAATGATTTTCGGATATGTGTTAGAGGATGAAATTCTAAGGTTGACGTATTTTTTTATATGTGCTTTATTGAATGTTTCGGGTTTCAAAATGGCGTTTCAAAATCAGCAAAAATTTGGTTTTGTTACCATAACTCTGCTATTTGCCATAAAAACACATACAAATTTGGTATCAAACGAAAGGTATTAAAAAGACGCAAACAACAGTATCCAACTCGTTGACATAATAGTTGTTGCAATTTTGTTGTTGCGATTTTCAACAGTTTTTAGTCGATATCATGGGTAGCACGTAGACGCAATTATTTCATATTAAGTTATGTTTGAGCGCAAACAATTTTGAAAGTTACCTTTTTTTATTTTGTTTTAAATTTTTAAGTTTTTGTAATTTATTTTTTTTTTCTTAAAATGTACTAATAACTTAGCATTTTGTTTGTTTTTACAGATAAAGTACACAATATGGGTATCAAAATTTTTGGTTTTTAACGATCTTTTCGAATATATAGATAAATTATCATAAAAGCTAAAATTTAGTTGGATTTCCATATAAAATGTGGGCTTTTACTTGTTTGCCCCAGCCACAGTTAAACCCACTTTTTATAAATGCAAAATATCATATATTAACGCTTTTAACAATGAGCAAACGCTTTTGCATACATTTTCTTACAGTTTTTTTAAAAAAATATTTTTTTTTTTCCCAAAAATCTTTCCTAAAAATTAATTCGTCTAATATCCAATGGATTTTTATCATTTAAATTTTCAATGAAAAACCATTAAACTTATGACAATATTCTGTATTTAACAATGCATTTTGTTTATTTACTGTTTTTATATGATTTTTTTAAAAATTTATTCTGTTTTATTAATTATTTTATATATATGCACAATATAGTTAATTTTTTTTAATTCAACATTCAAAAATTTAGCGGTCTTTATTTTGGTATAATGAAAAGTGAGCCTTTTTCTAGATATTAAGCATAACAATAAAAAAAATGCTTTATTATTCGCTTCACAAAAGGGTACCCCTTGCTTATTTTGTAAGTTTTTAAAAAAAAAAAATTTGCGTTACTTTTATTTTATTATATTTTTGAGATATATAGTTGGTAAAAAAATTCAAAATACCATGGTACATAAGATTCGCTATAATGAAAAATTCTTAAAAATCATTAATACAATATGATAATGTGCACCATGAACAATTAATATCATTTTATATGGAAATCCTACTAATTATTAGCTTTTATGATAATTTATATATATATTCGAAAAGATCGTTAAAAACTAAAAATTTTGATACCCATATTGTGTACTTTATCTGTAAAAACAAACAAAATGCTAAGTTATTAGTACATTTTAAGAAAAAAAAAAATTCATTACAAAAACTTAAAAATTCAAAAAAATAAAAAAAAAAATGTAACTTTCAAATTTTTTGCGCTCAAACATAACTTAATATGAAATAATTGCGTCTACGTGCTACCCATGTTATCGACTAAAAACTGTTGAAAATCGCAACAACAAAATTGCAACAACTATTATGTCAACGAGTTGGATACCGTTGTTTGCGTTTTTAATACCTTTCGTTTGATACCAAATTTGTATGTGTTTTTATGGCAAATAGCAGAGTTATGGTAACAAAACCAAATTTTTGCTGATTTTGAAACGCCATTTTGAAACCCGAAACATTCAATAAAGCACATATAAAAAAATACGTCAACCTTAGAATTTTATCCTCTAACACATATCCGAAAATCATTCAAATCGGCGTCTGACACTTGGGGACTTTTCCTTGCAAGACAAAGTTTCTTTGGTAACTTAAATTTAAATTGAACGTCAATTGAGGAAGCATTACTCTACACCTCGGTTGTGAAATAAACCGCCAGCTATTCTTCATATTGTGCGAAAATGGATTTTCAGACTTCATACGAGTAAGCCTGTCAAATATTTTGTTACCATAACAAAATTGTTACCAAATGTGAACAATGCCAGTTGAGCGCATCATCTTATTTCAAAAAGTAATGTGACCAGGGACCAGTGATGTTACTTTGTGACCAAAGTGTTTATAAACGGCAAACTTCCGGTAAATTTTTGGACACATTTTTTGAAAATTTTTGTCGGGAAAGTTTTTTCTTAGAATAGACAGCGTATCACTTCAATGTATGAACGCAACTACAGGTGTAGTAAAAAGAAATCCATTATTTCTGAATGAAATTGAAGTCTTTATTTATCATAGTTATCCGATTTAGGTCAAATATGTACTATTTTGATCGATAACTTGTTGCCACTTTGAAGGTAATTTCATTATGCTTCTCTCATAAAAACCCTCGACCCAATTGGCAAAGAACTGGGAGAGCTGATTTTCACATGCTTCGCTTCAGGCGAAGTTCTCATAAGCAAAATCATTCGCCATAGACAGGAACAGGTGGTATTCACTTGATGCCAGGTACGGACTATAAGGTAGATGCATAAGAACCTCCCAACCAAACTTCCTTAGCTTCTGGCGAGTCACTATCGATGTGTGTGGCGTGGCGTTGTCCTGTTGGAACACAATTACTCTCCTATTGGCCAAAGCTGACCACTTCTGGGCAATTGCTTCCTTCAGATGGTCTAATTGCTGACAGTACAGGTCCGAATTAAGAGTTTGGCCGTAAGGAAGCAGCTCATAGTAGATGGCTCCCTACCAATCCCACCAAACACACAGAAAAACCTTACTGGCCGTCAATCCGGCCTTGGCCAACGTTTACGCCGGCTCACTGCGTTTCGACCACGACCGTTTTCGTTTGATGTTTTCTTAAGTGACCCACTTTTCATCACCAGTCACCATTCGCTTCAGAAATGGGTCGATGTTATTGTGATTCAGCAGCGATTCGCAGATGGAAATTCGGTCCATGCGGTTTTTTGCGTTAACTCGTGTGGTACCCATACATCGAGCTTCTTTTTGTATCCAGCCTTATTTAAGTGGTTCCGAACGGTTTTTTGTGCAATGTTTAGCTCATGGGCAATCGAAACCATGCTTACATGATGGGCTCGACAATTTATATGATTTCATCGACTTTTTCGACAATTGGCCTTCTAGATCGTGGTGCATCTTTGACATCCAAATTACCGGAATGGAATCGATGAAACCAAAATTGCGCGTGGTTGGCTGTTACAGCATCAGGATCATAGACACTATTCACATTTTCGACCGCCTGCCTTGGCTCACATTCAACCTAACCAACACACAAGCTACGACAGTCTTTAAAGAAGCTAGTTATTGCAACTATGTTAATCCGTTAGCGCTCTTTATGGCGTATTTTTGAGAAAAAATAATTTTTGAGCTGAAGATCCTGCTTAAACGAGCCATCAGACACTTGATCAGAATGTTTTATATGAAAAAAAAGGATGCAGCAAAGGATGAGAGTGTCTTGGACACACCTGTAAATTTTGACATATAAATTATCTTTATTCCTGTCCTTATTCATACCCCTATAACATATCCTCACGCTTATCCTTATTTTTACATTAATCTTAACGTGATTATTATAATATTTGACCTACTCCTAGTCTAATTTCTTGTTTTAATTTATATCGAAAATCCTGGCATAATAATAAAAAAATAAAGTTTCTAATATCAAACAAAACATTTTAGTATTAAGAAAATTATTTACTTGAATCAAGCAAATTATTCTAGTTTTCAGGAAATTCTTTACTTGAAAATTAAATTTATTAAATTATATATTTGTGTGGCGTCCGTGGCGTAGTTGGTTAAAGTGCGTGGCCTCTATGTCAACGAACCTGGAGACACGGGTTCGAACCCCAGCATCGACAGAAAATTATTTGAATTAAAATAATTTTTCTGTACGGCCGCCACCTCTCTGCAGACAATGGCAAACCTCAGAGAGTAATCAAAATGCCATGTAAAGCTTCTTGAGAACGAGAACATATTCCGTTCATCGCCGTTCGGAGTCGGCGTTAAACCTGTAGGTCCGGTTCTCGGTCAATTGTGCATAGACTTAATAACACGCACAACACAATTGATCATAAGAAGCTAGGTCAAAGTCCTTTCAAGGACTGAAATGGCCAGTTATTTATTTATGTATTTTATTTTTAAATTATATATTTGAAAATTAAGCAAATTGTTCTCAATTCAAGGAAAATCAATTTCACAAATCGACCAAATTATTCTAGTTTTCAACAAATTATTGCTGAATCAAGCAAATTCTCAAAGTTTTAAATTTGCTCAATTCTAGCAAAATAATGCTTGAATTGAGAAATTTACGCTTGAGTGTAAGCTGATAGACTATTTGCTTGATTCAAGTGTAGAATGCTTGATTTTTTTCTCTCCGTGATAGAGTGGCAATGAAGAGAAAGCAACGGGAAATCATACCGAGTGCACCATGACTCAGGAGCGTCAAATTTTCAGTTTTCTTAAGGGGCGCACAAGTAGAGAGTGGCAGTCGATATGACTACATAGCCTTAAAAAATATGCTTACGTAGATCTTTTGTATATGTAAAAAGTGTTTTTTTAAAGGCTCCATTTTTCGATAAGGATTAAAGTGTCATATGGTAGTCAGATCTAACAACTCTATTATCATTTGTACTCAATTTGGATTTCCATTTTAAGGAATGACTATCTTTTGCGTTGTATGGCCGATCAATGGGCTGAAAATGGACTGGAAAACCAACACACTGTTTTATTGCCATATTCTGTTCGGTGTTCAATTTTTAGCTCAATGGTCATGTCAGTAAAAAAAATTGACGCATTTGGACTGCAAAAAATCCACAAGAGATTCTACGAGCACCATTATATCCGCAAAAAATCACTGTTTGGTGTGTTTTATGGGACGATTTTATCACTTGTCCTTATTTTTTAAAAATGAGGCCGGCGAGAGCGTTGCTGTCAACGCCGAGCGCTATTGAGCCATGACTGCCAATTATTTCGTGCGTTTTTCGTTGAAGACATGTTTTTCCAACAGAACGGTGCTACATGCCTTACAGTGTGTCATACAATCGTCTTACTGTAGGAAACATTTGGCGAACGTGTTATTTCCCGAAATGGACCAGTTAATTGGCCACTAAGATCGTGCGATTTTATTTTATTTTTGTTTTTTTATTTTAATTTTTCTTATTTTTGTTTCTGAAAGTACTGAAGAATATCGTATTAAATTTTTAAGTCATTCGGAGCAAAACTAACGAAGTAACAGTAGGTTGAATGACCGTACCTCTAACTTAGTTAGTCAGTGTACAAAACTTTAAATCGATTTTCCCAAACATGTCATTTTTAAAGTCGGTGACCAGCCTACAGAAAAAACTATTAAACCGATCGTTTTGAAATTTTGTACACATATTCTACATATAAATACCTCTCTAGTGACGTCGAGTTTTTTAATACCTAACAATTTTACAATAACAAAAAGGACGATTTCGAAATGGTGCCAAAAATTGACAAATTGAAAAATAAAAAAAAACTCGAAGTCACTGGAGAGATAAAGTAATAAACTAAAGAAAGCATTTTGATTTTTTGGTTTCAGATGATCCAGCGATGCTGTAGGCTGGTCACCGCACAAAGACTTTTTTTCGAGGCACCTGTGGAGATCTTCAATTAATCCGTTATTTCTGTCTATTTTTTAACAAAAATTTTTTTAAATATTCTTAAAATGTTGTACATTTTTAGACGAAACAAACCTATCAGTTGTGATTTCATACGTAAATGTTTTCCTTTCAGCTTCATATTTATTGGCTTAAAGAATTATTTATCCGTAATTTTTAGTTTTTATTACTTTAGATTTGAATTGATATTCGGAAAAAGCTCACACTTATCCGGTTCAATTCTTTATCGAAAATAGTTAAGAATAAATTACTCCAGACTGTCAGATAAACATTGAAAACACCCTCTCACACACATGAAGTTGTGTGTAAATCGATTTCCATGTGTTTTCAATAAATAGCTGTAAGCTTTTATTGTAAATACTACGAATAGACAAAACGGGTTAACAACAAGCATAACCAAAGGATAATAATAAAAATGCTTAAACTATCGGCAACGCTAGCAAAGGGCAAAAAGATATGATTTTAAGATTCTTACAAACATGTTATCCTGGCTTTTATTTGTATGATTTTAAGCAGAGAGATAATCTTTATTATGATTTGCTTTTGACAGAACAATTTGAAATCTATGCAAAAATAATAAGATGCATGCTACAATAAATCGAACTCAGTTTTCTTTTGTCTGTTGCATTGTCAGTTGTTGGACAACATGTTGAATGATGTATCTGTCGGTTTGAGCCATTTGGGATAAAAAACTCATATCAAGCTTTGGACACTTTAAAACCTCCGTTACCTAAACTCATTCATACAAGTTTACTCATTAGCTTGTTGCAATAATTTTTCACACTTAATTTTAATAATTAATTTACTGCAAGCTTTAATAAATTGGCAGGTGGATTTGTTGTTCCGCTTTGTGGGTTATTGCATGGATCAGTAGTAGCACTAGCTGCAGCAGCAGGAGCACTATTTGCTGGCCAAGGTGAAAAATTATGAGACATTAATAATCAATGCAAGCTACCGTTGAAAAAGTCCAACATGCTGCTTCATATTCGTGTGACGTACCGTGTGACATACTGTATCAGGGCATAAAGCTAATAACAAAAGTTCACAAGGTTATAATAAAAATTTAATGTTCCAATTTTAAAGTTGAAACTTCATGAGAATAGATTCTATTCACGTTTTATGCTGCACTTGGCTGCACAGAAAGTGTGGAATTTTCGTTTAAAATAGAAATCATATTTGAAAGAATAAAAAAATTGTTTTTGTATGTACGGAAACGTGAGTATATCTTAGGAGAATCATTTAAAGATACATTTTCATGTAATCTTGAAATGAAGTGTAACTGAAAACCCAAATAACTCCAATATTTACAAAAAACACGGAATGGGAATTTCAGAGCTTAAAAGGGCTTTTCTTATGTTCAATTGTTTTGTGCGTGTTTTTAAATGTTTGCACACAAATCATCAAAAACTGGACCTACTAATTTTATTCCAACTCTGAACGGCTAATATTCATATTCTCAATAAGCTTAACATGGCATTATTTACTCTCTGAGTTTCGCTCTCTTATCTGCAGATAAGTGACAACCGATCAGTAAAACTAATTTCAATTGAAAAAATTTTTTGTTTCAGTTGGAGTTCCATCATGTGTACGTATAATTTTACACAACACTAAAAAATGTGTTTCTTGCTTGTTCCAAAATTATGTTACGAATCATGTCTTAATTGTTCCAACTAACAATTGAACAACAGTTTCCAATTCCTCTTCAAAGCCTCGATATAACTGCTAAGACACTTGTAAAAACAAGTTGGCAATTTTCTCCCTCGATAATACTTGGTTACTACTTGTGAAGGCAAAGTTTTAAATTTTGGAGAGGAACTTGTGTTACTTACTTCGCGAGAAGCTCTTGCGTAGCAATTCATCGAGAAAGAATACCCTTATAAGTATAATCCTCGCAAATGTTATTGAGGCGAGTAGTAAAGAAAATATTTTTAGTAAGTATTATTCTTCGATAATACTTTCAAAGTACCTATGTTGATCGCTTCGCGAGAAGCTCTTGCGAATTAATTTATCAAGGTCATGAAAGAATAAGCTCGTATAAGTTTCACAGATGCTTCTGAGGCAAAGTTAACCCGAGAATTCTCTTTGAATTTGTGAGCGAAAATACTTTGTTCCATCGAGAATATTTCCGAAGTACTTGTGATGTCAAGTTTTTAATTTTCATGAGAGAGCTTATATTGGCTTGCTTCGTGAGAAACACATTAACACATTACTGTTATTTTTCCAGTATGAATTGATACGAATTCAATACTAAAAGAAGTATACAATATAATTGCCCAGTAGATAACGTATTAGATCGGAATGCGACAAATCCTGTGTTCATATTGCATTAACTTCTTTTCAATAATTTATAGTATGAATGTGGAAATATGAAAATACTTAAAAAAAAGAAAACGTATCGGATGTTTTTTCAGAGGTTTTGAATTTTGAATTAAAATAAAATACTAAAGTCCAATTTTCGACTAGTTTTTCAAGCATTTAATGCAGTATCTCGACAATGGTTATCGAAATGCTGTCTTCCAAGGTGTCGATAGTTGCTGGTTTGTTCGCATAAACCAATAACTTAATATTACCCCAGAGAAAATAATTCAAAGTTGTTAAGTCGCACGATATTGGTGACCAATTCACTGGTCCATTTCGAGAAATAAAGCGTTCGCCAAATGTTTCCTTCAGTAAAGCGATCATTTGACGCACTGTAAGGCACCCGTCCCGTTGGAAAAACATGTCTTCAATAAACATACCATTCAATTGGGCACGAAATAATCGGCAATCCTGCTCAATAGCGATCGCCATTGACCGAACGTCCGGCGCAAACAATGACAGATTAATCTTTATCGAAAAATTGGACCGTTTGACACCCTTTATATAGATTAATAAAAAATATATAGTACATATTTGCGAAAAGCTGATAAATTTTAAAAAATTTTTATTTTGAGTTCTGTCAATCATTTCATATTACTTATGAGAGAGGGCCTGTTCATGTCAGGGCGAATCCTCGTTAGAGTGCTTCGTATAGGTTTAAGCGAAAAGCCTCTGAAGTTCAGTACGCAAACATAGACTGTGGTTGTTATACCAGAGCAAATCTCTAGAGTGCTCTTGGAACTGCAATTGTTAACTGGAATGTTAACTGGAAAAAGATAATGAAGCTGTTATGTCTGTTATTATGACTATCAAAACGTACAAGTACCCAATAAACATTCTCTATAGGATTGATGAGAGGCAGGCAGTCAGGCAAGTTCGGTACACTTAAAGAACCAATCTTTGGTCTCAATTATTGACTTACTTCAAATCCGTAATTTTTATGTTACTAAACCCAAATCTTTCCTAGTTTTGCTTTTATGCTCGGTTTGGTTAGAAGGCAGAGGCGTTCCTAGGAGGGGGGAGCGGTCCGCCCGGGTACCATAATTTTAGGGGTGACACCATTTCGATATTTTTTTTTTATTTCTCAAACAGAAAGAAAAAGGTACAAATACATTACATTAAAAAAAAAGTGTGCCCATTTTGTCGCATTGAAATTATTTCTAACAATTTGTGTACCAGTAGCTTCATGCGAAAGGAGTTTTTCAAAGCTAAAATTAATTAAGACTTATTTAAGGTCTTCCATGGTACAGGCAAGACTTTCCGATCTTGCTTTTTTATCCACTGAAAACGAGCTTGCAAGTAATATTGATTTCGATGAGATTATTTCAAATTTTGCAGCTCTTAAAGTAAGAAAAGTAAGCTTTTAAGACAACGCCATTAATAAGATTTCTTTGTTTAACCTTATACCTACATATACAAATATGTACCTGCAAATGTAATGTTTTTGTTCCGTCAGTTTTTCAGATTACGAAGTTAATAATTTTCTTTTTTACCTTATGCCTACATATCTAAATATGTAGACACCTGAAAATGTAATATTTTTGTTCTGTTTTTTACAAATTTTTATTGTTTGTCATATGTTGTTTGTTTTTTTATTTTTTTTTTTTTTTTTTTGAAAACATAAAGATAATAATAAAAACACTTAATCTCATCGAATTGGTGATCGAATTAGAAATTTTTTATAGGAGTGACACCATGAGTTTCCGCCCTGGGTGTCACCAAGCCTAGGAACGCCACTGTTAGAAGGATATTGGGGCAGAATAAATTTTCAAGCAGCTTTCAAAAATTCTTCCTGTGCACTCAATTCTACTCTCAAATCTACACTTAAGTCAATGAATATTACTATAACTTTTTTTCGAAAACCATCTGAATCACCATGATTGTTTCTATTTTTGTCTATATGTAAATAAATGTTTTAAGATTTGCTGCAATCGAGAAGAAGTCTAAATATTTATCTCTGATTTCTCAATAAGATCATGTCAGAATCCACACGAGAGAAGGAATAAAATCGTAAGTCTTTAAGTGAACTGGACTGGTTAGACAGCTGCCTACGTATCTATCATTCTATAAAAACTATTTACGGGAGGAATTATACGAGAGCAATTTGATAAGTCAGTGACTTTTTGAACAAAAGGTATTTTTTTTCGACAAGAAAGCGTTTTATTTCTCAACATAGTCTCATTTCAGATCGATACATTTAGTCCAGCGTTTTCCCAATTCTTTTATTCCTTCCAAATAATGAGATTAATCAAGGTCCTCAAAATAAATATTTTGTTTAAGTGATAACCTCTTCATTCGATCCAAATCTTTTACCGCCATTCGATGTAGTGATGGGACAAGGGTAAATACCCAAATGGTAAATTGGGTATTTAAATGTTAATGTGGGTATAAATCACAATAAAGAAAAATTTAAATAAATTAAAAGAATTTAATTTTTTATTATGAATTTGGTTTTTTTTATAACAAATGAAATAATTTTTAAATTTAATCGTAATCGCTGTCGCTGTCCGTATCCGATAAAAACTCATATCGAGTAGAGTGATATCATATCATGATAGTAGTGAACTCATATCGGTCAAAACTGCCTTATCTGAGCAAAACGCATCAAGAGATGTATAAACAAAATACACTTAAACAAAATATGTTCAAAATAAATTCGAAAATGTTCACATTTCTCTTACTCTACGTAACAACGAGTATTTGTTATTCAAATGAGTATTTACCCGAAATTAGATAAATACCCGGGTATGAAAGTGGGTATAAATGGGTAAATATCCAGGTCTAAACCCATTTCTAATTCCATGTTTTTCAAGTTTGGAATAGGAAATGTTGTGATTTATCCATGATTTTCTACGGTTACAAAACGACGTAAAAACTCCTTCAAACTGCGGTTGAACATTATCAAATACTCATTTGAAGTGGTCACATGGCTAAGGCTTATGGTCGAGTGTGAGCAATCGTGGACCCATTGCGTGGATACCTTTTGCATTTCCAAATATTCATGTAAAATGTGATGTACCCGCTGTGTACCCGATGTGATGTACTGTACCAGTTGAGATTCCTCAGCCTCAGCCAGCTCAAGTACTTTCATTTTCGGATCGTCCAATATCATTCAATAGATTTCATCGATGATTTCTGGCTACCTCTTATGGGCATCCTGATAGTTGTGCTGGTACGACCACAAGGGAATTTTGTTAACTACTTCTTAGCCCTTGAAATTAATAGTGCAGAGTCTCTAAAGTATTTATCAAGCATTTCTTTGATTCCGGTGATGGTTTTTTTACGTAAAATAGTACTTGACGAGTACTGGAAATACATTTCTTCCAATTTTGTTAAAATGCTCGAGGTTTTCTGCTTTCAATGGCTGTCAAACAAAAAGTAAATAACAGAGCTTGCTCAAAATTTGACTGTAGTCTACTAACAGATGGTAGTTGATAGGACCAGTGTTGTATTTAAAGTTATTACGAGGTAAATTCAAAAAGTCTCTGACTTCTCAAATTGACCTCGTACATCGACCAACCAAAATATCAAGGAATAAAGCTTCCTCAGCGCTCTTGGGCGGAAATTATAATAGACTTGACTTAATAAGATTAAATTGCAGTGAATTTCAACCAGATTTTGTTTCCTTTTCTTTCAGCTTTTTTCCAGCAAACACCTAAAAAAAACTAGTGGTGCAATAATTTGGGTCAAGCAAACTGGTGTAAAATGTTGCTCTAAAAACAATTCAAGTTTCTTCTATTATATATATTGTAACATTTCTGATAATATATGATTATTATCTGATCCAACTTTGCAATACATAAGTTGTTTTCATAAATTAAATTAATTCTCTTGCACCATTTTAATTTTCTTACTAAATTGGTTAAAGATGATAATATTTTATTATTATTCTTAATCAAGCTACTTTTTCTCTAAAAACTTTTCGATATATACTCGTATCAAATGCACTTTTCATGCGTTGGTCCTCATTACGGTACAAATCATTCTTTGTACGGGGAGTTGCGAGCAATCTTTTACGACACTCAAAATCTTCAAAAACATCATGCGTTGCAATTGTCTGAGTCATAAACTCTGTAACAGACAGCTTGAGTGCAGGGGCGGATTAATCTTTCGTGAGGTGAATTTTGAGTTCGACTGAAATAACCCAGTGGAAATAACCCAAAACTGCATAGTTTGAATTAGATCGTTTTTAAATGTCACTTTTATTTAAATTCATTGACAGACAACCTGTATATTATGATCGTTATTTAAATAACGGGAAAATTAAAAATGCAAACGATTTACCCATTTTCTACATATTTTGTTGATGAAAAGCTGTTTTTTTAAAAAACTTTTTAAAAATTTTGTTTCGAAAACAAAGTAAATAAAATAAAAGCCTTTATGTATAGAAAATTTTACTATATATTAGCTTATATTTCCAGTGTTACTTGGAACCTTATTTTTATGTAATTGATTAATTTTATATTTTTGCAAATACAACGTCTTCTATGAGAACTTGTCTGTATTTGCATATCTCTCTATTATATATCTAGATAGGGTCCAAATTTTGTTAAAGTTAATTTTCTTTCTCACACTATTTATTCACACATAAGTTTTAAAGTTAATTTTCTTTCTCACACATAAGTGACGGCCGTGGCGCAATGGGTAGAGTGCGTGACTGATACGCCAGAGAACCTTGGTTCAATTCCATCTGACTCAGAAAGTTTTTTCAATTGAATTAATTTTTCTGTTCGGCCGTCACATCTCTGCAGACAATGGCAAACCTCAGAGAGTAAATAATGGCATGTAAAGCTTCTTCAGAACATGCATATTAGCCGTTCGGAGTCGGCATAAGACTAGTAGGTCCAGTTTTCGATAAATTGTGTTTCAAACATTTAATAACACGCACAACACAATTTGATCATAAGAAGTTCGGTCAAAGTCCTTTCAAGGGCTGAAATAGCCAGTTCATTTTTTTTGTATTTTTCACACCATATGAATTTGAGCCAAAACAGTCCAGAGTACCACGCGAACATATGATGTGAATATAAATATGGTGGATAGCTTCAGTGGCTGGACCCGTGATGGTCAGAAAACTTTGCTAATTGCTTCAAATGTATTATTAATGGAAGCATTAAGGGAGTAGGGCTTATAAAAACCTTTCATCCTCGATATTCAATATCCATCAAACCAGGAAATCATGTTTTCAAATTCAGATCTGACACAGTAAATTTTATCTGTCTGACTGTCATCTCTTTTCCTACAGTGGGTCGGAGTCGGAATAAAAATTATAAAAAACATCATTGATTAATTATTTCCTCATTTCGCGAAAAAAGAGGGTCACTTCCTATGAAATATTTTCATGTTTTCACTATGTTTCCGATTAACGTATTTGTAAACATGAGAATAGCTAGAAAAAACTTTTTTTAAGTAAATAATTTCGGCAAAATGTTTTCTTGCAAAGAGCCGATGAGAATTTTACTTTTGAGGCAAAAGTTGATATTGTTTTTTGGCGGATCTGGTTGATCGCGTTAACGTTCGTGGAATCGTTAAATGCACCTAACAAAAAATATTTTTAGTTGAAATTAATTTTTGTGACTGGCCGTCAACTCTCTGCAGACAATAGCAAGCCTCGGAAAGTTAATAAATGTCATATAAAGCATCCTGAGAACATGGACATAAGCCGTTCGGAGTCAATATGCAACTAGTAGATCCAGTCCTCGATAATTTATGGACAAACATTTCAAATACAGTAGAGACTCACAAAAGTTGAGACTCGCAAAAGTTAAAATATACGGAAAAGTTAACTAGGCTTCTATCACCACAGGAAACTCTAAAAAGTGAACTTTTGCGTCAACTTTTCTGAGTTCTTGTTTTATCACCCTTTTGTTTGTTTTTATATATGGAGAATAAGCTGTACAAATTGACCAACGTTAAAGAAACTGTCCAATTAGTAGCTCCAAAAGCGAAGCCGAAATATATCTTTACAGAAATCTACGCAAATAAAAAAGCGACTGATCTTATGACAAGTCACGGTTGGTCTTTGAAATTCAAGCGCCGGTCTTAAGACATGTGGAGAGATTCTATTTAGCAAGACTTTAGCATATATGTTTTAAGATACACCGCTTTTTTTATATTTCATGTATATTTGTACATATAATTTTAAATTTCACTATTGTCCTTAAAAAGTTAATAATTCACAAATAATTATTCACAAATAAATTAATTCACTTCCACTTTGTACGTGTAGTGCAGCGTTGATGACTTATTTATATTTAATAAATTCTTTAAATATAAATGGGTTTTTTTTTAAGAAAAAGTTCCTTAATGAATACTTATTCAGAGACATTTTTTCAATATTTTCATAAATCGAATGATAGCCAAAAATTAAAAATGAAAAAATATATATAGTGAAAAAGAAAATTGATAGTTTGGTTTTCCTTTTGGCATTTCAAGGAATTATAATTAATCCTTTGAATGCCGCTCTTAAAAAAAAGCTTGTCGTCGATTTTTAGTATATCTTTATTTTGATTTTGATTTCATGAACATGTGAAATAAAATTCCCACAAATTTCCTATTTTCTAGAAGGTAATTTTCAAACATACATCCAATAAAACAGCGATTGGTTGGGTGGTTCTCAATTCTTTTGTAACTTCCTATCAAGTAAATCCGCTCCTGTCTTCACTGAAGCAAGAGTTTCACAAAGAACTACTAACACACATTCACACAAACAACTTCAGCCTATCCTTGCGTTTGTGAGGCAATACACACTGAATAAAGATTATCCCAACCTTATTTGAGCTGTTCAGAACTTCCTTGGGGAAAAGTATTGAATTTTTTTTTCATTATTCATGATATTTTTTGTACAATTTTATAAAATAGTTTTGAAAATAGTTCTTTTATTCGCTCCTTGCGATTTTAATAATGTTGCAGACCATGACGACTACGGTGGCGACAATGTTGCTGATGATGAGATGCAACATGTTGGTCGATGTGCGACTATGAATGATTACTTCTTGAAAGAAAAAAGAAAAAAAAAATCATAATGTCAATACTTAAGGTTAAGGAGATTATTAGCCGGTAGTGGGTAAAAGGTAAAAGTTTAAGGGACAGCGATATCCAAAACGATAAATTTTGCAAAAGACTGAAGGAGAAAAATGGTAGACAAAATTTAAAAGTTCTCCCATTATAAAAAACAAGAAATAGTAAAATGATATAAAAGAGAAATCAGTTCATTAAGCCAAATGAAAATTGAAGTTGCCAAAATTGTCGTGATAGACATTGGAGACCATTTTTCTTGGTATGTTTTTTTAAAAAAATTAAAAGAATAATCAAAATAATAATGTTTTTAAAGTATTTAAGCATTTGAAATCCTTTAAATATGTTTTTAAACATGAAAATATACTTTTTCTTACTGTCAGATAAACTAACTTTAGTACAGGTGGTTTCGAAATAAATAGAGCAACCCAAGTGAACTTAAAAAATTGTTAAATAAATGGTCAGAATACTTGTTTTTATAATTTTTAATCACAAAAAACAACCTTTCAAAATAATTAAAAATATTAATGTTCTTAAAAAGTTTTACATATCATTATTTACTCTGTGAGGTTTGCCATTGTCTGTAGAGAGGTGACGGTCGATTAGAAAAATTAATTTCAATTGAAAAAATTTTCTGTGTCAGCTTGGGTTTGAATCGAGTCTCGAGTTGTTATCGAATTCACGCACTTTTTACCGCACTCAGTCACGGCAGCCACAACGTGGGCAGAAATAAATATTTATTTCCGACGTCAAAGTGTTTTAAAAAAAGTACTCTCTGAAGTCAAAAACACATTTGTTAATAAATTCTTTTTTACGACTAAATGATCATGCAATATTTAATTGATGCTGGTCAAACTTATATGTTACCGTGAATCTCTCTGTATATCATACGACGATCTTGCTTTATCAGTTCACACACAGCATCGATGTTTTCTGGTACTGCAACCGATTTTGGATGACCTTCTCGGAATTTGTTCTGGAGCGAACGTCGGGGACGATTGAATTTATTATACCAGTTGTTTTTAGTGCTGTATGGTGCTTTATCGATTTAAGGATATTAATCCTTATATGTATTATTGACTTGATAATCCATGTCGAAAGTTATAAAAAATAATCGCAAAAAATGTTCACAAGTTCAATTATTCCATTGTGAATTCAGCTCCGCGTTTCATTTTTTGTACGACCTGCATTTTTCAAGTTAGTTTAAAAAACATAAATCGTGCTTAAATGGCAAAATGTTCTGAAGAAGAATATGTTACTTACAATGTCAACTTACCAATGACAAACGTCAGATATTTCCACTTACTTTTGCCAAGGCCAGATATATAAATAGCAACCCTCGTATACGAAGTTAGGAAAGTTTTATTATATTGTTGACTTGAGCTTGTATGGGGGATAGGCGTGGTTTTCATTTAATTTATACAAGTGTCAAACTGTTGTTTGTTCTAAATATCAATACTTATTTTTAATCTTTATATTTGAATAAAATGAGTGAATATTTTAATTTTTGTGGAATTTTTAAAGTTTTTGCTATTTTGGTGACTTCATGGGAAGCAAGCTTGGTTTCTATTCGATTTTGAGAAATTTCAAGATTTAAGTTAAACTTACGGGTAACTTTGTCCGCATATTGGCAGTATAAGTAGGACCTTAGTTGCTTGAGTGGATCACAGTGAAAAGTCATGCAAGACTACTGATGAGTTGGTGTAGCGGCCACCGAAGAAGTTTGTCTAGTCTGCTGTGTGATTTGCTCAATACAGAGCCGTTGTTGTTGTTGCCTTCTTGGTCTTCATGTTGTCTTGTTGTCAACATGCTTGGCCTAAAGCTCAAATTTGTTTTCAATATTGATTTTTCACAAAATGGCGGATTTCCGAACGTAAAGTAACGATTTTCGACCTTAACTTCGTCATTATTTTGCCTATTACTAATACGAAGCTACGAAAAAAATCCTATGACAAGTACGAGATTATTATGAATAAAATAAGCCTGCAAAAAAATAAAAACGATCGGTTCACTGAGTTTCGAAAAATCTTGGTCAGCGACTTTGAAAACTTGGTTTCGAGAAAAACGCGTTTGAAAATAAGGACCAGCACTGCGCGCTCTCGAAGGCGGTTCACTCACTAGGCCATAACTTTAGACTTGAAGCTTTAAGAAAATGCAAGAAAAAAAATGAAAAAAAAGTTCTGGGTATATAATCCCCCTTAATTCAATTGCAGTGAAAGACACCCCTGATGATGTACAAGAGTGAATTACATAGTTCATTATAAAATTTTATTATTTAAACTTCTTTTTGTATTTTTGTTTTTTAATTTTAAAGCAAATTAATTAAAAAATAGTGCATTTATTATTACTGTTGTTGTTGTTGTTGTTGTTGTAGTTTTGATTTTATATTATGTAAAATGATAAGTTTGGTCGTTTAGAGGAAACGCTCATCTAGAGAAATGGAAGAATAGCAAAAAATGTAGCAAACACGTTCTTCTGACGTTTTTCGTTTATTGCTATTGTTGAGTACAAGTCAGAAAAACTAAGACGAAAGAACACTGCAAGTACTTATTTTAAACAACTAAAGCATGGCATTTTAAATACTAAAGGGTATTTTTTTAAGGCAGTACTAACTTCAGACAGTTATATATGTCAAATCAATTATTAGATTTCAAACTGTCAGAGCAATTTTGATTCAGTAGTCTGCAATTTCATCGTGATGGGCATATACGCTCGAACAACGGCACTGTGGAACGAAACGACCTGTAGTAGTCAAAATGGAATTTTATGTTTTTTTTTTTTTGTAATGAGAATATGTTAATAAAGTGAGCTGACCTCGAGCAGAACTTCTTATTAAAAGAATATCAGGGTAAAAACTGAATTTTTCTGAATATTGCGGTTATGTAAAATTCTAAGAACAAAACAGTTTTTTAAGATAGTTCCTAAACTCCGAATACGTTGAAAAAAGCCACGTATTATGATCAATATATATATACTTTTGAGTGCATTACTTAAAGTATCTTTAAGTTTTTTCATGTAGCGGGTTGGTAAAAATTACACTTTTTTTTAAAATTGAGAAATTTGGAAAAACATTTTGGACAATCTACGCAATAATGTGTAGGGATGTATAGGGGTTTTTGCATTTTCTGTAACTTCAATATGTCTGTTTTTAAGCCGTGACTATGAGATAGCGCATAAACATGTACAACATATTTGATGATTTTTTGAAATTGTTGTGTTTTCTACCATTTAAAACGTTTATTATTTTAATCCCAACCAGCATTTGGAAGATTGTTTTGTCACCTATCACCTAAACGAGTCTTTTTTGAGTCCTCTTGGTGATCTACAAAAACAAAATACATATTGGAAGCATATTTTGATCCCGCACTGATTAAAAACTAACTGTTTTTTTTCGTGTCATCTAACGGGATATTGAAGAAATCGTGTGCTGAAGCATATTTTGATCTCCTGTTTGTGACACTCGTAATTAACGGAAAATCGGACAAATTAAAACAAAAGAATTATTTAAAAGGCATTTCGTTCAGTTTCAGCAGTGCGTAGTTTAAAGTAGTTTGAGTCGTGACATTAAAAATTAAAATTAATTTTAAAATTAATTTATTAAATTATTTTAATTAATAATTAATTAAATTAAAAAATGACTTTGAAATGAGTCGTTTATTAGTCCTTCTCAAGGGCGTCCACAGGGGGAGGGGGCAGGGGGCACTTTCCCCCCCTCAACTGAAAAATTTTATATATTTATATTTCCTATGTGTATATGTAACATTTTTGTTTATATGTTACAAAGTTTTAAACTCTTAAGTTCTGATTTCTTATACTAACTATGTTTACATTACCTCGAAACTACACAGTTAACTTTGAAATTGGATAATTAACTGCATAGTTTCCCATACAAAATCTCAACTATCTCGCAAAGCAGTTAAGTTGAAACTGCGACCTAAACCATCTCATTTTGCTATGCAACACTGTGTTTTCATCAAGAACAAAAGGAAATTAAAAAAAATGACAAGGAAATTTCACATAAAAAACGCCAAAAAATATTTGAAAACAATTCCTTTTCTTTTGATGATTCGGTCAAAGACCACCAGCTTAGAAAACACTTCCTGCTGATGATGAACAAAAACTCCTACAAGGCTTTTATCACATATATTGTAATATTTTTAATTTTTTTTTTGCATGAAAATTAAATTTTCAATTTGTCTCAAAATTATGTGAATCCACGAAAAATTAACGTCAAATTATGACAAAGTTAACTACGCTACTGGCAGTGTAAACACCAGAAACAGTTACCAAACTATTATAGTCAAACTGCATAGTTAAATGTGTAATGTAAACATTATATTAGGTGGTACGAAACTAAGTTTTCATTAACTTCTTATGGGCATTGTTCATATAGCAAATTTGAGTAGCGCTATGACACGCTCCGTTACGTTTGCA
Organism: Pherbina coryleti; assembly: GCA_943735915.1. Lineage (NCBI taxonomy): Eukaryota > Metazoa > Arthropoda > Insecta > Diptera > Sciomyzidae > Pherbina > Pherbina coryleti. Next base: position 66,120,184 of record OX030950.1, read on the forward strand.
TAACCAGCCCTGAGTAACGATCAACAACCGATTTTGTTCTCTAATTATCGTCTGTTGTGCAACTTTTGTTTTAATTAATTGTGTATGTGTGGAGTCTAAATATTATTTGAGAAATCAACACGAAGTTCTTTGATGTGTGAATGGCAAAGTGTATCAACACTTTGTTCCTCCCAAAAGTTGCGAGGCGGCCCGCAACCTTTGTTAAAAACAATATTGATAATTTTAAACAAAGTGTCAACGCACTTTGCCAAAGGGAGCTAGAGACGTGTCGGTTTCAAAAAAGCCACTAAGTCCTGTCTGAGTCCGTTGTCTAGTCGTCTGAGTCTAACGATGCCTGAGTCCTTATCTAACTACACTCAAAGTGAGAGCAAAAATAACTTACTCTCACCGAGTATAAGTTTACTTGAAATGAGAATTAAATCATTCTCATCCCAAGTCTAGCTACTGTCAATTATTTTTACTAATCAAAATCTAATCTGTTCTTATATATAATTCTGTATATAATTTTTATATTTAATTCTGTTCTTATATATAATTGTAATAAAATATATAATAAATAAAAAATATATAATAAAATAAAAAATACCAAAAATAGACATAAGTAATACACAAAATAATTTTTAATAAATAACTGTATGATAAAAAATAAGTAGCGATTAAAGCCTAGTGATAAATAAAGAAGTAACTTCGAGAAATAATAAATAATATTATATAAATAGTAAACAATGTATAATAAATAATAATAATGAATAGAAATAAAAATTGAACAGATAATTTACTATCTTAAATAAAAAAATCGTTTGAATAAATATTAACAAAAATCTAGCTCATCTAAAAAAGAGAATGAGGTTTAATGAATAAAAAGTTGGATATTAGGATAGGATTTTCCCATTGCTAAGTGGGAGCTTAACAATAGAAACGAAGAAAGCCGAAAAAATATAAAAAGATATTCAACCCGATGAAAAAAGTGGAAAACGACCTATTACCTAATGCCTGGTTAAAGCCGTGTAGGCGCGTGTGTTTCCTTTAAGAATTCTTTTCGCTTACCACCAATTAAGCTCATCAGGAGAATTTAAAAATAAAAATTATTCTATCGACCCTCTATGGACTGAATGTTACACATTCGAAAAAATCTAAGGCTAATCAAAAGAAATTTTTAAAATTATAATAAACATTCATGTCTAATTAAGGTACTATTACCGTCTAGAATGCTAAAAGTTAACATATATTCAACAATTTTTTTTCACTTTCTTTATTATATATGGTAATCACACGTTTTTTACAGTATTAAACAGTTCTTGAAGATTACGAAAAAATTTTTTTATTTTTGACAATATGTAATTTGACCAATTTAGTTTTTTACTATTTTGTTTTTTTGTTTTTTTATTTTTATTTTCTATTAATTGCACACTTAATATAGGGCGCTGAAATTGTTCTTTTCGAAAAAACACTGCTGCTAAAAAAATGGCGGACATTTGAAAATGTTTTTCAAAAATCGCCTTTTTTCAACCTTTTTCAAATTCAAAAATTTTATATATATTTTTTTTGTGGTCAAATTGTGGTAAACTATCACACAGGATATAAAAACAAACAAAATGCTGCAAAAATTATTAATAACGACATAGTAGATCCGGAGATTGACTGTCCGCCAGTTAAAAAAACCTAAACTCGAGAAAAATGCGTGTTAAGTTTTTTTTACACCTGCGAGCCGAGAGCGTGCTTCAATTGAGTCGTTATATCTCGGCACTGGCTTCGAATATTTTGGACAGTTATTATTGAAGGTATAAAGAATCTAAAAATGTAAAAAAACAAAAATTCATTTTTTGAAATTTCTAGACGGTAATAGTACCTTAAAAAAACATTAAGCATGTTGCTCTGTTCATAACTGAACGAGCATTCAAGAAAAACGAATATAAAAAATTTTAAAAATTTTTAAAACACAAGATAATCATGCACTCTTTTTATAAATTATACACACACACACACACACACACACACACACAAAAGCAAAAATCAAAAAAGCTATTTTAAATGATAATAAAATAAAATAAATTCCTTGAAAATATCTTTTTCAGTCTGCACGGATCTATAAATATATTTAAAAACGAACGACAATTATTTTAAATATTTTTAAATGCATTTAATAAATGTAAATATGATTTTGTAAACTAAAAGTTCGTTATACTGGAAGTTAAATTGAAAAATATGAATTTTCATATAATAACAATGTTTACAAAGTTTGCACAGAAAATCTCAGGCAATAAAATTTCATAGGTAACAGTCCAGGCTCATTTTCATAAACGTGCACACCAATGCATACCTTTGTCCCCCCCCTCGACAAATTCCTGCGGACGCCCATGGTCCTTCTTCATTGTTTTCAAGATCAAAAAAAACGACTCGAAAAAGACTCGAAAATGAGTCGTTTTTTAATATTCATCAACGTTTAAAAATCTATTAATAAATAGGCGTAGGCAGAACAGTTAAGAACCAGTTTCTTCCGTGTTTCTCTACCGATTTTGATAATTTTTTTTTTAAATCAATGGTGTAGGGAGAAGTGCACCGAATATATATGGTGTGGTACATCCCATACAACCCAAATTCGCGATATCGAATAGCTTTAGAGTTATAGGGCACACAACCTCAGAAATCGGTATTTGACCTCAAATCACACGTATTTGTGTCCGACCAAATATTCGGCTCCGGTATTCGGCATATTCGGCCGATTTTTTAACCTTCGACTACGGCTTCGGCCTAAATAGCCGAATATTTTGGCCGAATATTTTTGCTTTGTAATAACTTAAAATATTTTTATAATTCTTTAGGAAAATTTCTGTATAATTCGATGAATTCCGTTCGAAATTCCATACTTGAAACACTTGTTCGTTTTGTTTTTCTCTTTCTTCTGTTCTTCCATAAGTTGGTTTTCGCTCGTTGAAAACTTTATTCATATGATAAATTCAGTGAGTCCGACCCATGATACAATTACAAGGTAAGTTCATTTTTAGATGGCTGCCCAAATAAGAAATTTTACAGCAATAAAGCTGAAGAATCTACCAACGTCAAACGAAAAAATCAACAACAACAATTAGAAAAACTAAAAATTAACAGCTAATTTTGACAACTAGCTCACCCTGCTCTCCAATATGACCCTACCTTGTAATCTTGTATCATGGTTCGACCGACATGGGTTGATAAGATCGTACATGTTGAACGAACTGGCAGAAAACTCAAACATTTTGTATTTTTACCGGACCGTCTCATTTGCTTTTAATGATCATACATGAAAAAAAAACCGAGTTACGCTAAAAATTGTCTGCCAAATTTCAGTCAGTATTGAATTTCTGAAGCTTTTCTCGACTAGATCGAAAATCGATTTAAGTATCTTCTATGTCATCCTGACGTTACTAAATCAATTACAGAAATATTATAATTCCGCAAAATGACATGAAAGAAATTTTATCAATTTTATATCTAGTCGTAAAAGCTACAGAAATGAAATGCTGACAGAAATCAGGCAGAAAACTAATTCGTTTAACTCGAACTTAATATTTGTCGTTTTTTTTTACTGAAATAACGAAAGTCAGTACTAAATTTTAACATTTTTTGTACTTGAAAAAAAGTTTATTAATGTTCGGCTTCGGCTTTGGCCAAAATTTCACATTCGGTCGGACACTAATACGTACCTTTCCACTGGTTACATTATATGGGCGTTGAAAGAGAGGCATGGCACTTTTCAGCAACCAAAATTTTCGTTATATGTGACCCGGTCTACGAAAAGGGACCTTCGGTGTAAAAACAAGTTTTCGAGAAAACAGCTGTTTGTAAACGTTTAATTGTCACACACTGAATGGCGTCTTTTCATTTATTTCAGCTTATCCTCTATTCTTACAGAGTTGTATTTCTTAGTCTATTAATACAGATTTGTATTTCTTCGTCAATTAATACGAGTTCTTTTTTTTTAGTTAACGACCAACAGTGAAGAGGTGATTACGTCTACTGAATCATTTTTATGCGTCTTTTGATTCCGAAATAAATTAAAAATGAGTGTAGATGAAGAGGTTAGTTTCGTTCTTAGACAATATATTGGTGAAGACGAACAAGATAGTGATAAAACCGACATTGATAACGATTTCGACAGCGATCATGATTTACATCAGGCAGGAGATAATACAGAGGAAATTTTCGTTAAAATGGACTTATCTATTGTGGATTTAGAAGAAGAAAAGCTGATAACAAAATATTTCTCTACCGATTGTTGTGTTAAGAAATGCAATACACTTATACCACGAGATCGGATTGTTGATAGTAGAATGAACTGTCTCGACCTTTCCAAAAACAAACTAGATCTAGTGATACTAAGTAATATCGAAGCTGGAATAAGGTATAATGCAGAATTGCAAAGTGTTTACTCACAAATAGCTAAGCGGAAGGTAGAAGAATGCAGAAAAGGTAAAGAAGTTACAAGGCATCAGATTCAGTTCTCTTTCCTCGGCATACCAATTTGTCGTTCACTTTTCCTTTTTCTGCACGCATGCAGAATAAAACGTTAGAAACATTTGGTAACTCATTATCATAAAAACGGTTTAATAGTGCGAGAACATGGCCTAGCTAATAAATCCTGTACGAATACGAAATCATTTACACCAGCTGAAATTGAAAAGGCTGTAAAATTTATCGAATACACTGCAGATCTGTTAGCTTTGCCACTACCTGGCCGACTTCCAAAATTTAAAGATTACCGAGTAATGAAATTACCTTCGAGCGAAACAAAGTCGTCAGTTCATCGAAAATAGCAGTTCCATCATTTCATAATCTGTACAGATTGCGTAAAAGCAAAAAAATTCGCGGATAGTGAGAACGTGGACTCTTTTCAACTATTGTTGGAACCTATCGTCAGTGAAATGCCAAAAACTATACATCCAGTTGGTTTAACGTTGGAACGCCAATGGTATATTTACCAAAATCTCCGCAGTTTAGTCGCAGATCCAAGAAAAGTAGATATTTTAGCCCCAAAACCGGAAGAAAAGCCAAAGAAACAAAAATCCAAAGTTGATAAAGAAGATAATTCTGCGGCTCCCTTGCAAAACAAGAATTCGATATCGAAGAAACAAAAAGCAAAAGGTAATAACAAGAAAGATTCTGCGGCTCCATTACCAAAAAAAAAGTTGGCATCGAAGAAACGAAAGGCAGATGGTAATGACGAGGAAGATTCTGCGGCTCTACTACCAAAAAAAAATTTGGCATCGGAAAAAAAAAATATAAAGCGTAAAAAAAAATTATAGATTTATTTTATATTTCGATTTTTATGTAAAATGGCTGGTTTCCCTTCAAATAAAAGTATGAAATGATGTTTATTATGTTATAATTCAATGTCCAATTTTTTTTCATTTTCACTCATTTCTGCTCTTTTTTTGGAAAATTCCTGACAAACTTCTTTACGAGTTGGAAACTTCTGCTTTGCGCCATTAGAAAGAGCACACATTAGTCTATCCGAATCGCCAAAAAAGTGAAAAATGATATTTTCACACCGAAGGTCCCTTTTCGTAGACCGGGTCACATATGTTAACTTTCGAACTTAAGTCACAAATCAATGAAACTCGGTAGGAACATCCTATTTAGTCGTGTTCTTCTACTGGAAAAATTTAACAAGCATTACACAAGGGGGGGGTGCCACTACCCATACAATTCAATGTTTTTATATCGAATAGCTTTGGAAGTAAATGCCGTATAACAATGAAACTAAATATGGAGCACCCACTTGGGGATATCTTTGCACTAGAAAGTAGAAAATGGGAAGTAGAGTACTGGGACGGTCATTGGACTTAGGGGTGTGGCTCCGCATATATAAGCCACATTTTTGATATCGAATAGCTTTAAAAGTAAAAGTCACAGAAAATGGAAACTCAGAATGGAGTTACTATATTGTGATTTCCTGCTGGTGTATGGTGTATGGTATGAGTTCGGTTACGTTTGCTTATCAGTGAAGAAAGAAAAAATATGCTTTCAATACGAATACAATAAAAAGCAATCAATTTTTAAATGGTCGAATTTCGACCAAAGGCGATACTAGTTTAAGTAAATAGGCCTAAAATAACTTGCATTGGATACGTTGTTTTATCGAAAAAATTTGTTCAACGATGGAGTTTATTTCTGGTTTATTGCGCCACATTTGGACACATTTGGAGAGAAGATAGTCCACATGATATTATTGAAATGTCGTTCATTCCGAAAAATTCAGTTTGGAGAAATAGTTTTCACTGTCAGATGACTCAGGTAGGCTGAAAAGTATTGAGTTTTGAGTCCTCAAAAATAAAAATGCATTTTTTAATGAAATAATTTTTTTATTCCAGAAAAACTCCCTCAAATTCAATACACTTATTCCAATGATCCTCCAATAACTCATACTATCTCTGATATGATTTTCCGAAGAGTGTGCAAAATACTGTTTCACAGCTGCAGTAGCTTTTTCATTCGTAAAAAACGCTTTCCACGAAGGAATTGTGTCAAGTTTCTGAAGCGTTCGTAGTCGCTGGAAGCCAAATCTGGTGAATACGGTGGGTTTATTTTATTTCATTCAATTTAGCCAACGTCAAAACACTTGTGTGAACACGTACATTGTCTTGATGAAAATTTTTTTTTTTCTTCTGTAAAGCAGGTCTTTTCTCACGAATTTTTTTATTCAGCTGATCCAAAAATTGCAATTTGGAGTTAATCGTTTTTGCTTTCTCAAGACAATCAATCAACCAAATTCATTTTGCAACCAAAAACACTGATGTCATAAACTTTTTTGACGATCGTTCTGACTTCACCAGTTTTGGAGCTGAACAACTGCTTCCGTCCACTGTAAACGTTCTTGTTTCAGTTTAAGACCACTGTGGTACATCCAACAGAAATATTTTTGGGAATGCATACAAATTTTTAATTTTAATCAATTTTAAAATAAGTAAACAAATCGGCTTTGTAGAATGTGTTACGAAGAGGTTTGTGTACAATGTTTACATTACAGGAACCAAAAAATGTAACCAATTAATATTAACCCTCAAACGGCATACTAGTCTGACATTTCCCACATAATAACTATCAAAGTATATAACGACCCTTAACTAAAACAAAAAAGTACTCATCGAACTATCCGTTAAGCAAATAATAAATTAATTTGCCTTCAGGCAGCCGTGTTAGCATCTTTTGAAATCTTGAACACTGGTGCTACCTTTAAGGATATTTAGTTGTGGCCAAGAAAAACAAATCGAATCAAATTTTCTATAATAATCAACAGGTCAGTCAGAGTCAACTTTTCGCTTACTACTTAAAAATAATAAAAAAAAGGAATGCATATTGCGTATATTTGTGTTTACATAACTATATATATTTGTGTGTTTACCAAATATGTGTTATTTTAAGAGACCACCTTTATAGCTGAAATGTTATAAAAAATTGTTTAATTAAATTTTATAAATAATTCTCATTCTATGTAGAATGAGAATCACAGATACGATACCGTATCCGGAGCTCGGGGTTCATCACATAGGTTTTTGAAGAGAAATCCCAAAATAGTAAATTTTATTCTGATAAATAAGAAGAACAATTCCTTGTAAATGGAGAATTGAAATTGAATGCAATGAAATTAATGCTTTTATGCATTTTTATTTTACATATCGCACACTAAATACAAAAGAGACACAACTCAAAATTTACCAAAATAGACTTTTTGCAATTAATCAATTTACAGTTCACATCTCTAACTACAGCAAAGATTTCATTTTGATCACTATTTTCTTTGAATGGTAAAGAGTACCTACTATTTTTAGTTGCGCTAATGTTTTGAAGAACAACTGATAAAACATACACTGAACCAAATATTGTTCTTAAAATCAAAGAATCTCGTTCATAAAGCGAAATTCATTGATTTTTAAGAACTATTCATTGCCCCAAAGAACGAATTCTTTGGCTCAATGAATCGTTGTTCTTAATTTTAAGGAACAGTTCATTGTTCGTGTTCATTAAAATTTTGTTCCAGTTCTTGTGTTGTAATATCTAAAAAACCATTAGAGAATTTTATCTCAATAAGAAAATGATTTTTTAAAATATATCTTGATATTGTTTTAAAATTTCTAAGGACAGACTAACTTATTGTAACAGTTGTATGTGTCATTAATTAATCATTTTTCTTCGTAACATATCAAAGAAATAACGTAAGAACAAAGATTCATTGAACCAAGGAACTCGTACTTTGGACCAATTTTAATGTATAATACATTGGGTCAAAGAACTTTTTCTTTGTTATTAAGTACGTTTTTGGTTCTGTGTAGCAAACATTCCTCTAAATGGAATTTCTTTAGATTGGAACTCACTTTTAACAAATAATACAATAATTTTTACAAACCTAAATAGTTTTTTTGCTCCTCCTGAAAATTGAATATTTTTTGAGTTGTGGCTGTCTTGTATTTAGTAAACCTCTGCACGAGTGCTCTTGAAATGCGTTTCAAAACATTCGTTTGTGGTGCAAGCGTTCGCTATGTTTTGATCTCATCAATGAAATCAAGCCTAACACTACAGAGAGCACTCATCGCTTGAGCAGAACAAGAACAAACGAAAACCGAAGCAATGTTATGTACGATTCGACAACGAAGAATGAAATGACTGAAAAGTAATGAAAACAACAGCAGAACGTTTGGAGTTATGCTGTGTTGTTTAGGTTTCATATTCTACATTTACTTGTAAAGGTTCATGTTTAAAAAGTCAAAAAAAAAGGGATTTTCTTATCAATTAATTTTTATTCGACTTATTTGCTTAGTATGAAAATGCGTTTTTTCTGTTTTTTATAATATATAATTAAAAACAAGTTACTAAAGAACTTGTTGGCTATGTAGTTGTAGGTTTGTTTTTTTAAAACTAACAAACACAAAAACAAACTCTAAAACTTGAAAACAAAACACAAGAATTACATACATTAATTTTAGATTGAACTAAAAATAAATACAAATTAATTATGTTGAAACAAATGTTTGAGCTTTAGGCCAAGCATGTTGGCAACAAGACAACATGAAGAACAAAGAAGGCAACAACCAACAACAACAACAACGGCTCTGTATAGAGCAAATCACATAGCTTGACTATACAGACTGTTTCGTTGGCCGCTACACCAACTCATCAGTAGCCTTGTATGACTTTTCACTGTGATCCACTCAAGCTACTTAGGTTCTACTTATACTGCCAATATGCCGAGAAAGTTACCCGGAATTTATTAGACAGAGAGAACACTTAATACTGACTGAGTTCTTATCTACTTCAATGCACCATAGATCAAGGTTAACCTAGATCGTATCATACTTTTAGGCATAAAAATGGTCTCCACACCATCTTAGGTGTACAATCAGTTAAACTAACTGAACACTAAAATGGAAGTGTGGAAAAAGGGAGGAGCTAACAACATAATAAAACAACCTCAACATGCTCTGATAGCGGTAAACCACTATGATCGAATTTCGAAGATGGACATGAGTTAAGGCTATGCCTTCATTCAAATTAATTATGTTTAAAATATAATGCCTGTTTTTATATTATTAAATATTCAATATAATACAATTAAAATTTTATTAACTTGCGTCACTTACATCTATTTTTTCTAGGAATTATTAGTTTCTGGAACAAAATTCTCTCAAAAAAAAAAAAAAAAAACAACTTTTGCTTATAAAGGGTGATTTTTTTGAGGTTATGATTTTCATGCATTAGTATTTGACAGATCACGTGGGATTTCAGACATGGTGTCAAAGAGAAAGATGCTCAGTATGCTTTGACATTTCATCATGAATAGACTTACTAACGAGCAACGCTTGCAAATCATTGAATTTTATTACCAAAATCAGTGTTCGGTTCGAAATGTGTTTGTTCGACAAATTTTGTTCAGCGATGAGGCTCATTTCTGGTTGAATGGCTACGTAAATAAGCAAAATTGCCGCATTTGGAGTGAAGAGCAACCAGAAGCCGTTCAAGAACTGGCCATGCATCCCGAAAAATGCACTGTTTGGTGTGGTTTGTACGCTGGTGGAATCATTGGACCGTATTTTTTCAAAGATGCTGTTGGACGCAACGTTACGGTGAATGGCGATCGCTATCGTTCGATGCTAACAAACTTTTTGTTGCCAAAAATGGAAGAACTGAACTTGGTTGACATGTGGTTTCAACAAGATGGCGCTACATGCCACACAACTCGCGATTCTATGGCCATTTTGAGGGAAAACTTCGGAGAACAATTAATCTCAAGAAATGGACCGGTAAGTTGGCCACCAAGATCATGCGATTTGACGCCTTTAGACTATTTTTTGTGGGGCTACGTCAAGTCTAAAGTCTACAGAAATAAGCCAGCAACTATTCCAGCTTTGGAAGACAACATTTCCGAAGAAATTCGGGCTATTCCGGCCGAAATGCTCGAAAAAGTTGCCCAAAATTGGACTTTCCGAATGGACCACCTAAGACGCAGCCGCGGTCAACATTTAAATGAAATTATCTTCAAAAAGTAAATGTCATGGACCAATCTAACGTTTCAAATAAAGAACCGATGAGATTTTGCAAATTTTATGCGTTTTTTTTAAAAAAAAAGTTATCAGGCACTTAAAAAATCACTCTTTAAGTGTTATAGCTTTTGAAAAAGAATAGAAAATTGCAAATTTGAATTTCAATTATTTTTACAACAAAAACAATTTGTGTCATTTTTTGAGGAAAACTCCAATATTTTAGAACTTTCTTGAAAAAAAAATATTTAAAATATATTATATATATATTGGGTGTTTTTTTTAGGGGTTTGTTTTTCGAATAGAGATAAAACTGGCATTTTTTGGTCAAATCTGGCCACTGTTATGTCATTTATGTTCAGTTTGGTTTGCCATTTCATCATGAACAGGTTGACAAAAGAACAACGCTTGCAAATCGTGCAAATTTATTTCGAAAATAATGGTTCAGTTCGCGAAGTTTACCGCAAGCTTCGTCCATTTTATGGTCGACATAATCGTCCATCAGAGCAATTAATTCGGTTAACCATGGGTCGTTTTCGCACTACGTTTACTCTATGTGATAATATGCATCCGCAGAGACGTCGAACAGTGCGCACCGAAGAAACAATTGCCGCTGTAGAGCAAAATGTTGAAGAGGGCCCGAATGAATCGATTCGCCACCGTGCACAGCAATTGGAGCTTTGTCCATCAACTTTATGGAAGATTTTGCGCAAAGATCTTGGCTTGGGACCTTACAAGATCCAGCTTGTGCAAGAATTAAAGCCGCGAGACCATGCAATGCGTCGTGATTTTGGTGTATGGGCCGAAAATGAGATTGATCTCGATACTGATTTTCATCGCAAAATTTTGTTCAGTGATGAGGCTCATTTTTGGTTGAATGGCTACGTCAGCAAGCAAAATTGCCGCATTTGGAGTGAAGAGAATCCACATGAGATCCTTGAGACGCCATTACATCCACAAAAACTGACTGTTTGGTGTGCTCTATGGGCTGGTGGAGTCATTGGGCCATACTTCTTCCGAAATAATGCTGGAGAGTCAGTTACCGTTAATGGAGACCGGTATAGAGCCATGATAACCGACTATTTTGTTCCCGAATTGGATGGCATGAATGTGGATGAGTTGTGGTTCCAACAAGACGGCGCTACATGCCACACAGCGCACGTCACAATCGATTTATTGAAGGAAACATTCGATGAGCGCATAATTTCGCGGAATGGACCTGTCAATTGGCCACCAAGATCGTGTGATTTGACACCATTGGATTATTTTCTTTGGGGATATGTGAAGTCGCTCGTCTACGCCAACAAACCAGAAACGTTAGGGGACTTGGAGGCCAACATTCGTGGCGTTATTGCCGACATACGGCCCCATATGCTCGAAAAAGTGGTTGAAAATTGGACCTGTAGAATTGGCTTTATTCGAGCCAGCCACGGCGGCCACATGCCCGAAATCATATTTAAACATTAATGGCATAAAATTATCCTTCCAATAAAGCCAAATTGATGGACATTAAAACGATTTTCTTGTGTTTTATTTCAATTCGAAGTTCTATACCTCTAAAAAAAACACCCTTTACTAAACTAACGGAATTTTTGCAACAAGGTTTTCAGAGAATTTTGATGAAGCTTTAAGACAAAAAAAATTCAACAAAATGTATAAAAAACAGCTGAGATATTTAAAATCAAAAGTCAGAAAATTTTAATATCTGACTGTTTTTGTTTTTCTCAATTTTGAGCAACGATGTTGCATTACATATGTATATCGTTTCACTAAAATTTTTCATAGTTTTCAAGATGAGTTCAGGTTTTTGCTGTCAAATTGACGCAATTTGTTTTTATGTTAATTAAACGTAAAATCTTTATTCATCAAATCTTGGTGCACCGGTTTTGCTTAGGGAAAGATCTCGCATCTAAAATTTCATTGTAATAAACATTTTCGCAGCATTGAAGATATGCAAGTGTTTTGGTAGCAAAATAACGGACATTTTCTTAATTGAACTTTTAATTTTAATTTAAGAAAAATTTTATATTTTGTAAATATTTGCATATGTATCCTAAAAAACAACTAAAAATATGCCTATTACAGGCATATTGTATTCTTAGGCGATTTAGTAAAAAATTTGTTCAGCAGCGCCATCTGGTGTTCAAGGTGGATCAAAATTGATAGCCCTAAAACCCGCCTCGTACCAAAAAACTTCTATACAGAAATGTTCATGCTCATTGGATGAGTAGCTTAGGAGTTTATTGCGTACACTAAGGGAAAAAATATTAAATTTATCCAAAAACTTTTTTAATTTACCCAAAAAGCGAGTAATTTTTGCACCAATAACGGATTTACTTAAATCGACTACGTAAATATTTAAAATTTATTTAAATACTTTTTTAATTAAATCAAATATTAAAATACTTAAAGAGAATTAATAAAAGATATATTAAAATTATGCACGAATATATTTAAATATCTTTCAAATATTTACTATTTGAAAATAAAACCATTGCATTCAAGGAAAATTTATAAAAAAATATTGAAATTGAAAACCAATTTATTTGAATATTTCACACCAGCTGCGTCCATCAAATACCATTTGGTGGTATATTTTATTTTCTTTTTTCGTTCTCTAATTTATACTATTTTTGACAGTTGGTGCAAAGTTAGGGCACCAAATGTCAAAAATAGTATAAACTCCAAAAAGAAAAATTAAGATAGGGAATAAGAAGGAAATTATGCAGGTAAATGACAACCGGTTCAAGATGTTCTTGAGAAAATATCGAGTTGTCACTCCACCTTACATAATTTCATCATGCATTGCAATCACCATCGCACTCACAAATCATATTTGCCAAAAATCCAGGCTAAATTACCCTTGCAACATTAACTAAATGAGAATTATAAGAAACCTGCAACTGCAAGAAATATACTGCAGGAACAGAGTGCGATGCTGTTGCTGCTTATCGGAATATGTGTGTACGTATGCAATGCTGTTGCTGCTTGCTTGTATGGAATATGTGTGTACGTGTGTGGTATAAATAAAATTCAAATACGGGAAAAAACGAGTTGTAAGGAAAACATTTGATTTATCCACGTAAATATATAAATAAAATTTATACTAAGGCGTGGATAGTGCTAATATGCGTTATTTCCCTTAGTGTAGTTAGACACAAAAGCTTTTTTAACGTAGAATACGTTATACGGGGGTGTTAATCTGGAGCACAAAATTTTGAGAAAATGTTTGTCACTTTCATTATAAGTTTTTAATACTTTATGCATGCATTGAAGAAAATTCAAGTATGGTCGTAACATATTTAATATGTCTTCTTTTGATTTGTATTTAAATAATCATATTGCTACATATAATTTTTTTGATTCTATAAGTAAATCAAAATTTAACTCCTTCAAATTTTGTATTAATTTTCATATGCTTTGTATTTTATGTATTATAACATCATGTGTAAGAGCAGTACGATTATCTGTGTGTTCATCACATAACCAGTGTGAGAAAGAGAAGAAGTATAATGACCAAGTAGCGAACGACAACCATGATAAATACAACCATGATTTTTGTTTGTCTTTTCTTTTAATATCAAAGACATGCTCCATATGCGCCCTTTGCAGCATTTTTTTATGCGGCGGCCATTGTAAATCCATAGGAATTCTTAATTTTTGTAGAGATTTTCTATAGTTCAGACACAAACCTTACAATCATAAGCAGAAAATGAAAAAATGTTTATGAATAACAATGTTAGCAAGGTTGCATAAAGCCTTAAACAGTGCGTAACTAAACAAGCGTTTAAAGGTTGTTTAAGGAAATCTATTGAATAAGGCTGTTAATGACTAACGTATTCTACGTCTGACCTATGCGGCCGTGTTATCTAACACAGGCTTGAGCTTTTTTATTTATATAGATTACTTCGCCATGGTTCTGCTGCGTTATATGTGATTGATGCATTTTTCGCTGTTATCAATTGTTCTGTTTTTATAAAACGAACAACATCGTGCTTTGTTGGTTCTCATGGTTCTCTTTGAAGCCGACGAGTGCTCTGCAGTAATCGTTTGTTCTCATTAAGAGCCAGCGTTGCCATTGTGACGTTAAATACGTCATTTTGACGTATTTTAAGCTCTAATGACGATTGACGTCTTTTGAGGCATATTTGACGTATTTAATAGACACAATAGATTTCATTATATCAATAAGTATTAAAGGTAGTATGTGAACGTGTTAACATTGATATATGATAAGGAACACTCCTTGCATAGTATACATGCAACACTGCCTACATAAGTGATAATGTTATCGACTTTATTGTCATCGCAAGTGTCTGTTAGCGGTGTGATATTTTTAATAGGGTTATTCCCAGTTACGGGCAAATAGCTTTGCAAAGGTATGACCTACCAAATATTTGCCATCAACTGTGAGCACACTTTTTAGCACTGTTGCAAATTCCATTTCAGAGTCTGTTTTGTTTTTTTTTTTGTAGCGGCGTTTGGTTAAAATGTTACAGCTGATTGATTGGCAAATAAATGTTGCCCATGCTCGACTGTATGCAATGCAATTTTAGTGTTGCAAATTTGACACAGTCGGGCAAATGCAAATCTGTAGATTTTGTTGTTGTGTTGAAAATATTTGCCATCATATTTTGCAAATGCCATGATGCCACGCTATTTGCCCGTAATCGGGAATAGCCCTAATGTATTCAACGAGCATGCAGCTTGCAGCCAAATAAAACAAATGGAGCGCTATTTTCAGCTTCAACATTTAACTGAGACTTTTTTATTGAAATGACGTATTTTAAATCTGAAAATGACGATTTTGAATCACAGTTTCTGGCAACACTGTTAAGAGCCCGAACAGAATCAAAGCGATTGGCGATCGGCGATCCTCTCTTCTCGTTAATCGCTCGGAACACGTCCAGAATGAAAGCGATTTGCGATTGGCAAACTATTCAGACTGAATTGTCAGAATGCTTTGTTTTGTTTATACATAATTGACATGAGAAAACAGAAACACAGACAACAAATGTAAGAAGATAATTAAACTTAGAAAACTACGGCGACACTTATCATGTTTGACACCACTCAAAGAGAGGATCGCCAGGTTGCCAGAGAAAAAAATAGAATAGATTCTAATTTGGCGAATGTTTGTCGCGATCGAAGACCAGCGATTTGATTTCGGACGTGTTCATACGTTTTCATGCATTCTATTGCTTGAAAATGTCGCCAATCGCTAATCGCTTTGATTCTGCTCTTAAGCTCTTAAGTCTGCACTGTTGGCTCTACTGTTGTAGAAAAAACGAGTGCATTTGTGCAGAGATTTAGTATTTAGTAGGCGATATAACAATAACCTACTAGCTTTACACCTACTCTAGACTAATGAAGCTTTACAAGACATTATTCACTCTCTGAGGATTGCCATTGTCTGCAGAGAGTTGACAACCTCGGACCTCACAATTCAAAAATTGGCATCGAATGGTCAACGCACCTTTTTAACGCATGAGACCTCGGCAGCCACAACATTTTTGCATTTAACATTTAGTGAAATAAATAACATAGAACATAGGCAAAAACAAAAAAAAAGTCCCAAAGATGATCTTTAATAATCACTAAGGATGCTAAATAAGATGGAGTATTTTATTAATACATACATTTTTGTATTATACAATAGCTTTTTTAAATATTTTTCAAATATTGCTAAAGCTTGAAATGGAAAATTTTTTAATTGTAAAAGGTTGAATTTGAAATGCTATAAGAAAAATGCTAAATGGAAAAAGTTAAATTTGATTTGAAAAAAAGTTGAATTTGAAATGTCAAATATTGCATTAGAAATTAAAACCTGTATAAAAGTGTTTCTTGTTCAACTGATAAATTTCGAAAAATATCATGTGCTTCAAAAGCAAATATTTACAATACTAAATACAATACTAAGTTCTTAAAATGTCCATACTTTAAAAATTTTTTTTTTAAGTTATTATTTTAGAAGTTACAAACTTACAAAATAACTTGTTTTTAGAATGCACTGAGGTCTCAAAGACCACTTCTCAAACCAATCAAAAATGCATTTGTGGTTGGTAATAATAATTTACCGTTTAATATACGGCCGATAGTATGTATGTATGTACTTTAATTTTTAAATTTGAAACGCTTTTAAAAAAGGGCTGGTGCTGTGAAAGAATTAGTTGTTTCACGTTACCTCCAAAGTTATTGAATTTATCCTACTATTTAGTCTGTTTTGTCTTTCAAAGTTTATGCTAAGTTAAGTTAGCATAACACAACAAAAAAAAAAACAAAAAAAAAACAAAAAGAAAATAATAAATAAAAAAAATTGAAAAAACTATTCGTAAGAGAGGATCTTCGACTGGGTCGAAGTTAAAGAACCCCCACGATTGAACCAAAGTATATTCAAAGTCTTAAGCAGACAATAAAATCTTTTTAATGGGAGATAGGCGTGGTTATGATCCAATTTAGCTCGTTTTCGAACTTGATCGTTATTTTTTAAATAAAAGCTCAAATATCGAATTTCGTGCTGATACCCTGAAAATTTCAGCTGTAATCGTGATGAGCTGGAATCGACAGATGGAAAAACGGACATGGCCACAATTAGACGTATCCGATGAGTTTTTGTAATTTCAGTCGCCATATTAGTTAGCCATTTCGGACTTTTAAACTTTAACATCGAATTCAAAGCCAACGACATCAAAAACCCACTAACACATCGTTGTATGCTATTACAAACAGAGACATTTTTAAATTTAAATCGCCATATTGGGTGCGCCATTTTATATTTTCAAATTTAAAGATTAGATAACCTTAAAATCAGCCTTATACTTATTACGGTAGAGTAAGAATGAATATTGATTTTTTAACCGCCATATTGGATCTGCCATTTTGAATTTGGAAATTTTGACATTCATTTTCAGTGGTTCCAAAAACCCGATTGGGAGGTTTTCAAAGTTTTGGTCAGGAAAAAAAAGTCATCGAGAGTCATCGAGTGCCTAAAAATGTACTCTGCCTGGAATTACGCCTGCCCAAAGCCTGGAAAAAAGGAGGATGGTTGCAGGTGTGGGGACAGTTTTACCTATACCTGTGTAAAAAGAAAAAAGGCCCACCTTGAGCCTTGTGTGTCCAGCTAAATTTTGGAGAAGGTGGGAGTATTGCACATTTTATATCTGCTTGAAAAATTATTGCCGGAAAAAAATTTAAATTCATTAAAATAAAATTTTAACTAAAAAAAGTCACAACTTGTTTGACCTCTGCCAAAGCTTTAGTCTAAGTAATCTTTAAGATATGAAATACATCAAAGGAATAAAATTGAAAAAAGGTTAATATTTTCAATAAAAACACCTCAAAGATGCAATAAATTTTACGTACCTTTAAGTACGTTCTAAATTATTCAAAATTTGTTGTTTAAAATCATTTCATTTAAAGATTCTTTCGAATACTCGTATAACATTTTTTGCAATTTCAAAATAAATAGACTAATGCCCGAACAACGTTGATCAAAGGGCTAAAACTAAACTGGAAGCTAATCAGCCTTCAGGCACTCATTCATTCTGTTCAGTATCATTCTGTTCAGTGATAAGGCTTTGCCTTCATGGGCAAAATGGCCACATTTTGAGTGCAAAATATTCAAAAGAGATTCTCGAGGCATCGAAATATCCACAAAAAAATCACAGTAAAGAGTGCTTTGTGGCCCGATGGAGCCGTACTTTTTTTAAACTGAGGCCGGCGGAAACTAATTCGTGCCCAAATTGAATGAGAAGTTTATTAAAGAGTAGTTTTTTAGCAATGCAATGAAACATTCGGCGAACGTGTTACTTCTCGACTTGTACTATTTAATCTGGAGCTATGTGAAGTCGTTGACATATACGAACAAACTAGTCTTCCATGAATGCCTTGGATGATAACATTGTATGAACCACTGTCGGGATATGGCCTCAAACGTTTGACCATCAGGTCGAAAATTTAAGTTCCAGAATGCGCCACACCTTAGCTAGCCGTAGTGGTCACATGATCAAAATCATATTTAAACACTAATGTCACAAAATGATCTCTCTCATAAAGCGAATTTTCAGTGTAAAATTATGTAATCTCAGTATTTTAGTTCAATTCAGAGTTATATTCCACCAAAAAAGTTCCTTGTTCGTTGATATTCAAAATTAGTTCACTTTTTTGCGAGTGGATTTTAGGGCAAGTATTGTTCTCAGTCTAAGCCGTAATAAGTTTTCTTGAAAAGTGAGCTCATTTTTTTTCATTTCTTAAAGATTAAAGTTAAACTTATTTTAATATTATTACAATACTTTTTCAGAAATTGCTGATTAAATTAAGCATTGAACGAATGGTTTGTTTTTTCTTTTGCCTAAATTCATACGTGTCTCAAAGGACTCTTCAAACGGGATTGTGTTACTTTATTTTTGAACATTTACATATGCCTATCACACTTCAAAAGCTAAGAACAATAGTCTACCTATTTACAAAGAATTGCTACACTTGTTAATGCACCACACAAGAGGTCTCAAGACATGTCAAAACAAAACAACAGCACTTTTGTGGTTTTTAGTTTCGTCTAGAAGGCGGTTAATTCGTTTGTTTTTTTCTTTTAAAATTATAATAATTCTGGCATGAAAGTTGAAAAGGCTTGGAATTTCAAAAATAGCTTTTATTTAAAAAAAAAAAGAAAAAATGCAAAAATTGGTCGCCAAATAATCTTCCTTTTACGACTCTAAAAGATTTTTTTGAATTTCACTTCCCACAAAGAAAGATTTCAGTTGCGGATCAAATAGTCTGCCGTTCGTATTTGAGTGTTTTCCTAGAATTAAAGACAGTTTGTTGTCAATTTTCATTATTTGCCACTCTTATGTTTTGAAGAGATAACCCAAGGGAAAAATTTGTTTACAGAATAGTTTGTCTATAAATACATTCATTTGCATTTAATTTTTTAAAGTTTAATAATTTATATTGTTAAAGATCTGCAATAAAATTGGAAACACAAAATATTTGACACATATTTCAAATGCATTCCACATTCAAATAGAACACCAACACCAATGCGAAGTGAGAGAAAACATTATTTTTAAAAAATTTAAAACAATGTTACTCATACGCCGCGATTTATTTACATACTACATATTAAAGCATGTCACTCATACGCCACGATGTACGCTTAATGAACACTGAACACTTCCGGTTTTATGCAAAAATTTATGTTATTATTTTTTAATTTTAAGTCCGGCATCAGTGTTGCCACCTTTGAGTCATGTTCAATTTAAAAATACTCAGGCATACACTCAGACACACATGCACACACACAAACACACTCACATGACGGAAGCGCTACGGAAGGCCAACGATATTGTATATTTAATACAAAAATAGCAAAAAGTTGATTTTTGAAATTCCCTATCTCACTTTGTAAGTCTCTGTCTAACTGTCAATTTGAACTGAACTGCCTCGTAGTGTGTGTTCACTTCTTCACTTCACTGCGTTTCAATTTCAATTTTTTTTTTTTTGTTTCTCACTTGAGTTGAACACCTGTTGAACAGCGAACGTCTCGGCTAAACTAAACGTTACTGAATGAATGAACATCCTTTGGTTGTTTCACTTTTATATGATAACCCAGTCTGAGCAGAGCGGTGGCCGTTGAGCATTCAATATTGTTGTTGTTGTTGTTGTAGTTGTTGTTATTGAGGATGATAACTGACAACCGTTTTGCTGCGGTCGCTTGTTTGGCGCGCAACATGTTGACGCACACAAAAGTCAAAGCACGCAACATGAAAATAACATCAACAACAACAAATAAAACCAGTTATTGCTGTAGCGGCTTATGTGGGTGTTTTTTTTTTTTAATTTTACGTGTATTTTACTAAGGTAACATTTTTTTTTTTTTTGATTTGTTGGTTGGCATATTATGCCTGTTGGTCATTTAAATGTGTGTTGCTCTGCTTAAGATTGGCAACATGTTTCACGTCAAGTCCACTATGCAACATTATTTTTCATTCACCAACAAGAGCAAGCAGTTAAATATTTTAAGTGAATGTCACCTAACAAGAATTGGTTCTATTAATTGTTTAACTGAATTCTGTTATTTTCAACGTTTGGGGAAGGGTAGGAACATTTTTTCTTGTCAGTGTTGTTTTTTTAACTCAGTCTCATCTGCTCTTGTAAGATGACTAGTGACTGACTGATAAATCGACATCCTTATCCGCTGGAATGAAATTCAAGAGTCGGCATCGGTATTGGATCAAAATTATGGAACCTGAATCTGTTTGATAAAGCCATCGAATTTATATCGACACCAACCAAAATATTAATGAATATTATTAGGTATCCTTATTATTATTTTTTTATTAACTATAATTTAAATTACAAATGAATCAAAAATTACAAAACTCTAGCTGCCAGTGAAATAGTGGCAATAGTGGAAATAGTGAAAAATTGTATTAATGTTGTTTTCTGTGGGATGAGTCAGGGCATCTAAAGGATTAATGTTTTGAAAAACTAGATTGACGGATTGAAGATATGGCGTTGTAGTTACTTAAGATATAGGCTTAAGATATTACTGTGTTATTACAGAAAATGCACATCTTCTTATTATATGAAGGCGGGTTAAAATTGTGTGTCCCATTCGGAGTCTTAGGTAGCATTTATTTATCCAGACCAACAGTTGGACGTGAGATTTCAGTACGGGATGCATTAAATTGCTTATAGCCATGGCTATAGTTAGTCCATTAGAGAGCCCCCTCACAGTTTTCAGAATTTTTCACAGTCCGAGCCTTAACTTGAGAGAGATTTTTCTGTAAATTGCATAAATGTTATAAGTGGGGCTTTTATTGCAGGTTATGCAGCGTTGTCAGCGAACTCATTTCCATGAATGCCGGCATGTCCAGGTCCACATAAGTTTCACTTCCTTCCCATTTTCATTATTAATTGTCTAAACGTGCTCATAGCTTCGTTATTGTTGTTGGTGTTACTTCCGGATTAATTTGGATTTAATATATTGAACCAATTGAAGGCCAGATAATTCACCTTGAATTTTGGCTTCGGCGACTGTCGCGTTAGAAGGTAGTGATCCGTTCAAAAGAGTTTCGCCGTTGTTGTTTACTATGGAAAACGCTACTCCATGTTGTCCTTTTGATCCTTCTGTGAACAGTGGCTTCCTATCTTCTGTAAGAAGGTTTATCGTATTCATGAATGTTTGGTTGTAACCTTGGTGCGTTGTGCTATTTTTTTGGAAGGGCTGTAAGATCATTAATGAATGACTTTGCGGATAGTCTCCAAGGAGGTAGTATACTTAATTTTGGTGGTTTGGTTGCATAGATGTGAGGCAGTAAGTTTTTGTGCGAGTGCCTGTTTTTTGTTAAGCCTGATTTCATTGAGAGATTCTTTTTTCGTCTTTGCATGAGTGCAATTTCTTTAAAAAGGATGTGCGATGAGTCGCAGTGAAGTATAGAAATAAGTCGGCTTCTTGCGTGCTCGGATCTCCTCTCTAGCGAAAGAAAGCCTGCCTTGGTGGAAGCTTTTCTATGGGTGTGGTTTTGAATGCTCGAAGGCTTCTGCTTATAGCAGTGTGATAAGGAATTTTAAGGAGTTTTAGTGAGGATTTTGAACAATTACCATAAATTTGCAACCCGTAGCCGATTTTTGATAATATGGTTGTTTTTGTAACGTTTAACAGTGAGTAAGCATGAATATTACTTTTATTTAAAGAAAGGTATTTAATACAATAAACCCTGGCAGCTAAGTTTTTTCTTAAATCTAGACAATGATTCTTAAATCTATTTTTATAATCAAAGGTTAGACCTAATATTTATAATAAATTTACATTTTCTATTTTATTTTATTTCTATGAATAGACAAGTTAAAATTATGTTTGTATATTTTTTTAAAAGTGGTCAAAGTTGGAACTATAAGCAAACAATCAAAAATTTAATTTAATGCACTTTTTGTATGCTTAATTCCAACAAAGGAATTAACACAGGACCTAATAAAGATTTTCCTATAATTTTTTTTTATCAAAATATTCAATTTAATATTTATTTAATTCTAAGTCTAAAAAGAAAAAAAAATAATAAAAAAGTACTTTAAAAATTGAAGGAAATATATTATTTTTTTTCAAAATATTTTTAAAATGCGATTTTCAGTAAGAAAAACAATTAATACATACAACAATATCCAACGCGATGACTATAACTACAAGAAATTTATGTAATTCTATTGAACTTTTATGAAAAAATATCTTGTGAATAGTTGCGAAAACGAAAAAAAATTTCATATTACAACTGCTCCAAAAGTGCCCAATTTCATATAAAATGTTAAGGTCTTTAAACACATATTAAAAAAAAATGTGTAAATAAAATAGTATTGAGTTGATCTATACCATAGCTGTTACGACGAGTAATCATTACTTATTCGATTCTTTTTTTCTAAAAAGGTAAAATAATTGATTAAATACGATTCTTTTCTGTTTGGCTCAGTAATCAAAAGATTACGATTACAAATAATCAAAAAATAATAACGATTACTTGAGATTACGCAAAATAATCAAAAAGAATCAAAAGTAATCAAACAAATAATTTTTTTCGATTCTTTTTTGATTATTTTAAGAAATTCAGTCTAAAATACAAAAAAATTTGTTTAATTTTATTTAAAAAACAAAGTTATGCATTTTATTATAAAACAAAGATGTCAAAAGAAAGAAATAGAAAAATAATGGATTATAGTACAACATAAACGAAATAAAAATAAAACCTTTTTACTTTAAATTACTATTTGCCTTCATAAGAACTAATTTTTCAATTGAAAAATCTGACAATGATTGTCGTCATGGAGTGTTTACTATGCCGGCAAAAGAAAATAGTCTTTCAACTTCCGGTGAGGATAATCAAGGCGTATTGAATGAAATGGTTCTTCCAACAAGGCATACTTTTGCCAAATTATTTCAACACTTGAATTGTCATGCAAGTAGCAGAAGAGTTGGTGTGTCAGTTGGGATCGATAATCGGGTTTAACGGTGTCCTATGGATAACCAGTTGTGTCAATTACTTCATCAATTTCACAAAATATTTCGTACTTTAGACTGAAATTCTCAAAATAATCAAAAAAGTTGTAAATTAATCTCTAAAAGTAATCGAATTATTTTTTTTACTACTTTCGATTCTTTTTGGTTATTTTGCGTAAACTGAAGTAATCGTTATTATTTGTTGATTATTTGTAATGGTCATAAATTACTAATCATAAACTTCTCACTCAAGGATTATATAATCATTACAATTCTTTTTAAAAAATAATCCGATTTTATGGTGGGTTATGGGATTTCTCTATGACGGGCAAACAACTAAGCAAAAGTAAAAAAATTTTAAACATATCGCTCGTTTTCTTCAATAACGTTACAATCCAAAAAACATAAAAATTGAGTTAATTACAGTTACAGTTAAATTCGTGTTACCAGATCTATGCTGTGTACAATTTTGGTAACGATATCTTCTTTAATTTTTGCAGAAGAGTAGAATTTGTGATTCATTCACCTCAATATATTTCCGATTAGATCGTATTATATATCATTAATCTCCAGTTTTTTTTTTTGTCACTTTGTATGGATTAAACCATGTACATTACAGTAGTACTTATATATTTGATGTTTTGTCCATATTTTGAAAATGGTGATTTAATTTATTGCTTGGATTAAAGCTTACCTCGAAAAACGCCGATATAATGTCATATTTAGGTTTCCAAAATCCGAGTTTTTTACAGCAACTTCTGGTGTCCCTCAAGACAGCCACCTTGGTCCTCTGCTATTCGTCTTAACAATAACCGATGTCGATGATGCCATCAAATACTCTAATCTTTCTGTTTATGCTGACTACATGAAAATCTATCGACGCATACATACTAATACTGACTCTTGCCGTCTTCAAGATAACCTAATCAGTTTTTCTTCTTGGTGCCAAAAAAACTTCCTGGAACTCAATATCAGTAAATGTCAAGCTGGAGACTCCAATCTCCATCACGAATTTATCACATATTAGGTGAGCCGGTTCCCTTAGTAAGTTCTTTGCGAGACTTGGGTATAATTTGCGATAAAGAGCTTAATTTTCGATCCCATATCGATAAAATCATTAGTAGAGCCAACTCTACTCTTGGTTTTGTGAAACATTGGTCCAGGGAGTTCTCCAACCCATACGTTACAAAATTCCTCTACCTTACCTTTGTGAGGCCCATACTCGAATACGCCAGCCAATTTTGGTCACCGCTCTATGCTTCTCATTCGTATGATGCGTATCGAAGCTGTACAACGAAGATTTATTCGATTTGCGTTACGAGGCCTCCCTGGTTCCGATAGTTTCAATTTACCTCCTTATACTGATCGTTTGATGTTGATTAGCATGCAAACTCTTAAAAACGCATGTCCTTTTCATTCATCAACTACTAGATGGCACCATTAATTGTCCTACCCTGCTCCAATTGATATCCCTTAATACTAACCCACGCAACCTAAAGTCTGTACCTCTCTTCCATCTCAACTTTCATCGCACCGTCTATGGTTGTGGTGAACCTATAACTAGGATGCTTCGTGTAACCAATAACATGGCCAATGAATTCGACTTCCCATGAAATTCGAAAATAAGTAATATTTGTGTTCATTCTTCTTTTGTCTGTTTGTTTGTTTTTTTTTTTTGTTTTTGTTTTTGTTTTTTTTTTGTAAGAAACTTAATGCTTAAATATTTTTCGAAAAATTATTTGAAAACTTTTAAATATTTTTTCAGTTTTGTTTGTTTTGTTTTAAAAATAATGTTTATTAAAAACCATACCTTATAAATAAGAATATCTTTGAAAAAATTTTCCATAAAATATTTTATTTAATTTTTTGTTAAAAAAATCATTTAAGGAACGCATAGTTTTGTAGCATGTCAAATGCTTTTTGCAGATTCATAAAGCACTGAATACACTAAACGAAAAACATTTAAAAGTTTATAAGTCAGTTTAGTCAGAACAAAACTTGAATAATACAGCAAAGAAAATGTTCTATATGTACTTGCTAGGGACCTTTTCTTCGTTTTCCCTAAACAAAATCTTATTAACCTTAGACCCGTTTACATGTTTTACAACTTAATCCCGTTTATCTGGGTCATATTGACCCGTAGTGTATTTTGTATGGACATTTTCTATTTTTCAATGAGATAAAATTAAAATGTGCAGTTATTTCATGAAATATTTATTTTAATATTTGTTTTTTTTTTTAAATGTATGTTTGCACAAAACACTTGCAATTTACATAAGATTTATAACCGATTGATAAATCCGATTCTATTGAGCTGCATTTGATGTGCTAAGCATTGGTAGATCTGCCCTGTAATTATCATCGTTATCTTCCAATATATCAGATTCTTTGTATTTGTGAAGGTAACACGATTTACATGCACGAACATAATGCAAAGGTCAAAAAAGTTTTAAGCAATGGTCACACACAGCAGACTTTTTATTATCCTTTGTTTTGTTGTTACTCTTATATGCTTCGCATCTACTTTTCGGTTTTCTTATCCTAGTAAAAACAGTGAATGAACAACATTCATTTGAAATGGAAATAATTTTTTTATTTTTTACCTAAACTTGTGGCATTCGAAGCAATTCTGTAAGGCGTTTTAGCTTCATACCAATCAAACTCAAAGCAATTCTTAGTCCGTGTGCTATCCGGAAACTTTTCACTCGAATGATGAAATTTTGACAGTCTGAATGAGAATATATGACACTTGTGAGGTAAATATGATTGTCAAAAACTCATGTAGACCCAGGGGCTAGTATAAAATGTTGACAATCGGCAAGAGAATTTTTGACATAAGCAAAAATAGAAAAAAAAAACACTTATGAGTTCGTGAGTCGTAAAGAAGTTCAAAATTCTGTGCTTCCGAAAGCATAGCAACCAGAAGTGGAAAATATTTGCGTGAAATTTTGTTCATTTTCAGTAATTTTTTCAGCAAAAATTACAATTTTATTTCAACAGACAAATTGTTTTCAACTCAGAAAATTCCTTCCTACCACGAGTGAAAAGTTTCCTATTAGCACACGGCCTAAAAATGACAATATTTCGACAGAAATTGTATTCAAGTCAGTAACTTCTTTTCTGCCATGAGTGAAAAGTTTCCGAATAGCACACGGCCTTATTGATTGTTTCATTGGATGTTGCATCTCTTTTCCTCTTGATTTTTGGCATGATATAACGCAAATACTAAAAAGCAACACAAAAGAGAACACTGCACATGCACAACAGATCCATATAAAAAGCATGTTTTCATACGTGTAAGTGTGCATAAGTATGAAAAGTACAACGACAGAATAATGCTGTCTCTCCCTTCCAATGTACTCACAGTTACAAAAAATTTAGAAAGGAGTGCACAACAGCAAAAAGTAGTGAAAAAAGTACTACAAACACTGATCCTTCGTACAAATCGTATGATAGAAAATGTCGGGTCATTTTGACCCAGATAAACGTATAGTGTACCTGTCAGTTTTTTGTCTCTGCTATGCACATATGTCACATATGTACAATTTGTTCATTCTGGTTACAAAGATAAAAGTTCAACAAATAAAATGGTATTTTTATTTTTTTTAATTTTTGATATTTTATATGTTTTTTTTGCAAATGAAAAGTGGATCGGGTCAATATGACCCGATAAACGGGTTTAAGGTTAAACAAATTTCGAGGTAAAATAAGATTACTTAGGAAATTGTATTTTGAATGAAAACTCGAAATAAAATTTTTAATTCACCTAAAAAAAAAACAACGAAGTTTCATAAGAGTTTTTTAGTTGAATCAACAAAAAAAAAAAAAAAATTTGTAAGTAAAAAGATTGCAAGTTTTTTGAAGTGAAACTTCTTAGGCGGCGCTTCGAAATTTGAATGAGAATATTGAGGAGTGAAATTTCAAGGTCAATTTACTTCATTTCGTTACACGATAGAGAAGAAAGATATGTCTTACAGTAGAGAGAATGCGAGAGATATACATTATATAAAAGACTTAAAAAATTTTCTTGTCACCGCTGAGGATCGAACCTGCGAACTAACGATTGCAAAGACAACGCTCTATCCAACGAGCTAAACTCTTCATATATAAATTTACTCTATATACCAATTAATCAAACTACTTTTGCTGTAGATGCCCATGATGCTAAATATTGTAGTTATATAATTTTATATCGAAATATTATCAATAATAGTGAGTATAATATGTTTGATATAAGTAATATTAATACGTACATAAGTTGAACTAAAAATATATCAAGTTGTATTCTGTATTCACATCTATATGTAAATACGACGCAAATTGGTTATCAAATTAATTGCTTTTCGGCCATAGGTCCATACCAATGAATATTAAATATACAGAATATTTTTTTTTAAAAACTTTTTATTGAATTTCTTTTGCTTAAAAAGTTTTCTCTTTTCTTTTAAGGTTCGATTATGCAATCGTAAAGCAACGCAACGTAACGTGACGTAGAGTTCTATCTTATGAAAAATAAGTGTAAGTGGTTAGTGAAATCGTAACGTAACCTAGCGCAGCGATGGGTTCTATTCCAGATAGACCTCTATGCCACGTTACGTTGCGTAGCTTTACAATTGCATAATCGAGCCTTTACACTAAAATGGTTCTTATTCTAGAAGAGAAAAAGAGTATACAAAGAAGAAGTTTCACTTCTTTACTGTATACACGGTATACTGTATCTTTTTTTTATCATATCGTCGTTGCGCATAAAAAAAAGGTTAAGTGTTTGTGAACAACTTTTCAGGAGACGAATAAAACATTTTTGTTTTTTAACAATTTCAATACTGTTTTCACATAGCCAGCTAACTTTCACGTTTGCTAACTTCTGAACCAATTAAAATATCAAAACACCATTTGGTGAGTAGATGGAAAATACACATGCCTATTAAAAGGTAAAATAAAAAAAGATACAGCAGTTTCGGCTATGTCGTAACACAAGACGTAGAATTATATAACACTTAAATTAGAAACAATCGAGGTATACACTTCTTATTGATACTAAGTAAAACATAGAAAAAGTGGGTACAATTTTTTCAACTTAATTTGTTGGGTGGTTTTATTTGGTATATTTCGCATTCAATGGCTTACAACTATTAGCTTGCATTTAAAATAACAATTATAAAACCATGCCACAGATCCGCCCCACCCCCGCCAAAATGAAACCCTTCCCTCTTACAATTAAATAACAATTATAAATCCATGCCGCAGCCGCGCCTCCGCTGACGCTTTTTCTAAACGGAAATCGGTAGTGCTCGATTCTGTTAAAAAAGCATGCCCCTCAAAATTAGTTTTTCTGTTAAAAACAACATTCTGTTGTTAGAACAACAACCCCCAAAAGTATGCTTTTTTTAATTATAACCCTACGCTAATTATCTACGCTACGCTAGATGGCGCTGTCTTCACCGTCGAAAAAACCGGAAACCGTCGATAAATAGGCAGCAATCTTAAACAAGAACCATGCGCACAGCAAACAAAAACATCAAATGTTGGCTTTATATTTCATGTAATTGTGTAAAATTTATATAAGTTAGAGAGTTCAAACATGAATGTTTCTCCCAGTGAGGATCAAGCAGACCAACAAGTGCTTACATCAACATTGTACGATCAGTACTTTAGGCACACCAAAGGCTTAAAGTGTGACCTAAAAACGCTATCAACCGCCGCCTGATCACTATCAACCACCCTACTAACCTCCGAGAATGACGTATTCTACGTAAAACAAAAAAAATCGAAATTTTACACATAAGCTTTTTTGTATGCGAAACGACGATATACTCGATACTCAGACAACTCTGCAAAGTTTTTGCTGTTTATAATAACTAGTTACTAATTTTATCGACTTTTATAAAAGATTTCTTTTTTAGTGCTTTTTACTCAAAATTACGCGTTTTGCTTTTCAAGTTGGTGCTTTTTGGCTTGGAATTGTTGGCAACACTGATTACGATGATACACATCTTTATACATCCAACTCGATTCTCGAATTTTTTCTCATTACTCATAACTCTCATTACTTAAGAGAACACAGTAGGGCGATGATGAATGACATAATCTCCCCATGAAGTGTGAAAATTGGTCACGCAGATTCACCTCTTTTGTATAGGGTTAAACTAATGTTTGATGCTTAATCGGATCATTTTATTAAATGTCGGAAAAAAAGTATTAAAAAAACGATTGACGTGATATGTATGTATGCCATATCAGGGATGCTAATACTACGGTTTTGAGACCACGACACACAATGTAACGCGAGTGGAAAAAATTAGGTATAGAAAAAAATCTTAAGGGAGTAGTACCAATCTTTTGGTAAAGAACGTCGACTATTATTAATATTTTTTTTTTCAATCATATTTATTAAATATCAATTTTAAACTTTTTGTGACATATTTATAAATGTTTTAAAAAAAAAATTTTTTTTATCAATTCTTCAGCCGGTAGAGGGCGATGAAATCTACATATATAAAAATAAGATGCATTGTGTATGAAATTGATGTTCTCTGTAATGCGTGAACCGATTTTGTTTCTGGAAATTTCCCATGAAAGGTGACGTCAATTCGAAGATTTTTTTGTATAAATGGTCTTTGTATGTGTATTGGTTCATGAATTATAGGCATTTTAGTGAACTTATCAACAATACAGGTGCGCACATATGGTGTGTATGGGGAAATATTTGCAAGGGTAATTGTAAATAAATGGAATATTGGAATAATTTGGCAAGTCTCACTTTAGTTTGCATTTGCGCGAAAAATATAGGCATAGTAAAAATTTTCCATACCCCCCTTTTTTTTATACCCCCTTTACCACCTACAAATCAATAAAATGCTATATTTAAGACTGGTTTGGTCGTATTAGACTAAAATTTGGTAAACAAGTTCGTATGGTTACTGTAGACAACTATACTTAAACTGGGCGTGGTCTAACTATATATATACGCCCACTTTTTAGAAATCATTATTATTCCTGAGTCTTACATGTTTTGATAGTGAAACTTGATATGTAGATGCTATGGGCCCAAGAGGCCATTACTATATATTTGAGCTAACATTAGACAAGGGGGAATTTGGCCAAACAGGCCAAATTTATCGAATTGCTTTGGAACTAAATGTCGTATGTAACTATGCAATAGACTCTTAAACTACTCATTTGATTAGCATGAAAATTTGTGTATAGAAGTTTTTTGGTACGGTGCGTGTTTGTGGGCTATCAATTTTTATCCACCTTGAACATCAGAGGGCGCTGTAGTACAAATTTTTTACAAAACTGCCTAAAACTCACAAACCGCTTATGCGATTAGAATGAAAAGTGGTATATAGTGGTTTTTTTATGTACGTTGAGTGCTTTGTTGCAATCTTTTTTGACCTATTTTGAACACCAAAGGGCGCTGTAGTGCAAATTTTTTGCAAAACCACCTAAAACTCCCAAACCGCTCATGCGATTAGAATAAAAATTGGTATATAGTAGTTTTCAGGTACGATGAATTTTTGACAGTATCTTATTTGAACCACCTTGGACACCAGATGGTGCTGTAGTACAAATTTTATACAAAATCGCATATTTTTAGTTGTTTTCTTAGGTAACATATGCAAAATATTATATAAATAATATTATAAATATAAATATTTGCAAAATATAAAATATTTCTTAAATTTAGTAAAATTAATAAATTTCCGTTATTTTGACATCAAAAACATGAACACATCTTGAAAACTATGAAAAATTTTATTACAACGATATATTTAATGCAACATCGTGCTCAAAAAGGAGAAAAACACAATCAGAAATTTAATTTTGTGACTTTCGATTCAAATATCTCCGCTGATTTTTTATACATTCTGTTAAATTTTCTTTTGTCTTAAAGCTTCATGAAAGTACTATGAAAACCTTATTGCAAAAATACCGTTAGTTGAGTATACATATTTTAAATATTTTTTTCAAAAAAGGTCTGAAATTTTGGAGTTTTCCTCAAAAAAGGCTCAAAATTTGTTTTTGTTGTAAAAATAATTTAAATTCAAATTCGCAAATTTTCAACTCTATTTTAAAGTTATAACATTTATAAGTAAAAGTTATTTCAATTTTACGCAAAAATTAAAAACCATTTTTGTGATTCAAAAAGCAAGGCCCTAGATTTTTTCGAACAAAATTTTTCCAATATTGTGTTTTTATAATTTTGAAAAAAATATAAAAGCTAAAAAATTAATTTATCTCTTGCCAATCAAAAGTTATAGCCAATAATGTTTATCCAAAATATATATACAAAAAGCAAAACGCTGTCTGTGTGATGGCTGGAATCTTCAAAATTACTTAGCTGATTTCGATAGAGCTAAAATTTTGGCAGTACATTTTTTTCAAGTACGAAATGGCTTAAATTTCTGTCACACCCCCTTTTACCGCCCACAAATCAATAAAAATGCTATATATCCTACGGTTTTCGTCGATTGAGCTACATTTTGGTAATTTTAGTCTGTATGCTTACTGTCGGCAACTGTACTAAAACAGGGTAATGTCCATCTACTAGAAAACTGGGATGAGCATTATATAATAGGGTGTGGCTCCTCCCATACAGTTAAAATTTGTATTATCGAATAGCTTTGAAAGTAAAACTAGCTATACTTACATACAAACTCAAAATGGAGTTACTATTTGGTGATCTCCTGCTACTAGGAAACTGTAACGGGCAGTGGAAAATAACAGTGGTGTCAAACTATGTGTCTAAGAAAAGTTTTGAATACACCTATTATGTCCCCATATAGTTGCAGGGTGCAGCAACGCGCGCCGGGAAAAGGCTTGTTTAATATAAGATTCACAAATCTTCTTATAAAAGTTTCATAAATGATTTGATCAAACGAAAAATTTTTAAAAAATGGTTGAAACATGTTACACAATTTTTATCAAACAATTTTAAATTTTTGTACTCTCATCTGAGCAGAAATGTTAAGATAATTCAAATTATTTCAACAGTACCAAATCACGTGTTATTTGTGCTGACAAAAAAGTAAACAACTAATATGGCTGCAAATGTATAGATACCTTCTTGACATGCTGGCCGTCACAGAAAACAACAAAAATTTTGCTAATCGGACCAGCACAGCCCGCGAAATTTTAAAATTCCCTTTACTTTTTGAACGCATCTCATACAGGCTTATTTTTAAAAGTTCGAAAATGTAACATTGAATGAATGAAAACCACTCCAATCGAACTTTTATTATTTCGAATACACTGTGCGACACCAAAAAATAACTGAAAAAACTCCAAATGTTTCTGATGGTTTCTGAATGACCGATTTTTTCAAGGTCACATTTTATTATCAAGTAAAATTTTTATTATATATAAAATTTGTTTTTGTTGCAAAAATAATTTAAATTCAAATTCGCAAATTTTCAACTCTATTTAAAAGCTATAACATTTATAAGCAAAAAATATTTCAATTTTACGCAAAAAACAAGACCCTACCCCTTGATTTTTTCGAACGAAATTTTTTTTTCAATATTGTGTTTTTATATTTTTGAAAAAATAAACAAGCTTCAAAATTAATTATTAAGAAAAAATATCTCTTACCAATCAAAAGATATAGCCAATAATCTTTATCCAAAACATATATACAAAAACAAAATGCTGTCTGTGTGATAGCGGGAAACTTCAAAATTACTGAGGCGATAGAGCTGAAATTTTGGCAGTACATTTTTTTCAAGTGCGAGATGACTGAAATTTCTGTCGGACCCCCTTTTACTGCCCACAAATCAATAAAAATGCTATATTTCCTACGGTTTTTGTCGATTTGGCTACATTTTGGTAATTTAGTTTGCATGCTCACTGTCGGCAATTGTACTAAAACTGGGTAATGTCCATCTACTCGAAAACTGGGATGGATAAGGGGGTGCGGCTCCGCCCATACAATTAAAATTTGTATTATCGAATAGCTTTGAACGTAAAAGTAGCAGTACTTTCATACAAACTCAAAATGGAGTTACTATTTGGTGATCTCCTCCTACTGGGAAACTGTAACGGGCAGTGGAAAATGACAGTGGTGTTAAACTATGGATCTAAGAAAAGTTTTGAATATACCTATTATGTTCCCATATAGTTGCAGGGTTCAGCAACGCGCGCCGGGAAAGGCTAGTATATATATAAAAAAAGTCGTGATTTGCGTTTGTAATTCAATAACTCAAGAACGGAGAATCCGATTTGCTTGAGGTTTTCTTTGTTGTGTTCTTATTGGCCGTACCATGATTCGTATATGAACTTTTTTGTCACACCTCCTTTTACCGCCCACAAATGAATGAAAATTTTATATTTCAGACGGCTTGGGTCTTATCGGACTAAATTTAGTACTTTAGTTCATATGGTCACTGTTGGCAACAGTACTAAAAATGGGGGGAGAGCTACAAAAATATGCTGGGGGTTCCCCCTCTCTTATATATGTATGTCTATCTATATTCTTATCTATCTTGGTTTGTTCGGTTGCTGAAAACTTGAAAACGACTGGAACAAATTGGATACTTCCTTCTGAGACTATTTGAATTCGAATATTTTTGGAATTATAGGTCACACAGAATCGAAATTTGATATTCGAATGAAATTTTCACCATTTGACAAATGGGCATGGCACTGCCGATAAAATTCAAATTTAGGTATCGAATAGCTTTGGAAGTAGAAGTCACATAACATTGAAACTCAAAATTGAGAATGTATTTCTACAAGAGAACTGGGGGTGATATTGAATAGCTTTGGAATTAAACGTCACATGACAATAAAACTCAGTTTGGAGTTACTAATTGCCAAAGTCTTTCTACTGGAAAACTGGTACGTTCATCGGAAAAACGGGTGTGGCCCGATTTTCTATACAGAATACCTATGGAAGTTAAAATCACAGTTTCACATTGAAACTCATAATTGAATTGCGACCTGGGAGTGATGTTCTGCTACTGGGAAACTGCAACGGGCAGTGGAACATGAGCGTGGTGTCAGACTAAGGGACTAATAAAAGTTTTGAATTTACTTATTATTTCCAATATACTTGCCGGGTGCAGCAACGCGCGCAGGGTATCGCTAGTTTAATAAATATGATTGAAAAAAACAAATATTAAAACTATATTTTTTTTTACCACAAGATTGGTACTACACTAAGAAAAAAAAATATTAAATTTATCCAAAAACTTTTTTAATTTATCCAAAAAGCTAGTCATTTTTGCACCAATAACGCATTTGCATAAATCGACTACGTAAATATTTAAAATTCATTTAAAAACTTTTTTAATTAAATAAAATATTAAAATATTTAAACAGAAATAATAAAAAAATATATTAATATTATGCACGAATTTTTTTAAATATCTTTCAAAAATTTACTATTTGAAAATAAAACTATCACATCTAAAGGAAATTTATATAAAAAATATTGACATTAAAAAACAATATATTCAAATATTTCTCACGAGCTGCGTCCATTAATGCCATTAGCATGGTTACTTTATTTTCTTTTTTCGTTCCTTGATATTATACTATTGTTGACAGCCGGCGCAATATTATGGCACCAAATGTCAAAAATAATATAAAACTATAAAACGCAAAATTATAAAGCAATATATGGAGGCAAATGACAATCGGTGCGACAATTTCGTGGGAAAATGTCGAGTTGTTACTCCAACCCATGGTATAATAATACAAGGTAGCATTGACAACTGCTTATTTTCTCTTCTGCAAGAAAACATCTCCTGTCAAAAACAGCTGTCTGTGAAAATACATCTGCAGCTGCTGAGGTTGTTGTTTTTTTTTACTTCAACGTTTTCAACATTGCTTGTGTTTTCAATGGCGGATTTTGAGTGCTCTCGTTTTGAGTATATTTTTTGACAGGAGATGTTTTCCCAAGCAACTGTCAATGCTACCTTGTATTATCATACCATGACTCCAACCTACATAATCGCATAAGCAATCGCTCATATGTACGACCAAATATTTCTGTTATATTACCCTTGCAACAAAAACGAAATGAGAACTATAAGAAACTACAGAAATAAACTGCAGGAACAGAGTGCGATGCTGTTGCTGCTTGTCGGAATATGTGTGTACGTGTGCGAGCTGTTGCTGCTTGTCGGCTATTTCAGCTGTATGGAATATGTGTGTAGGTGTGTGGTATAAATAAAATTTAAATACGGGAAAAACGAGTTGTAAGGAAAATATTTGATTTATCCACGTAAATATTTAAATAAAATTGATACTCAGGCGTGGATAATGTTAATATGCATTTTTTCCCTTAGTGTACTCCCTTAAATAAATACATACATATATGTATATATTAACATTCATCAGTTCAGATCTCAAATTCTATACTATCATTACTATTATTATCTGAACTATCAAAATCTTTATCTTTGAAAATCTTCCCGTTTCATAAATTTTACGAGATCGTCATTTATGATGCAATCGTGGCAACTTTTCTTTATTTTTTAAGCCATATCTTAAGATGGAATTTGACATTAACAATTTAATTGAATTTCTTTGTTTTGTTTTTATAAGATTTATTATTGAAAACATTCTCTCTATTTCAGCGTTGCTTAACGGTACAAGTGAAAACTGAAAAACGAAGTTAGTAAGATCAGAAAAAGGGTTTTCGTTTAAAGTACCCTTCTATTCTCTTACTTCTATCCAAAAATCAATAGAAGATGATACTTTAGTCCATGGATAAGTGTGAAGTTTTCTTCAATGGATTTTACCGTATGTATAAGTTAGAGATGTCACAAAATAAAATATCGGTGGTAACAAGTGATCACGAAAATATTGTATTTTTGAACGAAAAAAGGGAACTAACTAAAAATAGCTTAACTCGAAAAATAAGAAACTAAAAATGTAGTTAGGAGCTAAAACACATTATTTTTGCAGCTAAATGAGAAAAAAAGAAGCTAAATCTAGCTACAAAGTAGCTAAAATGGCAGCACTGATTCTCAACAAAAAGGGGACTTTATTCTCAAATTGAGAAATATGTTTATTCGCAAATTTATATCAAACATTGTTCTCAAACCTGTTTCAAATGTGATTTTCAAACTGTAATTATTAACTATGATTTTTATTTAAATTTTTAAAAATGCTACCTAAAACACACTTCACGTTCTAACACGTGTTATATAATCACGTGTTATATAATAAAGATCACAAGAAAATTTAGTTAACAAATTAAAAATAAAATATTATCAGTTGATGATGACTGATGATGCTGATGGCGCTTCTAGTATATTGTCTGATCTCTCAATTGTCGTATTTTCAAATAGCAAATTCGCTATTTCAAATTTTACTCACAATTTTCAGTGAGTTTATTACAATTTTATTTATTTTTGCCAAGAAAAGCTTGTTTTCGCGCAACAGAAAGGTTATAAATGCGTTAGTGATAGAAAATCATTTATTCTCAAATCAACCTTAAATCGAACTCAAATGCTAATATCAAACATTACTTCTCGATTTGAAAATGATTTGAGAATCACACTTGAAATCAAACTTGAGAAAAAAAAATTCTCAAACCTTTGACTTGTGTTTGCTGGGCATTTATTTATTCATATAAAAACACAAAACTTCAAACCGCTTCTATAAGTAGAGAGCAAAATTTCGAACACGCATGCGTAAATTTTACGCAGACCCTCTTCTACGGTTATGAAATATTCAAGAGGTTTTGATATAAACGACCTCAGCATCCAAATTGTTGAAGAATTGACATGATAATCCACCTTCAAGTTATCACAAAGTTGTTGATCAATTCAAAAACAATTCGGATACAGTGTAAAAATTCTTAAATGAAGTTGTAAAATTAATTGTTTCGGTACTTACGATTCCGGTATCTGTAGGTACTTCTGAGCGATCTTTTAGAGCTCTCCGGGGGTTTAAAACATACCTTCAATGTAATATGACTCAATAACGTCTACCGCATTGGACACTTCTTCACATTCATAACAAACTTTAACTTTTTAGTGAAGTGCTTTTCCTCCCCAAATAAAAATAACTTCCTGTGTGTACATGTAGTATGTGTCCCAAATTTTATTGATCTAAGATAATTTTTTGGGGAACTTTTTTAGATTACGGATTTCGGTTATAAGGGAGGTAGGCGTGCTATTCACTCAATTTGAACGAAATTTTTTTAAAATAATTCCATAATCATAAAACACATTTTCACAAATTTTCATGATTCTAGGGCAACTCCTTCTATTTTGTCTACTCGCTATATGGGCTCATTACACTGTATGACATGGACAGCCCTGTAGTTGAAGACATAAGTTAAAGTTGAAAAAATAGTTTTTTCAATCATTCAATGATGCTGGGTAAAATATCTTTAAATATTATCTTCAACTAATTTTCTCGCTCTTACCATTCAATGTCTCATAATAATTTTTATCTTATCTGTCAATAATGCCAAAATTAAAAACAATGTAACCCATTAGTCAAAACAAAAAAGTACGGAAATCCGCATTTGCCATGGTAGATAAAATGTTTAAGTGCAACAACTTCACAAGTCGATTACGTGGAAATGCTCACCAAGTAGCAATTAATACAACATAAATATTTGGGTGGTTTACATCGAAAATGGATTAAGCACAAGTATTTCACAATTATAGGTATGTCCTTCATACACAATCATTTTCGAAAGCTATGCCACAATCTCAAAGCTGTGACAGAGCAAGTGCATTACATGTGTTATATATGTATAAATACGAGTTGAAATAATTCTTTATAAACAATCCCTACAAAAATACTCATTAAAATTTATTGTGTAGCCAATAGCTGCTTTCATTTCATTAGCAAAGTTCGAGCAAACACAAAAGGCTTGATTGTTGTTGCTTGCTTGTCCGTCTCACTGCGAGTGTGTCTTTCATCAAACATAATCACAATAAAGTTATCGAAACAATTACCAAGTCATAAAAAAGTTTTCCACTTTTAATATTTTCGTTCTCTTTGTTAGCTCCTTGAAGTCACTATTCGATGACAACGCATGATGAGCAGAAGATTTAATTGTACTGCATGCGTAGGATACAAAGTGCCGGTCGCATCAACAGTTTGTTGAGGTGCCATCGTTGGGTTCTGGACTTGCCCTAGGCTGTGGCACTTAAATGTATCATTTGATTAGGCGCGATCAATAATGAATTAAGATGCGGGATGAGAGTAAAGTAAATTCATAACTTCTGGTCGTATCTGAATAAAGGACTCAATTGATGGCTTCGAAGGAATTTTTCAAGTTTATTTCTTTTATTCTGCGTAATAAGTTAGGTTCTGATTTCATAATAGTTGTGCTTATCGTGGTTTTTATTGGAATACAATAAGAAATAAAACTTAGGAAAACTGATTTTGAGTGATTCCTATAAAAATCTAAAAATATCGTAAAGTTCTCGTTTAAATTATTAATAAAAATTCTTGATTTTCATTAAGTCTCTTTATATTTTAAATATCAAACTGAAATTCTATTTTTTTTAGAAACAAAAATTTGCAAATATATAACTCTTAGCTCACCTTGTTAAAACAATGAACATTTTGTAACTCTTCCCAAGTATTATATGAACAATATCATCACAAACACGTTCTTTTTGTAGAATTAACCTCAGTCATATTCTACATATGCCACAACTTGCCTTTTCTTCTAATACGAATTAGTATCTGCTTTGATCCGAATATTTTCCGAATTCAAAAATCGCGAAGTACTTGTAGACTAACAAAATCTACGGAATTAACCAAATGTTTGCGAATAGAAACCAAAAATAAATATATTTCTTCTCTGAAAGAAATTAAAGAAGCCTGATCGAAGCTTATTTGTTATGTTTGAAAATGGCGGCGTCTGACAATTTACTCGCGGATTTTCAAGAAAAAAATCACTAGTTTATTGATTATAAACGGGTACTATTTTTTATCCTTTCAATAAGAAGAATAAATTTCATTGAATTCCATCGAGTGATTTTTGATTTACAGTGGTTACAGTGGTTATTACACCGACAGGGAAAACATGGTTTCTATAATATACCGATATTTTTTTTTTAAATTTTGTCAACTAAAGTATGAATATAATATATTATTTTCTATTATTTATTTATAAAAAAAATTAACTCAAACCAATCTATATTAATAAAAATCATTTTCTGTTTGTTTGACTACTATACAAATCTTAACGGCTGAACGGATTTAACTCAAACTCAGCTCACATATTACTTGAATCCTAACTTAGGTTATGGCATACTAAGTTTTGACCGTGCCTCTTCCACCCCTTTTCAAGTAACGCAAATCTAACTACTAGCGTATTTTTTCAAGCGAAAATGCTCGACTTATTAATTTTAAGAAAATCCTGTTATTTTGAAACCAAAAACATTCACATATCTTTAAAATTGCACAAACTTCTGGTACAACGTCTTTTTCTACACTAAGGGAAATAATGCATATTAACATTATCCACGCCTGAGTATCAATTTTATTTAAATATTTTCAATATTTTTTATATAAATTTCCTTAAGATGTGATAGTTTTATTTTCAAATAGTAAATTTTTAAAAGATATTTAAAAAATTCGTGCATAATTTTAATATATTTTTTTATTATTTCTGTTTAAATATTTCAATATTTTATTTAATTAAAAAAGTTTTTAAATGAATTTTAAATATTTACGTAGTCGATTTATGCAAATGCGTTATCGGTGCAAAAATGACTCGCTTTTTGGATAAATTAAAAAAGTTTTTGGATAAATTTAATATTTTTTTCCCTTAGTGTAATAACATCGTTTCCTTAGAATAACAAAAAAAATATCAGCAATTCGTATATTTTACTTGCGATGCAAATAACTCCGTTGTTTTTGAATATATTTCATTCCAATTTTTTTCGTTGATAAACTCAATTCAAGCACTTAATAAAAACAATATATAGGGTACTGTTATCTTAGCGGATATATTTTTAATATTTCTTTCAAAAAAGGTCCAAAATATTGACTTTTTACTCAAAACATGACACAAAAGTTGTTTTTGTTGTTAAAATAATAAATACTCAAATTTGAATTTTCAACTACCTTTCACATGACATGGCGTTTACTAGCAAAAATGCTTCCAATTTTACAAAAAAATTTATTACCTGTTTCTCTCATCAAAAACATGACCCTACCCCCCCAGTGATTTTTTAAAGAAATTAATTTTTTTCAAAAGTTGTTTTTATTCTTTTTATATAATAGTTAAGCTCAAAGAATAATTTATGTGAAAAAATTATACCAATATCTCTTTCCGATCAAAAGTTATCACTATAAATATATTTTTAGACACAAACCAAGCTGTTTTTCAAATGCTTATCTACACTAAGGGAAATAATGCATATTAACATTATCCACGCCTGAGTATCAATTTTATTTAAATATTTACGTGGATAAATCAAATATTTTCCTTACAACTCGTTTTTTTCCCGTATTTGAATTTTATTTATACCACACACGTACACACATATTCCATATAAGCAAGCAGCAACAGCATCGCACACGTACACACATATTCCGACAAGCAGCAACAGCATCGCACTCTGTTCTCTTGCAGTTGCAACCTTAGTTCTTATAATTCTCATTTCGTTTTTGTTGCAGAAGTTGTATAAAAGGGATATTTGGCCGTACGTATGAGCGATTGCGTGCTGAAATAATGCAATTATGTAGGGTGGAGTGACAACTCGACATTTTCCCACGAATGTGTCGTACCGATTGTTATTTGCCTGCATATTTTGCTTTATTAGTTTGCTTTATTATTACCATTAGCATGGTTACTTTATTTTCTTTTTTCATTCTTTAGTTTTATACTATTTTTGACATATGGTGTCATAATATTGCACCGACTGTCAAAAATAATATAATATTAAGGAACGAAAAAAGAAAATAAAGTAACCATGGTAATGGCATTAATGGACGCAGCTGTGAGAAATATTTGAATATATTGTTTTTTAATTTCAATATTTTTTATATAAATATCCTTTAGATGTGATAGTTTTATTTTCAAATAGTAAATTTTTAAAAGATATTTAAAAAATTCGTGCATAATTTTAATATATTTTTTTATTATTTCTGTTTAAATATTTTAATATTTTATTTAATTAAAAAAGTTTTTAAATGAATTTTAAATATTTACGTAGTCGATTTATTCAAATGCGTTATTGGTGCAAAAATGACTCGCTTTTTGGATAAAATAAAAAAGTTTTTGGATAAATTTAATATTTTTTTCCCTTAGTGTATTAATAAAAATCACTTTCTGTGAACATTAAAACTACTGGGAAACTGTAACGAGCAGTGAAAAATGACAGTGGTGTCAAACTATGAGTCTAAGAAAAGTTTTGAATACACCTATTATGTTCCCATATAGTTGCAGGGTGCAGCAACGCGCGCCGGGAAAAGGCTAGTTATTAATAAAACTTATTTTGATCACGCTGACTGCTCCTAACATATAAAATCTTTAAAGTAATTTTTCTTAAAAGTATTTTTCAATAGCTATCCTTATTATAAATCAGATAGTTGTCAATATTTTAAAAAATTTTTTCTAACATACGGAGTTCTTTGGTAGATTTTCTTCCATTTGGTAGATTTTTTAGATGATTTTGGTAGATACACTTTTTTGAGTGGCAACTCTGTTCGTAATTATTAAATTGAGATACTAGTCCTATTTTGATGCGATGTTACGTTTTACCGCGCAGGTTTCCATAAAATTTGAAAATGGTATTTTTCCAAATTACATCGGCCTAAGTATAGTGGCATGCCACGATGGCTGCAACCATCGATAGTTGCAGCCGAATTGAAATTTTAGTGAATGCAGACGGCGATGGCTTCAGCCGCAAGGATTTGTTGTTGTCTGAAGTTGTTTTGTGTTTTTTTTTTTTTTTTTTTTGATGCGCCAAAGGGATGTGTAATCTTCATAGATACCAGTGGCCCGTGCCATTGGCATGCACGATTCGCATTCCTTACTAAAATTTCAGGTATGCGCCTACGTACTAAACCACACCCTGCACACTTCCGCTACTCTCCCCACGGGACTGCCGCTAGGTATTACTTCGTGGGGCTGGCAAGCAATTTATGCTACTCCGGTGTTTCTGTTGTTCCTGCTAATCTTCTTTCAGTTTCAGCTCTCCGCAATTCACCTTGTACATTCTTGACGAGTGCACAGATATGCATCCAATATTCTACTGAATCCACCATCCGCTCTATAAGTAATTCTGGACTTGGTAGAGTTCCTCGCAGTTCCGTGAAACGACTGCAGTCAAATATTGCATGCTTCACGTCTTCCTCCTGGTTTGGACACTCCGGGCAATAAGGAGATGTATCGTGTCCAAATCGGAAAAGGTATCTACGATATCCACCGTGGCCAGAGAGGAACTGCGTCAAGTGGTAATTGCAGTTTCCTTGTGCACGGCTTATCCATACATCGAATGATGGTATAAGGGTGTGAGTCCATCTACCCTTTGGTGAATTATTCCACCGAGATTGCCATAGGTCCATAGATCGTGTTCTTTCTTCTTCTTTGATCATCCTGGTTGCGTTAGCTTCCGTTGGCAATGTGGATCTCCTTTGGTAAATTCTCCTCATCTCATCTGCTAGAATGTCAATGGGGATCATTCCAGCTATTATGTACGCAGCTTCGTCTGATATCGTCCGGTAACCGCTTATTGTTCTGAGCGCACTGAGCCGGTACACTGAGGATAGTTTCCTGCAAGTCTCTTTCCTTTTAAGAGTTTCTGCCCAGTCTGGTGCAGCGTATAAGAGGACAGAGCTGACCACTCTAGATAGAAGAATCCTTTTTTTGTAGCCGGGTCCACCAATGTTTGGTAGTATCCTGGAAAGTGCTGCTTGTAATGTTGCAGCTTTCTTGGTCACATAATCCGCATGTGTTTTGAACTTCAGCCTGTTGTCGAGCATCACTCCAAGATACTTAACTGCTTCCTTTGACTGGATATTCATGTTGTCAACTTGAATATTGATGAATTCTACATTTTTCCTACTTGT
Source organism: Pherbina coryleti (assembly GCA_943735915.1). Classification (NCBI taxonomy): domain Eukaryota; kingdom Metazoa; phylum Arthropoda; class Insecta; order Diptera; family Sciomyzidae; genus Pherbina; species Pherbina coryleti. The sequence goes on from OX030950.1 coordinate 66,163,687, forward strand.
GATAAGAACCGCTTCTGTTTTGTGGTTCGCCAGTTCGAGGCTTGCAGAATCGAGCCATTCCTTAATCTGAACAATTGCTGCGTTTGTGGCTAGTTCCACTTCTCGAGTGTGTTTCGCAACGGTCACAATAGCTATGTCATCCGCGAAACCGATGACTTGGACTCCTTGTGGTAGCCTCAATCTTAAGAGACCATCATACATTAGATTCCAGAGCAGGGGACCCAGTACGGATCCTTGGGGTACCCCTGCGGACACAGTGAAATATTTGGGTCCTTCTTCTGTGTCGTACTTTAGCTTCCTGTTGGTGAAGTAATTCGCCACTATACGCTGCAGGTAGTGAGGCGCTTCTATTCTCGCAAGTGACCTCCTAATAACGGACCAGTCCGCCGAGTTGAAAGCATTTTTGATATCAAGTGTCACTACTGCGCAATACTTTTTTGTCCCCCACCTCCAGGAATGTCCTTTAATGGCTTCAGATGCAATATCTACTACCATTTTAATGGCGTCGATAGTAGATCGCGATTTTCTGAATCCATACTGGTGGTTTGATAAGGCTCCTTTATCCTCCATTACTTTGAGCAATCTATCGTATATTATCCGCTCAAAGATCTTTCCCATTGTGTTTAGCAGGCATATCGGGCGATATGACGATGGGTCTCCGGGTGCGTTGTTTCCTTTTGGCAGTAGAACTAGGTGCTGGAGCTTCCACTGTTCTGGGAACACTCCTTCCTCAAGACATTTTTGCATGGTTGCAATGAACATGTCTGGTTTCTTTTGTGCGGCGACCTTCAGAGCTTTGTTTGGAATTCCGTCGGGTCCAGGTGCCTTCTTGTCTCCTATTCTCGTAACAGCTCTCTGTAGTTCATCCATTGTGATCATTGGGATACTTGCAGCGTCTATTTCCCGAACAATTGTAGTCATATTGTTTGATCTTTGGGGAAACAGATGCTCTACAATGGTTCTCAGCATTATCGGGCATGTTATTTGTGGGGATCTACGGCCTTTGAGTTTGGACATAACCTTTCTGTAGGCCGTGCCCCACGGATTGATGTCGGCTTCGTCACAAATTCTTTTGAAGCACCTTGCTTTGCTCCCTTTGATTGCCCTTCCTAATTCCCATCTTATCTGCCTGAATGTCTCCAGAAGTTGTGGGAAATCGGTTCTTCCTCTAGCCCGTTGAACTTTACGTCGAGCCTTGAGGCATTTTGCTCTGAGCGCTCCTATTTCATTGTTCCACCAGTAACATGGAGCTCTTTTTCCGGTTGCTTTTTTCCTGGGCATTGCTGCATCACATGCTTCAACGATAACACGTGTGAGTTGACGCGATAGGTCTTCGGCAGATCCAGCAGTATGCGCATTAGGGGTATTGAGCGTTTCCTCGAATGTGTCCCTGTCGAACAGACTGTCCTTCCATAGTGGACCTGTTATTCTAGGCCGTTGCGTAGTTCTTCTTTCCGATGTTTCAAAGAAGATCGCCTGGTGATCACTGTGGCTATAATCCTCACTTACACGCCACTTTATGTTACGAAGGATAGGGTAACTCGCAAAGGTTAGATCGATAATTGATCCCATTCCTGCTTTGCGATATGTGTTTACCCTGCCATTATTTGCTAAGCCAATTTCTAGGGGTGCAAATGTTTCAAGGAGGATGCGCCCTCTGGCATTAGTGAGCCTGCTACCCCACTCCGTAGCCCACGCATTAAAATCTCCACCAATTATCACTCTTATTCTCTGCCTTATGTCGTCCGCTATCTTGTCCAACATTGCTTCGTATTGGTTGATTGTCCAGCTGGGTCGCGCGTAACAACTGTAAAAATGGATGCCATTTATCCTTGCACGTACGAATCCTTCTGCATCTCCGTCCATATCTTGAAACGCGTGGTTCCCACATGCCCATATTGCGGCATGTTTCGTTTTATCGCTAGCCCAAATATTACCGCCGAGAGCTTTGTATGGCTCGCTAATCAAAACCACATCCGCTTTCTCGACTTTCACTGTTTGGGTAAGGATATCCTGAGCTATCTCACAGTGATTTAGATTTATTTGTATTATCTTCATCATTGCTTATTGGTGATAGCACTTTTAAAAACTGGGCACTTTCCACTTCCTGCTACATGCTTTGCATTGTCGGGGCTATTTTTTCTACAGAACATGCACGATGGCTCCTTGTTACAGTTTCTTGCTATGTGACCTTCCGTGCCACATCTTCTGCAAAGTTTTGAGCGGTCTTCCGCACTTTCGCAGCTGTTGGCTAGGTGACCAAATTCTAAACACTTGAAGCATTTCTTCAAAAGTGTTCTTTGACGAATTCTGCAGTTTACCCATCCTATCTTTATTCTTCCGATTTTTAGCGCTTTATTGGCTATCTCCACCGGTAGACTTATAATTGCATTTTGGGTATTTCCGTATGCCTGGCGAAGTGATATTACATCAGCCAGCGATATATCCTTATATCCAAAGTGCGTTTTGAATGCTTGGCATATTTCCTCCTTTGAAGTTACTTCATCCATATCCTTGCATTCTACAGTAATGCGATGGGTAAGGGCTCGAATTTCCGCCTTTTGTCCTAAGACTTCAGTTATTGCGGTTTTTACTTCCGCCGCCTTACTCCCAGCATTTTTGAGCTGTATAAGAAGTTCTCCTTTGTGTGTTCTTCTGATTTTTGACACAGCTTTGCCAACTTCCTCCAGTTTTGGGTCTGCTTTTATATTGCGGAGTATATCCGCATACGAAGCTTCACCTTTGGCTTCGATGATGATTGCGTCGGGCTTAGCTTTCTCGCCTTTTCTCTTCTGTTGCCTTTTTCCTACAACCTTAGTCCAGCCAGATTTGTTTCTACCTGCATCCTTTACAAAGTTTTCTGGCGCAACCTTCCTAACAGTTTCCTGGTTTTTTTCTTTATTTCCAGCTGCGTCCCTAGCTGAATGATTTTTGATGATTAACTTTGTAGCTTTTGGAGATTCATTCTTCTTTTTCTCCGTCTTCCGTTGCTTATGGGAAGGCTCCAATATTTCCCTTTAAGGAGTTGGTTTCCGTTTTGGCTCATTGGTCACCTTAAGCCATGGAGAGGTTTGTGACGAAGAGTTTTTCTTCATAGCCTCTTTTGCTTTTTTAGCCTGCAGCTGAGTGGCTGAAATATCATAGAGGACACGAATGCTCTCGATGGCATCCCTCATTGGCTGGTGTATAGAACGCCTTTTACCATCTTCCAGCATAGTTACCAGCTCCCTTATTTGTTCACCTAGTTTAAGGAATGCTGGCGAGTGCAGAGCTTTATCCGTCGTTTTCTGGAGCGTTTCAGGTAGCTCCACACTAACTGGAGTATCCGGTCCATTTACTGCAACCGGGGATCTTCGCATCAGCGCACTTCTTTGGAACGGGTTGCCCTCGTTTTCTCTTTCCTTGTTTGTTCTTTTGGGTGTTTCTTCTGTTGTAGCGTTTGTATTTGTTGGGTTCATTTCTGTTGGGTCCCCACTCAAGGCCGCTGTCGGTATTCGGATGTGTAGTCACCTTATATGATCCCATGGTTGTCTTTGCAAGCAGTGAGGCCATGCAAGGGTTGACACAAGCCCTTATGGGGTCTTGTGTTCAGAGCCAGATCAGTGTTAAACAGGAATATGACATCTGTACCTACACCACCAACTTAACGGTTACGAATTACCGAACGTACCTTGAGGCCTGCCAGGGTTTTAACGGGACGGCGGCGCCTGTAGCATTAGCCTGAAAGCCATTTCAGCAGGATTTCACTCCTGCTTACTGAGGTAACAGAATACTACAGCCGTCAGCCCTTAAAGCAAACTTTCTGAATGGATTTGTCCAGTATACCATAATTAAGGCCTTACTGGGTTCAGCCTTAATGCGTTTCAAACGCGCTTTGTGGTTTTTCTGCAAGGGTGTCCTTCCCTTTAGAAAACTGCCGTCCCTCTGGGATCAGACGCAGACCAAGGAGCCGCCCAATCTGGGACAGACGCTCTTGGGTTTGGTGATGATTCTGTTTGGTCCGCGGGTGGTATTTTATTTCCCACCTACCCTGCATGACTGCCGAGCTTTCCCCTATCCGCCACCTGGGGACGCGCACTGTAGGGATGCAGAACCCCCCTAGTGAAGTTGTTTTGTGTGTATTTGTGTATGCGTGTGTGACTGTTGGTCATGACTGTGATGGGTTGCCATTGGCTTGATATCCTGTATAGAAAAAGTATTATATACAACAAATTGTAGAAGTTAATTTTTATACATTTTGTTAATAATATTTATTGTTAATAATCACTTTATTATTCCAGAAAATGTCAAAGGAAAGACAAAACCATGTCGCTCGGCCGTCGAAAACAAATGACAACAAAAATGCAAAATGCTGCTTTATATTTAGTACTATTTCATGGTAGTAAATAAAATGTCCAGTGTTTCAGAGTTGGAAAGAATGATAAAACTGAGTGCATTCATCGTATTTCTTAAGCCTACGAGAATGGGATTGATATTTCCATGAGTCCCATTCCTTAAAGAGCATTGGGTGTGCATTCTTTTATCTTCAAAGAATGATGAATTGTGCATTTGTAATTCATTTACTCTACAGAAGCATAAGATTGCAATTCGGTTGATGCAGCTTTTGAATGATTTAACCCTTCGTGGGACCCTAAGTAAATTATACGTCAAAGGTCCCTAAGGTCCGCTGGGACATAATATGAAAATTGCCTATAAAATGCACAAAAAATGATTGAACACGGGCAAATTTTGGTTTTAAATTAAATATTAATTATTTTTATTGAGATATAGTCTTAATCTAATATTATTTTATTGTTCTGCTCGCTGAATCCTGGACGTTTTGCACGGCATGCAACCGTGCATCTGCTCTGAATGCTCCATACAAACAAACTTCCTGCAATCGCAGCATGCAAATCTTGTTTTACGTTGCCTGTTGTTGTGTTGTTGACATAAATAGCAAGTTTTCCGTTGATCCCTGTGTTGGATTGGTGGTGCTTCGCTTGTAATGCTCTCTTCTAGTGGTATGACGTTGTAGTCCATCATAGCTCTCTTGATATGGGGGTAGCGGGTTATACGATTATTGTGCGCCCTTTCTTCGATTTCGGGAGTAGCCAACTGCTGAACTAATTTGTATAAGAACGACCGCCTCCTGTCGCTTTTCTGGCTCGGATTGAGGTCATTATAGGCGATAAATGACGCCAATGCAGCAACGTCCACAATATTATAAAACATGGCCAGTGGCCAGCGTTTAGTACCTCTTTTACACGTGTATGTACCTAGCATTTGGTCCATCGTGTTCACTCCAGCTTCATTTTTGTTCTGGCGTCCACAATGGCCATTGGATTTTTATGTGCTCCTTCGACGGCGTTTGTATAATGTGCTGTTAAAATGAGTACCACTGATTTATTTTTCTTCGGCACATATGAGCATAGCGCAACGTTGTTGTCATGGTAACAATGTACTATCAATTGGGCGATTGCGATTCTTCCTAAACTCACTGGGAATACAAGCTTTATTTGTGCGTAAGGTACCAACATATGCTGTTCTTTGGGTAATCAAGTTTGAAGCAACTGGTTTATATACCTTTTTTTCCCCAACATTCAGGTAGGCACGCAGGTATAAGACAAATGCATCAGAGATGAACAAAGCAATAAAATAAGCAAACTTATACCTCCCCCTGCTCATTTCTTGGAAAACCCAATTAGCAAAAATATTTATTTTACCTTGAAACTAAACGCAGCTGCAATTTTGAGCCATAAGACAATGAATTCCACGAAGTAATACCGTTAATTTGCTTAATTTTCATACTATGTCCCAGGGGACTTTAGAGACCTTTCTCGTAGGCAGTAAAAGTAAATCCTTAGATCTCGGTAACCACTGGTCCGATTTTAATGATCGAACCCGTAAAAGACGCATAACTAAATGTTCCAGGAATACATGGTAACTTTGGGAGGGGGTCGTAGTGGCCAAAATAGGAGTAATTTGCTATTCAAAATCGAAAAAGTCCCTACGGACCTTAGGGTCCCACGAAGGGTTAAGAGTGTGTGCATTCCGAAATGATTCAATCTTTGACAGCTCTGTACAACCATGATTTTTGTTTGTCTTTTCGTTTAATATTAAAGACATGCTCCATATGCGCCCTTTGCAGCATTTTTTTATGCGGCGGCCATTGCAAATCCATAGGAATTATTTATTTTTGTAGAGATTTTTTATAGTTCAGACACAAACCTTACAAACGTAAGCAGAGAATGAAAAAATGTTTATGAATAACAATTTAGCAAGGTTGCATAAACAAGCGTCGAACGTTTGTTTAAGGAAATATATTGAATAAGGCTGTGGCATTTTAATGGTGAACGTACTCAGAACGATCTGTCATACGAGTGCTATTTGTGCTGTTTACAAGTAGTTACATTGATCTTGGTAAAAAAAAGCAATTAAATCGTTAATATTTCCGTGCGATGATTTTCTACAATTTTCGATATGGATTAAACCACCAGTGTGCCGATAAACTCGTTTCGACTTTTGGAGATGAAGCACCATCTTGAGCCATCGTGTTTCGCTGGTTTTCCAAATTCAATCGTGCACTCACTTCGCTACATTACGAATTTCGTGAAGGCCTTCCAAAATTAGAGTTTTGCCACAAAATATTGAAGCGGTATGCGAACTGATAAAGCTTGATTGTCATGGGACCTACCGTGAGATAGAGGCATCTTTGGGGATTAGTGCGATCGGCATATGTACATTCAATATTGCATAAATATAACAGAGCAAACAATATTCGCTCTGTTTCATAAGTATAAAACCACTCTAAATTTTGTCATATAACGCGAGGACTTCAGAGTAGGAGGAACTGTTTTTAAATTAATCAGTGAAAAAAAGTATATTTTTCTTAAAATGCCAGGTGGTCTCAGTCTTTCCGATGCAGAAAAAGGGAAAATTTTAGCCTTTTCGGAAGAAAATTTGGATTAACAGAAACTGCGCGCAAAATTGATCGCAGTCATATCGTTGTTTTAAATTTTTTAAATAATCCGGAGGGATATGGCAAAAACAAGCGTTGTGGAAAAAAAAAAGATTAATGACCAAGCAGTTCGCCATATTTTAAGAACTGCAAGCAATCCAAAAAAAAGCTTGCGTGACTTGGTTAACGTTGGTGAGGTTCCCGTTTCCAGATCAACGGTCTGGCGCATCTTGCACACCAGCCCCAACTTGAAATTTTCAAAACTAAGATCTGCTCCACGTTTGACGAAACGCCATAAGGATGCAAGGCTACGTTTTGCTCAAAAACATATGGCAACTGGAAAAATTTGAGTGAAAATTCTTTTGTAAAAAGTTGGTTTTTTTATACCCAAAAAATATTTTCAGGTAATTTTTTCCGATGAAAAAAAAATGGAATTTGGATGTTCCAGATGGATTCCAAGGTTATTGACGCGATTTACGCAAGGAACCCATCTATTTTTCTAAGAGGAACTTTGGCGGTGGTAGTGTTATGCTTTGGGGGGCATTTTGCTCATCTGGATGTTTGGAAGTACAGTTCCAGCAAAATGAATAGCATAGCGTACACTGATGTACTCCAGATGAGTTTAATGCCCTTTCTAAGTAGAAATCATAAAAAAAGCTTCGTCAATCCACGTAAGTCGAGAGACAAAAAAATGGTTTTCAGAGCGAAAATTGAAAATTTTGGATTGGCCAGCTTGCTCACCCGACTTTAACCCCAACGAAAACCATTGGGGTATTCTGGTCCGCCGGGTTTACAAAGAGAACAGGCAGTATGAGTCGGTGGAAACCTTGTAAAATTCTATTGTCAGAGAATAGAATGAAATTGATGAAAACTTGCTGAAAAATTTAATAGATAGTATGAATACCAGAATATTCAATGTTATTTTAAAAAAGGTAGGCCAATTACATTGACTCTTAATAAAAAAATGGATTAAAGAAAATTAAAATGGTTTTAGTTTCAGTTTCTTTAAAATGGTTTTATACTTATGAAACAGAGCGAATATTGCTTTTTTACTCTCAAAAGTACCGTTAGTGAAATATGAAGTCGAGTTGACGGGAATAGTTCTCTCTCAATTAAGTGTTAATTTGAGTAAAACATTATAATACCCTACAGCCAGTCCTTTAGGAAATATCAACAAATCTTGGGTGGTTTTATAAATATGAAACAAACCTTATTATACTAGGTGCGTTTTTTTGGCATCGCTATACACGCTTAACCTAAAAAACCCTCATAGCCGCTTAACATTTCTCTAGCATTAACATTTCGCTAGCGTCTTGAAACAGCTATTTGAATAGCAATAACAATACAAAACAGCATAGTTATAAAAACTTATAACTTAGAATCGTTTCTTTACAGATGTGTAGTAAGGCCAGTATTTCGTGAATTGTAGTGTACATAGATTGATTTTGGTATGGATATACGTTCTTTCTTTGGCAAAAAGCGGAAAACCGAAGAGGAAATTGACAACGAAAAACCTCATTCCTCAAAACAGATGGAAAGGCAATGTAAAACTACTATAAATGCTATGGAAAAAAGTTTGGTGAAACATTACAGCTATGGTATTGCTGAAATTGGAGAACCGATAAAGCCCTAGAAAATAATAGGGCCTTAGTAGCGGAGTAGTTTAAGCGGTATAAATGGTTGTAGTATACTGTCCAGAAAGATACTGCGTTTTGCTATCCTTGTCAACAATTTTTGCCTCATGGAAGTAAACAGACTTCTTACACTTCCACAGGTTTCAGAAACTGGAAAAATGCCACTGATTTCCAAAACACGAAAACTCCAATTCTTATACACAATCCATGGCTATGTGGCAGGACAAATTATGTAGAATACCCACATCAAGCATTGAAACGTTGATACATGGAAAAGCTTTAGAAAACATAGGCATTGCGTAAAGTCTATTATTGAAGTAATACAATTTCTAGAAGTAAAACAATTAGTTTTGCGTGGAAATTTTAGTTTAGAGGAAGAAAAAGAACAGGGATTATTTCAGTACTTGTTTGAATACACGTGTATAAAAGTTCCGTATTTGAACGAAGCTCTCTGTCATTTACCACAAAATGCAATATATCGTTCACCTGAAATTCCAAATCAAATAATCCAAGCAATGGTTAAGACAATACGATTTTCCACCGTAAAAAATATTCAGGAAACTGATGTAAACTAGTTCACTCTAACGGAAAATGGGACTTAAGATAAAAATAACCGCGAAAACATTGCGTACTAATACGTACCGTTAAATATGGAACCGTCAATGAGTTACTGATAGTTACAACTACCGGAAATCTTGATGCAGCCACTTTTAGGCAATTTATGCTAACCCTTAGAAACAATCATTTACCTCTATCGTATGCTAAGCCAATGCTATGATGGCGCAAGTGTAATGAGTGGGAAAGTTTCTGGAGTTGCGGCCAGAAAAAAAAAATGAATTGGGACGACAAAATTCCTTACTTCTGCTGCTATAACCATCGCTTGCATTTGATAGTCATCGGGACTATCTCGGAAATGACTTTTATTTCTTTATTTTTTGACCAATGCATTATGTTGCATGAATTCTTCCAACATGCCAAAATAGTTGCTTTGTACGATGGAAAAAGGATTGGCCGGCTCCTCGAACAGAGTTCGTCAGAACACTTGGCGGTTACAAAAGTTTAAACGATAGTAACTTTTTGATTTTGTCGAGTTTGGTGTAATTAAAAATGACAAATTTAACGGTGAAGACACCGCTAAGAGTATCGGTATTAAAAAAGTCTTCCTAAATTTAGAATTTAGGCCATTGGCCATTGTCGAGGCCAGAAAAATTTTATCAATGCTTCAACCTACAGATGCAACTTTACATGCCAGAACCACAAGAATGAAAACCGTGAATAAAGTGTGTCCAAAATTAAATAACTAAATTGAGATCAGATGAAATGTATAATATAATTTTAGAAGAAACTAATTTATATACAGGGTGGGCCATCTAGTGGTTTCTTTTTAAATCATAGGTTATTTTGACTCTGACAGCTATTTCCCGCTCGAAATCTTGACATAAAGTCAGTATCATACCTCAGCGGAAAGAAATGAGTCGCTTTACGCTTGAACAACGTTGGGAACTATTGGAAACTTATTTCCAAAGTGAGTGCTGTGTAGCCCAAATGATTTTAGTTACTTTTCTGAAGTTCATTCGTAGCAATGATCTAGAATAACATAGTATACAAATACTTATTATCTACCTGGTGAAAGAACACAATGTTGTCCTTGAACATTGGTGAATGAATAAATCTTTTGACCATCCCACTCCTAACAATTAAATACTGCCTGTGTACATGTACAACGAAATCGAAATGAGCCTCTACATTACGGAGGTAACCTCTTAATAAAGTAAAAATACAACAAAAAAGAAAAAACGTTGCATGGAATTATAACTCCGTGACTGTAGGCACTACGGTAAATTTTTTAATTTACGGTAAATAAAAAAAGGGAATTAATTTTATATCATTCGAAAGATATTGTGTCACAGATGTGCCGAAAAAATAAAAATAACAAAAAAGAACTTAAATATTTTATGTGATTATTGTGATTATTTCAAAATAAATTTAAAAATAATCTTATGCATTCTGATACCCATGGCTGTAGTTTGAATCCCTCTCCCTTTCATGTTTTGCAAACAATTGATGCTGCTCTCTCTCTCTCTCTCTCTCTCTATCTCTCTCTTTGTTTATTGTATTCAGTGTTGCCAGATTTTTTTTTTAAAAAACTGCTAAGTCTGAAGAAAAAAACTGCATTTTAAACAAAAAAACTTTAAAAAAAAACGATCTGTTAAGCATTTTCTTTAATTTTTTATTAAAAACTGAAATAAAACAAACTCATTTGTATATAAAATTGTTGCTGTATTTAATATATACAAAACTTCTGGTATTTTATTCACATTTCAGATCATTTTAAGATAAGTAATTCAGGTATTTTTAATGTTTGTTTTTTTACATATATTGTTATATGCAATAGTTATATATATCCCTATTAAATTTTTGTATCATATTTTTTGATACGTCAAAGCTTGAACAATTATAATTATTTTTTTTTTTTTTGAGAGGGTTATATTTCTAGTTGTCTAAGCGACTCATCTTGTCGCTTTTGCCAATCCAACCTTTCAAGTACTTATTTTTCTCCTAGGATCTACAAGACTTACAGCCTTGTGGCTTGAAAAGAAAACACGCAAATTCGCGCGAACAGAGAAGTGAGGTTGGTTCATGTTCAATGTTCAATGCGTGAAGTTAGATGAAGCTGCTGCTGAAGTTTAAAGCAGGCCTGCTTTAAAAAAGTAATTGAACCATAATGATGTTTTGGTAAAGAGAATTTATGAAAACTACATAAGATTTTATATTTTCATAAAAACTGCATTTTACCCTGAAAAATTGCATTAATAATGGAAAAACTGCATTTTTTTTAAAAAAACTGCCAACCTGCTCAGAGTTAAAAAAACTGACATTTGCAGGCAAAACGGCCATTCTGGCAACACTGATTGTATTCCACATTATTTTGTAAAAAAAAGTTGGAACTGTGTGGCATTGTTGGAGTTATTGCTTTTTCTTAATTTCTCTCTCTTCGGTAGCCTCATGACAAAAATAGACAAAATATTATACAGTCATGGTTAAATTCATAAGGTTGTCTCGGGGCTGATCGTACTCTCTTCTCAGCACCGACAATTGTTAAAATCAATGAAAAGCAACAACAGCAACTTCATCGGCTTTACCAAGGTATATTCAACAAGGTAGTGTTAGTTGTTGAAATTCTCTCTTGTGGTGGGTACAGCACCTGTCAAAACCAGCTGTTTACGAATAAAAGCAAAGAGTTTTCTATTTTTTTCTTTTTTATGTTCTTCCTATGTTTGACAGCTGCTGTACCCACCACTCTGAGACGAGACTACCTTGTTAAATATACCTTGGGCTTTACATGTTATCAATTTTTGCTTTCAGATTTTGCATGTGCTGTCAACTTCGATTTGACATTTACGGGCACTCGCTCTCAGCCTTGTGACAACTTTATTAATTCAACCATGGATACAGTCATGAGGCCACGTAAAGAGCAGCTACAAGATCCAACATCAAACATGCAATAGAGTTGCATAGAATTCTTGCTTGGAGTGTATATGCGGATCGATAAATACGATAAATGTGATAAAACAAATGAATAATTTTTACTTGGTCTTACGTAAACAAGAGGCACGACACCACAGAGGAAGCAACCCTTTTTACTGCCTTATTGCAGTAAAAATGCATGGAATTATAACTCCATGACTATTGACGCTACAGTAAATTTTATAGAACCACAGTAAAGCTGAGGTTATCTGTCACTCGATAAAAATAAAAAATCAATGGAGTCATAAGGCCTCCCAGGGAACTCCTTAAAGTAACCTGAATGCTACAAATGGAATAGCAAAAGCAAAAATAAATTAAAATTAAAATAAAGACAAGTATTAGGACTAAGATTTGGTTAAGCATTAGGGCAATGATTAGACAAGGTATGATGGCAAGGATTTGGATAAAGATTAGGAACAGAAATAAGATAAGGAGAAGGAAAAAATTGGAACAAAGATTAGAGTATAGAATTGAACAAGAATCAGGACAATAATTGGAAATATAACTTCAACAAGGACTGAGGTAAGGGTAAGGACAAAAATGGAGACATACCTAAAACAATATTTGGGACAAGATTGGGGAAAAAATAAGGACAAGAAATTGGGCAAGCAATAGAACAAGAACAAAATTAATAAAAATGATCCCCAAATCTGATGACGACTACCGCAAACGAAAAACTGACAATGATTTACGGATATGCACCTGGAACGTCCGAACCCTTAATTGGGATGGTGCCTCTATCCAACTGATAGATATCTTAGAAAGATACAAAGCTGATATCACTGCAATCCAAGAAATGCGATGGAAGGGACAGGGTTGCTTACGGCAAGCATCCTGTGATATCTACTACAGCGGCCATGCGGAGAAGCACGAATTTGGATGCGGATTCGTGGTTGGCAAGCGACTACGACATCATGTTCTGCGATTCACACCTGTGAACGAACGACTTGCCATACTCCGTGTCAAGGCAAGATTTTTCAACATAAGCCTGATTTGTGCGCACGCTCCGACAGAAGATAAGGACGATGAGACCAAAGACAGCTTCTACGAGCGCCTTGAAGAGGCCTATGAGCGCAGCCCCCGCCACGACATAAAAATCGTGCTTGGTGACTTCAACGCCAAGGTGGGAAAAGAAAATATCTTTGGTCCAACAGTCGGAAAGTTCAGCCTCCACGACAATACCTCCGATAACGGAATGAGGCTGATTGACTTTGCCGCAGCGCGAAACATGGTCGTTAGTAGCACTAGATTCAAGCATCTCAATATTCATAAAGCAACTTGGCTGTCTCCTGATCAAAAGACGCGTAACCAAATTTATCACGTTTTGATTGACGGAAGGCACTCTTCAAGTGTTTTAGATGTACGCACGATCCGTGGTGCCAATATAGACTCGGATCATTATCTTGTCGCAGCCAAGATCCGTACACGCCTGTGCGCAACCAAGAATGCGCGCAATCCAGCACAGAGAAAGCTAGACGTCGAAAAGCTGCAATCAAAGCAAACAGCCGAAGACTTCGCTACTCGACTCTCACTCCTGCTTCAAGAAAGCACTCCTCCAATCGACGATATATGCACGCAGTGGAATCATATTTCCCACTCTATGCGTACGGCTGCCGAAGAGGTGATTGGCTATCACCGCCCTTGCCGAAACCAGTGGCACGACCAAGAGTGTCGCGACGCCACTGCAGAAAAAGATGCCGCCTACAAAGCCACCCTGCAGTCGGTTGTAACGAGTGCTGCTAAGGAGCGATACAAAGAGAAGAGGAGGGAAGAGAGACGTATTTTCAGGCGAAAGAAAAGGGAAGCGGAAATGCGTGAGTGCGAGAAAATTGAGATGCATGGTGACAGGAATGAGGTCTGAAAATTTTTCGAAAAAATAAGACGCCTGGCCGATGGTTTCAAGACCGGGGCCTCTTCCTGCAAGGATGAAAATGGGAATCTAGTGACAGATATCCAGAGTACACTGATGATGTGCAGGGAACACTTCTCTAGGCTTCTGAATGGCGACGACGACAAAAATCCCGCAAATAGAGATGATATCCCGGAATCCCCAGTTTTGGACGACAGCGTTGAAGTTCCGCTGCCCGACCATAGTGAAGTCTTCAAAGCTATAGCTCGGCTTAAAAACAACAACGCCGCAGGAGCCGATGGCTTACCGGCTGAGCTCTTCAAGAATGGAGGCGAAGCTCTATTTAAATGCATTCATGAGCTTCTATGCAGAATATGGTCGGAAGAATGAATTCCAAACGATTGGAACCTCAGTGTGCTCTGCCCAATCCACAAGAAAGGCGATCCCACAATTTGCGCCAACTACCGTGGGATAAACCTTCTGAATATCGCATATAAGGTCCTGTCGAGCGTACTATGTGAAAGACTAAAGCCCAAGTAAACCAGCTGATTGGACCTTATCAGTGTGGCTTCAGACCTGGTAAGTCCACCATAAACCAGATATTTACGCTACGACAAATCTTGGAGAAGACCCTAGAAAAACAAATCGACACACACCATCTTTTTGTCTATTACAAAGCCGCCTTCGACAGTCCAATAAGGAATCATCTATACTCCACCATGTCTGAATTTGGTATTCCTGCAAAGCTCATCCGCCTTTGCAGAATGACACTGAGCAACACCAGCAGCACAGTTAAAATCGGGAAGGACCTCACTCCTCCGTTCGATACCAAACGAGGTTTCAGACAAGGTGATTCCTTATCGTGCGACTTTTTCAACCTGATGATGGAGAAGATCATCCGAGCTGCTGATTTGAGACGCAGCGGCACGATATTCTACAAAAGTATTATGCTGCTGGCGTATGCTGATGATATCGATATCATTGGCCATAATACGCGCGAAGTCAGTGCAGCATTTTCCAGATTAGCGAAAGAGTCGAGTCGAATGGGTCTTGCAGTGAACGCAGATAAGACGAAATACCTAGTGTCAACAAATAAACAGTCCCAGCGTCTTGGAAACCACGTCACTGTTGACAACATCTCCTTCGAGGTTGTTAAGGACTTCGTCTACCTGGGATCCGGCGTAAACTCTTTCAACGATGTCAGTATTGAGATAAAGCGAAGGATAACTCTTGCCAACAGGTGTTACTTTGGGCTAAGTAGGCAATTGAGAAGCAGAGCCCTCTCTCGACGAACAAAACTCACGCTCTATAAGTCACTAATCATGCCCGTCCTATTATATGCAGCACAAACCTGGACGTTGAGCAGTTCTGATGAAAAGACTTTGGGAGCCTTCGAGAGAAAGATCCTTCGTAAGATCTTCGGTCCAATCTGCGTCAATGGCGAGTACAAAATTCGATGGAACCACGAGCTGTATGAGCTGTACGCTGACATCGACAAGTTAAGCGTATTAAAATCGAGCGGCTCCGCTGGCTAGGTCATGTTGAGCGAATGGAAAACGACGCTCCAGCAAAAAAAATATTCGATTCGGTGCCCGGTGGTGGTTAACGCAGAAGAGGACGCCCACATCTTCGTTGGAAGGATCAGGTGTTGGATAACCTGACTACACTTGGTGTTTCCAACTGGCGCCAGCAAGCGCAAAACAGAAATGGCTGGCGCAATTTCTTATACGAGGCCAAAACCGACCTTCGGTTGTAAGCGCCAGATAAGTAAGTAAGTAAGTATAGAACAAGAACAAAACTTAGAACAAAGATTTAGAAAGGTGGGACAAGGATAAGATCAGGAATATGGACATGAAAACAAGAATTTGGACAGAAACAAGGACATTTATATGAACAATTATAAGAATAAGAATAAGAAGAAAGACAAATTTGGGAACGAGTGAAAGGATAGGGACAAGGATAAAGATATACTCTTACGTCAAAATCTACGAATGTGTCCATGATACAGTCAACTTATTTTTAACTTTTCCAAGCGTTTTTCAAAAAAAATAAAAAGAAAACAAGATAAAAATTGATTTCGATGTGCTCGAATTTTGACCACAGGCAATACTAGTAATAATAAATATTATGGGGTAAATGTTGCATTTTCTCTGATTCGTACTAAGCTTTGAATAGGTTAACATTCTTAGAGTTTAGGTTAAAATTAGGGATAGATTAATATTCCTTTAGAAGTACAGTGAGCGTCAATACAAAGTATACACCATATTTTTTAATACTTTTTACTTTATTTCAATATTTTAAAAAGTAATTTTATAAAAAATTTTAGTATTTTTGAAATTAAATTGTATGCTCTTTTTATATACTAACTAAAAATATAAATTATTTTACAAAAAATTTTCACATAACCCAAGAACGAAAAATACTCCATTTTCTTCGAGTCAAAACACTTAAAGTTGTAAATAAGAAAAATAACTTCAGTACAATTTTCAATATTTTTTGTTTTCCTCGTGCTGAAATGGTAGCTTTCAACCGTATTGGCATTGATTCCACAAATTTCGTTATTACGTTTGGTGAAATTTTGTGCCATTCTTCAAGTTAAACGGCAAGCGAGTCCTTGCTGGATATCGTTCTCTTTCTTATTTGTCTATCCATATATTTCCACAAATGGAACATATGTTCCATATTGATTGTGTGGGGTGATCCATTTGTTTTGGAGTTTTGCACAGCAACCATTCCTTCACTACCTTGGCTGTATGTTTTGGATCGTTATCCTGCTGAAACATCTACAAGCGATCCAGTCCTAGTTTGTTAACACTGGCCGGCATATGTTCTTTTAAAATATTACAGTAATCGAGTTTATTCATTGTACTGTCAATAAACGTTTAATTTCCTACGCCGTTTGCCATCATACACTCACACACCATCACCGAGCCCCCAACATGCTTTATTGTAGAAGTAATATTTTGCTCCTTGAACTCCTGAGTTTTGCTTTTCCATATTTTTTGTAGATTTTTTCTTTCTAAAAATTTCGAATATGCTTTCGTCACTAAAAACTATCAGCCGTATTCATAAAAATATCTTAAAATAGCTTTAAAACGTTCAATAGTTAAAAAATTTTTTAATGTAAAAAAGTATTTTAAAATTTTGTTATTCATAAAAATGTTGTAGCTGCTTTGTAGTTAAAATAGGAACACTATCGATTTTATATGGGAAGAGTGTCAATAATGGTTTGTGTATTTGATAAATTCAATGACTTTTCATTTATTTGTCACAATTTTGTCAACATTTTGATGTTTAAACATCAATATTTTTTCGAAGCTACCCTCTGCACTGAAAAAATTCGGCATTTTATTATCTTATTTTGTAAATATTTTGAAATGTTTTGACAAATTTTCTTATTGTTATTTTGATTTTGTTTTTAATTTTTTTATAATTTTTGAATTATTTTTAATTATTTTTGACAATATTTGTGCTCAAATGAGAGCAAATAATTTTAAAAATGCTTTATGAGGGGTTTATTGAACGTTCAGCCATTTTAAAAAATCCTCTCATTTATAAACAAACATTTTCAATAATTTTTTTGACATTTTCTTTGTTTTTGATATATTTTGAAACAATTTGATATATTTTTGACAATATTTGTTCTCAGATGAAAACAAAATAAAATTTAAAAATGCTTTATCGAGGGCATGGTAGAATTATAAGGTAGGGCCGGGTCGCTCAGTGCCCTCACGCGTCAACGAATAGTGGATTGTGAAAAGGTCGGGTAGTTGTCAAAACGACGAAGTTGGTGGAAATGTCAAATGAAAAAAGAAATATCATGTTTTCAATTTGTAAATAGTGCGGACACGTGTTAAGTTTGTGTTAATTTGAGTGGAAATATTGTAAAAACATTGTAAATAAATCTATAAAATGCCGCGGAAGTGTTAAATTTGAAAAAAAGCTTGTAAAAAGTTTAACCTAAAATCAACTGCGAAACATGAACATAAAGAAACTCGATATGAACAGCTGATTTTGACAACTAGCCCCCTTTTTCGCTGCTTTCCACTCCATTCTTCTCCGAGTCGGCCCTACCTTATAATTCTACCATGATCGAGGGTTTATTGAAGGTTACATCCGTTTTTAAAATTATCTCATTTATAAAGCATTTAAAAGAGACTTTTAACGCTATTGAACGTTTATGAATAATGTTTTTAAATTTTTTTCGATTTTTTCCTTATTAAGGCTTTATAAAAGGTTCATAATTTTTTATGAATACAGCCGTATGTTTTTCCAAAATGAAATTTCATGATTTTCATACTTTTTAGCAAAATTCTTGCTTTTTAGCAAAATCCTTTTTTCGAGAGACTCTTTCAAATAGACCATTTGCATTTAATGCACGTCTTATTGTACTGCCACTTACGTTGGTTCCTGATGATGCGAAAAGATCATCCGCTATTTTCATTGCGCTTGCAGTTGGATATTTTCACACAATTCTGACTACTGATCGTATTGCGGTTTCACAGAGTTGTTTTGGTCTGCCAGCACATGGTCGATTTTCTAGTGCTCCAAATTTTTTGTATTTGTCAATGATTTTCTTGATAGTATTATGACCTTTATAAAAAATTGAAGCGATTTCGCGAAGTGATTTTCCTGCTTTATGGAATTTTATGATTAATTCCAGTGTTTCAATAGAAGTTTAACTACGCATTTTAAAAAAGATTTCTTACAACTTATGTACTTCCTCACTTTACCAAAGGCTAATGATGCAGAAACATTAACTAACATCATAATTAACCAATTTGAGAGAGATACCGTTACATTTGTTTTAAATATTTGAATGCAGGTGTACACTTTGTTTTGACGCGATAAATATAGACTCTTTTTGTTTTTATTAAATATTTTGTTGATGTGGTAAATTATTTGCAAGAGATTATACTTAAATTAAGAGAGAATTTAATAAGAATCAAAAACATAATAAGTTTTGGGACTAATCACAGTATTGAAGACTTATATGTGGTATAACTCGTGTACAATAAAAGTGTATACATTGTTTTGACGCTTACCGTATGTATTTTCTGGAACTTTCTAGCAGAACAAATTTTAAAATAATCTTGAACGTCCCTTTAACAATATTACATATCTGTTAGATAAGTTGCTATTTTCCAAAGAACTAAGATATAAGGAAGTGATGTTATTGCCCAAAAGTGTGGTATTTTTCTTATTCGTGTTGGTTGACACAAATACATAAACATTCACAAAGGGCCGTATTCAGTTGCATCGAAAAAGAAGGCTCAATTTGTTTCTGATTAGAATAACATATAAAACAGGTTAGAGTTATACGGTATTAATAAAACGTTTGATAATTAAAGACCTTATATATTAAAAGAAAATTGTATTGTAATACAGAAACATTTACTCAGGGCCATATTCGGTTAGATCGTTAAAGAAGGTCCAAACAGTTTCTAATTGGAATCACATATACAATAGATTCTGGATTAAATGGACTGATTTTGGAGCTAATTTAATTATATTATATAAAAATAATTAAATTATTATAAAATATGATAATAAAGTTTTGTTTTTATTGTATTTCCACACCATTACAAGGCATACAATTTTGTGCGTTACCGATATTTTATTGGGTAATAATAATATAATATAATGTAATATAATATAATAAAATATTATAAAATATTAAAATAAAATATAAATAAAATAAAATATTAAAAAAAGTTGAAAATCGGTTACGTAATTTATGAACGAACCTTTAAGTTAATACCTAATATTGAATCGGTGACGTTGTCCAACAAGGGATTTTGATTTGGTTGTTAGTGTATAAAACCATCAATCGGAAGGATGTGTGTTCAATTCCCACGGCGGGAAAGTAATTATTTTTAATTTTACATTTTCTTGTTGTAATAGACGCCAGCAAAAATCAACATCAATTCAAGCAAATCACAAAACGATTAAAAAGCTTCGCTTCAAAAAAAAAAAAAACAAATTACCTAAACGGTAATGATACAATATGCAACAAAATAAAATGCAAACTAAATGTCAAGAGAGATGAATCATAAAAACAGAGTATATTATTTTGAAATATTTTCTTGCATTTTTTGCATATGTAACTTTCTTTTCTTAAAGAAATTTTGACGTAAGAAAATAAATCGTATTCTTTGCTCAAAAATGTCAACTTAAGATGCTACAGGTTAGCATTTTACTAGCTTTGGTGCAAATTTAAAAATCCCCTAGAAGTTTTTCATTCGTTTACATATGCCGCATACGGTATGCGTAATATATGTATATAAGGCGGTATTCATGTCAGTATTTTACAAATCCATGGGCAACGCCTGCACATACGACTTGACGTCCAGATGGCGCTCGATGATAACTTTTTGACATATGGCCGACAGTTTTGCCAACTTTCGCATGTGAAATATTTCTTTTATCCAAAAATTTCATTTTACTCGAGCAGGGCTAAAATTTTCCCAGGTAAATTATCGGTAATAATTCCAAACATCCATTAGGCTAAATATGCAGATATAGAATAATATTACGCTCAAAATGTAGCCAGTCACAATATTGCCAAATTTGTGATATTTAACTGTCAGGCGAAGTATACACAGCAATTCTTCAAGATCTATTGGACGCCCTTCCATTTTGTTATGCGGGCTTGTTGGGTGGGGGTTGCACGAGCACTTTGTGCGATATTATTCTATAAATACACTATAATATAACAAACACCACCAATTTATTGATTTAATAATTTTGTATTTCGATTTATTTTAGACTTGGAACTGTCGTCATGCCAGAACTTACAGAAATCAAAAGTGATACCGCTGCCGCAGCTACCCCAGTTGAGGCCAAGCCAGAGGATGTGCGCATAGAGGATGATGCCAGCGACAGTGACTCCGAGGATACCATTCCCGAGTTGGAGGATGCCGCTGCCGGTACTACTCAATTGGGTGGTGGCGCCACCGGGTTGCCAATTGACCTTGTCTCCAAGGCCAAACAGTCGCGCGGAGAGAAGAAGGCACGTAAAATTATGCTTAAGCTGGGTCTAAAGCAAATCCAAGGTGTCAACCGAGTCACCATCCGAAAGTCGAAGAACATCTTGTTTGTCATAAACAATCCAGATGTATACAAAAACCCACACAGCGACACATACATTGTGTTCGGCGAAGCGAAGATTGAAGATTTATCCCAACAGGCTCAAGTTGCTGCCGCCGAGAAGTTCAAGGCACCTGAAGTTGCTGGTGCTTCAGATACAATTGGCACAACCACATCGGTTGCACCCATAGCCGAGGAGGATGAAGAGGAAGTTGATGATACCGGAGTAGATGAAAAGGACATTGAACTAGTTATAACGCAGGCTAATACATCACGTGCTAAGGCCATTCGTGCGCTTAAGAATAACAACAATGATATTGTCAATGCGATCATGGAGCTGACGATGCTTTAAATTGGGCCAAACAATGTATGACCTCTACAATGCATTTTAAATACCCGCCTCAACACAACGACGACACTTCACAGAAAAAAAAGAACATCTAAAAAAGCATAATAATTGGTACACAAACAATAAATCCGTTTTATTTTTATTAAAATTAAAACAAAACGCTTCCTTTCACTCCTTCAAGTATTCGGTTCTATTCTGTTCTTTATGACTGCTAGCTTTTCATTATAGTGATTAAATTGAAATAAAATTTAATAATTTCAAGAAATTAGAAAAAACAATGCTTTACTTTTTGATAAAAAAAAAAAAAAAAAAAAAAAAAACCGCCTAAGATTGGTTCTACCAGAGAAAATATTTATAATAGAAGGAAGTAAATTAGATTTTATATGAAAATCATGATGATCCAAACCATAAAGGTTTAGATTTCCAATCAAATAAAAAATAGATCAACCTAACAGACAAAACAACTTGGAATAAGCTAGTAAGTGGCGAGCTTACAACGTAATCATATTTGATTGGGGAAAAAAAATGATTGTGAAAATTGTTGCAACTATTTCCAAGTTATTGATAAGTGAAGGCTATACCACGGAAGATTATTCCCTCTAGCAATTAAAGAAAACATTTATTGAATGAACTTCAATAATTTTGTATAATTAAAAGAAGTTGAGTTCTTCTGAATATGACGCCTCAAATTTGTTCAAATTATCCATTTAGAACCAGGTATTGTTTTTCAAAACCTTTTTCTAATGTCTTGTTTTTCCGGAATCCTTTTTTATATTCTAGAGTTTAAAAATCTTGCGATAGTCTGTTTGAAGAATATTTAAGCAACAAATTGTTTCTGTTTCGCATTCAATACAAAACCAATTTATCAGTTAAAAACACTGAAATAAATCATTAAAATATTCACATTAAAAAACAACTATTTGTTTTTGAAACAGTGCAGCGATCCTTGTTCTATCACTTTTAAATGTGAAAAAATCAAGAATATTCAATAAGATACTTGTTAACAAGGTAGCCGCGATATATCTGTGTCAATAACCAATAATAGCTTAAGTCGGATTTCAATATTTTGAGAAATCTGACTTAAGCGATTATTGCTTGTGGACACAGATATATGCAGTTTCTAAACAGAATTTATGCAAAAACGAATAACAGAATTTTATTTCTCCCATGCTAATTTAAGATTTCTGAGTAAGGCAAAATATGAGGAAAATAAGTTGATATTTTATTTCCCTCCCTTTCTGTATTTCGTGCTTAACACTTATGTTTCGTTTTGAAGGAGCAGTAGGCAATTAATTACTTTAATAAAGTAATGTTCAATAAAAATGGAAAATGTAATGCTTGTTAATCTATATTAATATAAATCATTTTCTGTTTGTTTGACTACAATACAAATCTTAACGGCTGAACGGATTTAACTCAAATTCGGCTCACACATTACTTGAATTCTAACTTAGGTTATGGCATACTAAGTTTTGACCGTGCCTCTTCCACCCCTTTACAAGTAACGCAAATCTAACTACTAGCGTATTTTTTCAAGCGAAAATGCTCGACTTATTAATTTTAAGAAAATCCTGTTATTTTGACACCAAAAACATTCACATATCTTTAAAATTGCACAAACTTCTGGTACAACGTCTTTTTCTAATAACATCGTTTCCTTAGAATAACAAAAAAACTATCAGCAATTCGTATATTTTACTTGCGATGCAAATAACTCCGTTGTTTTTGAATATATTTCATTCAAATTTTTTTCGTTGACAAACTCAATGCAAGCACTTAATAAAAACAATTTAAAGGGTACCGTTATCTAGCGGATATATTTTTAATATTTCATTAAAAAAAGGTCCAAAATATTGACTTTTTACTCAAAAAATGACACAACAGTTCTTTTTGTTGTTAAAATAATAAAAACTCAAAATTGCATTTTCGACTACCTTTTACATGACATAGCGTTTAATAGCAAAAATGCTTCCAATTTTACAAAAAAATTTATTAACTGTTCCTGTCATCAAAAAACATGACCATACACCCAGTGATTTTTTAAAGAAATTAATTTTTTTAAAAGTTGTTTTTATTCTTTTTATATAATAGTTAAGCTCAAAGAATAATTTATGTGAAAAAGTTATACCAAAATCTCTTTCCGATCAAAAGTTATCGCAATTAATATATTTTTTCGGCCGCTCTGCATCTCAATACAAAAAACATGATCCTTTCATATGAGCAATCGTAATAAATTCTGAGATTTCTCTTCATCACCTTTTATGGATGGAAAGTTTAATTTTTGCATATTTCCATAACTCCGTTGTTTTTGAATATATTTCATTCAATTCTATTTCTTTGATAAATTCCATTAAAGATCTTATTATAAACCAATTGAAGGATACCGTTAGCTTAGCGTGTATATTTTTAATCTTTTTTTAAAAAAGGTCCAAAATATTAAAATTTTACTAAAAAAAGGCCAAACCCTGTTTTTGTTGTTAAAATATAAAAACTCAAAATTGCATTTTTGACCACCCTTAACATGACATGGCGTTTAATAGCAAACGTGTTAGACGAGGACCAAATGGAGTTCACCCGAGTAAAACTGGGTATATATCAGCCAGTAGAAAAATAAATAATAACTGTATTTTCCATAAAAATTTTAAAAATAAATTTTTGTTTTGAATTCGTTGTGAATTTTATGAATTTCGACCATTTTATTATGGTCCCCAATTAACATTAAATTATTCAAAAATATTTTTTATTTGCTATAAAATTTTACTCTAGTCCTTGAATAAGTTAAAATATTCAGACTTATCGGGAATTTTGCGTGAGCTATTTTTTCTCGCGAATTAATTATTCATAGGAATTATCGAAAGTCATACATATTTTTCACATCTAAATTGACCCACATAAGTAACTTCCCAATTTCTAAATTATTTTTCATCCGCAATATACGAGTGAATATTGCGATGGAAAAAGATGAACGAAAAGGTACACAAATAATTTATGTTATTTAAATTTCATATGATATGCCCTTGCCAACACCTCCTGTTACTTTTCAATATAGAGATTACAAAAACATATATAAGCGTTTGCCTGAAGAAACTAAATACGTATGATTTTTCAGCAATGTATGCTAGCTCTGATTTAGATTTTATCGTGCAGTTTTTCACCACCGTCATTCTTGAAACTTATAACTTTGTTCATATTAAAACTTTCCATAAAAAGTCTCAGGATAGTTGGATGCTATCTCCAGAGATAGTGCAAGCTAAGGAGAAAAGAGATTTTGTTTTTCGTGCATTCTCGGAGAGTAGAAATGAGAGTAAGTGAAAACTGGAGAGTGTTTTGTGTGTATCGCAATAATCTTTAACTCGTTATCCGTAGAAAACGTAATAAGGTAGGAATGAAATTTTTTTCAGAATGTTCAAATAGTCAAATGATAGATAACAGTATCTATTGAAGTTCATAACTTTAACGCTTTTTCTGTCTTACCTCCCATCGATCAGGCTCTGCAGCCTTCTACCCCTTCCATGAACCATCATGACGTTCAAAATTTTTCGTTCAGAAATGTCAGTGAGTATGAGCTATGGCGTGCAATTATTTCTTTTATTTCCAACGCTGTTGGTGCAGATGGAGTTTCTATTAAATTTCTGAAAATAAATTTTCCTTCGATTTCGTCAGTCTTGCTGCACAATTTCAATTTTATACTAACCACGTCAACCTTCCCAACAGCATGGAAGGTCGCTTAAGTCACACCAATCCCAAAGATAAAGAATCCTTAAACTGTTTCTGACTACCTCCTATAAGTGTACTACTACCTGTAATTTAAAAAATTATGGAAGCTGTAATGGAATCACAAATTCTTGATTACAATAACCTAACAATTTAATATCAATTTTGCAATCGGGCTTTAGAGCTCGTCATAATACAACTAGTGTCATGTTAGACCTAGTGGACAATATAAGATCTGATTTTGACCATTTACTGCTGTTTTATTTTTTTGGACTTTAGAAAAGCCTTTGATTCTATTTGCCATACCGTGCCTATGAACAAGATTTATTATAAATATAAATTCGAATTAACGGCCTGTAATTTGGTATTTTCTTACCTCCACATGTAGAAGCAGTTTGTGCAATCGCTTGAATCTGTGTCTGGTTTGAACAACATAAGTAGGAAGTCCCGCAGGGGTCGATTTTGGGGCCTCTTTTATTCATGATTCATGTAAATGATATATTCGAGTGTCTTTCTTTTTGCACTGGACACATCTACGCGGATGATGTTCAAATGGTTGGAGTTAGTAGCGATGGAGATTTGAAAAGCTTTGCGATACAAGTGAACAGGGACCTATATAATATTTCAAATTGGTCTAACCTTAACTTTATTGATCTAAATCCTTCAAAAACTAAAGCAATGTTGTTTTCACGTAGGGCTGTCCAAGTCCCATTGATTTACGTTAATAATGAGGTTATAGAATTTGTCTCTCATTACAAAGTCTTGGTTTCTACATCGATAGTGAGCTATCGTTTGATGATCATATTAATCACATGATCTCCAAGATCTCATTCGCCCTCCGTCAATTATTTAGTATCAACTACTTTCTGCCTTTTTTTATTAGGAAAAGGATTGGATATGTCTTATTTATGTCGATACTGCTATATGGGTTGGAATTATATTTCGGGACCACTCAACACATTTTGAACAAATTGAAGCTATGTTTGCGTTGGATAATTCGTTTTATATACAATCTCCGCATTCATGATCAAGTCTCTGACTACGTAAAAGACTTTTTTGGGAGAAGTTTTGATAATTTCACTAACTTGCGCATACTTTTACTGCTCTATAAAATTGTTTGGCTTAAAACTCCGGTATATCTGGTTAATAAATTCAAATTTTCAAATTCAAATAGAACACGTTCTCTGTTAATTCCTACCTTTTCCTCTTCTATTATCGAAATATCATTTACGGTACGTGCATGTAGGCTCTGGAATACTGCTCTTTCCTACAGTGAGTGTAATTTTTCTTCGACTGTTAGTCAATTCAAGACCGCTTTGGCAAGCAAATTTTAAATTTCAATCTTCATAATTGCATTAAATTTTTTGTTTTTTAAATTTCTTAAACTATACAATCAAACTGAATTTACTCTCTTTCAAAATTCACATACATACTTTTTGCTCTTGCTGGTGATGTATATTCATATATGGGCATCTCCCAAAAAAGGTCCACTACTAGTGCAAAATTCAAACTGGTCAGAAAAACTTTTTATTATCCAATAATAAAGCTTAAATAACTTAATTTGATATATATAAAGAAATTTTTAATTCTTTAAATTTTTGGCGAAAATAAACTACTTTAAAAGAAACAAGTTGTTTTCTGAGCCTTTTGACGAATTATACCCATATTTTTTCTTTGTGTTTTTAGCTTATTCAAGTAATATTATATTGTTGCTGTAATTTAAAAGTTTTTTACAAACAACAATCTTATGCATTACAAAAGAAAACCCGCTTTTTCATTAAAGAAAAAAATTGTTCTTTATTTTTAACTTACAATTTTAGTTTCTGTTATGTAACTTGAATTTAACTTGTTTTGTTTTATTTTCATTAAAAGTTGAAGTGTTACAATAAACATTACTTTATTTGTATTTTATCTGTATTTTATTCGCCTTGGAAAAATTTGTCGCCTCCATGATGTCGCGTCCGTATTCGTGCAATTCCTAATTAAAAAAAGGTAAGAGATAATTCTCATATTTCATAAGTCTACGAAGAAATGTCATCCTTAGACCTTCATTTACCTATATATATATAAAAGAAAAGTTGCCAAAAATAGCTAAATTTTGTATATTTCTATAAGAGCTTCAAAAAACTTACATTTTTTGTCGCGTCCGTTTCATTGTATAATTGCTAATAACTTTGCACTTATTTGTACTAAATCTTGCCAATAAATTTGTAAAATGTTCTAACTCTTTCAGCGCGTTAGAACACTAAAAATACATATCGGCTCTTTATGTTTCTTTCTTGTTTTTGACGTAGTTAAAAGCGTGCCACTGGGAGATGCCCATATGTAAATTAATTTAATTAGATTTTTATTAGGTTTACCCTTAATTCGTGCTGGCGGGCTTAGCGTTAATATTGTTACTTTTATTTTTTCTAACCTTTGGATAATTTGAAATGTAAATAAGACGGAAACATTCGTATTATTTTTTTTGTTAATTTAAGTTATTAAAAGCATTTATTGTATTTAATTATTGAATTGAATTATCGAATTTTCAATTGTTTATTTTTGCGATCTGATATATCTATACAATAATTAGGCCATTTTCTTGGCTCATCGTTGTATTAAATTGAAATAAATATAATAAAAAAAATAAATAATCGTATGCGCTCGCCGACCCGTACCCTACAGTACAGTTTGGTGAGGGTTTGAGGAAAGAGATCTCATACCTTGTATCTACCGAAATGTACATGCTCATCGACGAGGGCGCAGATGAGACTTTTGATGTTTATGAGCCAGTTCGTGAGCCGTAACCGGCAAGAATAAAAGCTGGTCGGTGCAAAGAAAAAATAGTTTCAGCTGCCATTGCAACTTTTATAATTTATATGGACAGGATTTTCCGGTAAATATATTCCAATAGAATTATATATGGTTTTTGGTTTTGTGGACCTTTTCGTAACCTGGTGTGAGCATATTTTTGAAGTAAACAAATTATTTTAAGCGTAATAAAACCTAAATGTATATCGCTCATTTTCGTCAACAGCACCATAATTTAAAAATTAAGTTAATTTCATGTAATTGTTTGTACCATCCAGATGAACTGATCTGGAGGTAATGTTATCTTTTTAACCATTTGTTAGTTTTAGAGTTAATACGATTTAATAGTTTTTCATGTCATTAAGTAAGCATCCATCTATAACAAATAGTGGAAAAATTGGAATAAGTCACAATTGAGAAATTGACAAACAATATGTTATCGAAAAACTACACTAGCTCGACTTGCATGAAATGACCGATATAAATAAAAATAAAACAAGTCAGGCTTAATTCAAAGTTTATTTCGATATAACAAAAAAAGTTGAAACGATAAAAACAGAATTTGTTCTTGACTCTTCTTCATTTCGTGTCAATACTTATGTTTATAAAAATCTTGTTTCACCACGATAATAAAAATGCACAAAAAGAAAATGCACTTTTCTTTCAATATAAAATTACTTAAGAACAAAACCAAATTAATTTTAATAAAAGCATTACATTTAGTTTTTAAAATGAGATTTCCTTTCAATTATATTGAAAACTGCTTTAAAAAAAAATGCAATCTCAACTTAAAAATAAGTTTAATGAATGCAGAAGCTTCTGCATTCTTAATGTATGTTTAGTTAATTTGATATAGATTTGATTAGCTAAGGGGTAGCATATAAATGCTTGGGGTACAATAGTTAAGTACGAATTATAATGGTACGGGTTGTGTGGAGCAATTTAATTAAGAGTTATTCTTTTTGTAATAAGTGAGCATTTTCAGCCATCATGCTCAAGTTTAAGCATGCGCACTTGGCTGCGCGAGTTCACACGAAGATCGGCAGGAAGTTGCATCCATGGTTCTCCGTCTGCCTGCATGGGACAAGTCGACTTGATTTGTATCTTTTAAGAAAAATAAATTTAAAATATATCTAAGGATATGGTAAAGGTTATTGAAACGCACTCTTATATTTTTCGCTTGACCAATGCGCACGGGTTTGCTAATGCCACACTGTAACTGTGCTATATGGAAAGACGAAACAATGCCAAACACTTCTAGGACGCCATCGGATACGGAATTGATTACTTTAACTGAGGCATCCACATTGCTTAATTCTACAAAAAGATCAAAGGAATGGTTTTAATAACATACTTTGGAGGTATTTTTCTTTTTCAAGACGAATGCCTCTTAACGCACCACAAAGCTTGCAGCCCGCTCCCCATGAGTCAATGTTAAGGAAGACAATCGATTGCAATTCTGGCAGCTCAACCAATTTGTTGTCCAAATACAAGTCCAGTTTCTGCTCGATACCCTCACAATCACGCTGGACAATTTGCTGAGTACCAAAACCAAAGTAAATCAGCTGCAAAAATAATGCCTTTTAATAAATAAAATAATAATTCAAATATTAAAAGCTTTTACCTTATTAAAAATTCTACTGCTTAAGACATAGAAACGCGATTCACGCGTTTTGTGGAAGTTGTAGGTAACCAAGGCATCGACGCCAATGCTAAAATAGTTGTAGACATAAATCGTTTTGATGGGATGCCTCTGAATGGGCAGACGATAGTTCAACTTCTCGATTTGTAAATCAAAGCGATCCAGATTTATAGAGCGAGCACTTTTTATCTGCAATTCGGTGAAATTATATTTTTTATTTACATAGAAGAGAACGTTATAACTTGCATTTCGTAATATTTGCAAAGGGTCCAGCACGGAAGGCGGTTCTGATCCCCAGCCCATAACGCGGGACAAATCATTGCCTGTACCCAGCGGCATAATTGAAACCGATGGGATGGGCTGCGGAAATATGAAATGAGCCAATATACAATCTTCTTACACATTGCTTTTCACCTTAATATTCAACGCATACATAGTGTTGAGAACCCAACCTACGGTGCCATCACCACCGGCTACTAATATGCGACACGGTCTTGGACTAGCCTTTGCAGCCCACTGCATGGCATCTTGTGGTCCACGTGAGCCCAATTCCATAACTTGTAGCGGATGCAGATAGCCTTTCAGCAGCGAAACAACATCCGACCCTGTACTGCTTCCAGATTTAGTGTTAGCGATGACAATAAGTGGTTCCCAGCTTTCAATGTTCGGCGGCTTTATGCCTGCCAAATGCAGACGCACAGATTCACGGGTACGTGCTGCTACAATACAGTAGGGAGGAAAAATCATATCCTTAAATTCACCCATGTCACATTCAGACTTGATGTCGATACGCTTGTAGCAGTTGTTGTGATAGCAGCGATGACACCAGGAGCAACGATAACCATAAAGACCAGCCGTAGCATGGTAGTCAATTTCCTCATCACAAGCAGCACAATTAATGTACGCTGGTAAGTTACCTATAAACGGTGGGAGAGCATTAAATGAACATGAAGTTGGATGATTTTTCGTACTACCTTTAACCCACAGATGCCGCATCGACTTTTCATTCTTTACCCACTTGTCCTTGCAGCGGAACTGTTTATCTGCTTTTTTCGTACATGCCGCAGAGTCCGCACAGAGCCCACAACAATCACAAAAAAGCCCCGTGGAGGGAGATAAGAGTATTTCACATATATTACAATAACATGCCTGAAAAATCTCAGCATTCATTGCAGCTATTACGTTTCAAAATTCTTACCTTATCTAATATTTTTACGGACCTCCAACTGTGCCGCGTCTTGCCTGGAATGCAGATAACATCATCGACCAGCAGACTGCGACACAAGGCGAAGAGCGCACACAACGCCAGCAATGACGCAATTAAAGCACCCGAGCCCAGTTCGTATTCAATGCCAAAATCCATTACAATCGAAAAGAGATCAATACTTGACCAAGAGGACACCAGAGTTTACCTTATTTTAAGCACACTCTTCTTAGTTTTTTTCTAAATTTTTCGTTTGAGCGTCAATGGAATGTTGCTCGTTTTGGAAGTCATTGCTTGGGATCAGTTTGATTTGTAATTGAAACTTAACTAATTACAGTGAAAATCAATATTTTATTGAAAAATAATAGCGAAGTGATAAACGAACACACGAGCTTCCCATGTAAGTCAAAATAATAACAAATCAGAATAATAACGAACTGCAACATCGACAAACAGGTGATGTCAGTCAGCAGTGATGTGTTTTGATTTTCATTTAAGGTACCTCCACACAATCTAGCACACACCTTACCGAGCGTTTCCACTGCCCGAACGAACGAAGAATTCATAGCGATGAATTCTTTGTTCGGTCCATGGTATAATCATACAAGGTAGCATTGACAACTGCTTATTTTCTCTTCTACAAGAAAACATCTCCTGTCCAAAACAGCTGTTTGTGAAAATGCATCTGCAGCTGCTGAGGTTGTTGTTTTTTTTCACTTCAACGTTTTCAACATTGTTTGTGTTTTCAATGGCCGATTATGAGCGCTCTCTTTTTGAGTATATTTTTTTATTGGAAATGTTTTCCCAAGCAACTGTCAATACTACCTTGTATTATTATACCCATGATACAATTACAAGGTAGGCTCATATTGGAGGGCAGGGTGCGCTACTGGTTAAAATCATCTGGTCATTTTTAGTTTTTCAAATTGTTGTTGTTGCTTTTGTCGTTTGACGTTTGTAGCTTCTACAGCTTTGTTGTTGCAAAATTTCTCAATTGAGCAGCCATCTTAATATGAGCTTACCTTGTAATTGTATCCATGGTATAATAATACGAGGTAGCATTGACAGTTGCTTGGGAAAACATATTCTGTCAAAAAATATACTCAAAACGAGAGCGTTCGCTGGTCGGCCATTGTTAATAAATGAAAACACAAACAATGTTGAAAACGTTGAAGTGAAGAAAAGAATAACATCAGCAGCTGCAGATGCAAATGACCGAAATGAAATAAATTTTAATTAAAATTGGTGTCTTCGGAAAGTGAGTAATATATTTTGTGTCATGATAAACTAATCTTCAAAGATTATAGCATGGATTTGTGCCTTTTCTTTGGTTTTGTTTTCATCATTTCATCTTTGGTCCAAGGAAGAAGCTGGTGATTGTACATGGTTATACTCCTGAACTGGCCATTAAAAAGAAACAAAAGAAGACAACCTGTTGGAGAAACTAAACTTTACATTCGTCTCACGCACATCGCGCGTTAATTGTATGGCGAGATTCTATCGCGGCTGCTATCACGCATCTCTGCTGTTGAGCTTTAGCGGCTGTTGAAACTTTTCGCACAAATTACACAAGATCTTTTTATCACTTTCATGATTTTAAATGTTTATTTCTATATGATTTGTTTATTTAAACGCACAATATTCTTATTAGTTTTTTATGTTTGTTTTTGTCACTTGCTTTAATTTTCGCTTCGTTTCGCAAACAGCTGTGTTTGACAGTTTATGTTTTCCTGTTGAAGAGAAAATAAGCAGTTGACAATGCTACCATGTATTATTATACCATGATTGTATCATGATTATACCATGGTTCGGTCCAACCGTTGCCACCGTACAAACATAAGTTGCGAACATTAGTAAGTCGCCATCTTGTTCGTTCGTGCAGTGGAAACACTTCAATTCAATGCTTGCGAACATCAGCGTTGATCAATTTTTGTTTATGCAAACGTACTAAATCGGGTTAATTTTGACTACTTTTATGCCTTTTACTTAAAGATTTATATAAGTATTTATATAAAGAATTTGTTACATAAAAATTATTATATAAATAATTTCATTTCAATATATTTTCTTTCTTTTTTGTTTTTCCTACGTAATTAACTACCATTTCAACAAATCTACTACTCTATGCACAAATAAATACTGGATTCGCCCATGGTATAATAATACAAGGTAGCATTGACAGTTGCTTGGGAAATCATATACTGTCAAAAAATATACTCAAAAAGAGAGCGCTCACAATCCGCCATTGAAAACACAAGCAATGTTGAAAACGTTGAAGTGAAAAAAAACAACAACCACAGCAGCTGCTGATGTATTTCCACAAAAAGCTGTTTTTGACAGTTTATGTTTTCCTGTTGAAGAGAAAATAAGCAGTTGTCAATGCTATTATGTATTATTATTCCATGGATTCGCCCAAAAAGATCGAGCGTCGGCCAATCAGAGCGAACGAAGAAATCTTTAAACTACCAAAGTACTGAACAATGGGAATGGGAGAAATATGTGAAGGTGTACATTTAGATTGTTTTTTATTGGTTTAATTGTAGTTGTTTGGCGGAAGCTTATAATTGTTCAATTAATTAATATTAAAAAGTTCTTCAGCTCAGAAATCAGTAATTTTCGTGAATTATTTTGAGAGTGATAAAATAATTAAATCATTTTACACTTTTGACATAATTTAATAACATGTGTCTGGTACTAAAAAAATTTTATTTTTTAATACAAAATGGCTGCGGCACAGTCCCTCCACGAAGGCCGTTTTTGGCTGAAGTCGTAAAACGGCTGCTATCGCCCAGCTCTTTCTATTGGTCTGAAATCAAAAACAAAAATACTTCGATTACTGATGAGTTTAGGCATTGAGTAAACCTATAAAATTGAGAAAAAGTACGAAATTAAAAATTTGGTACACTTTTTAATAAAACATTCATATATTCGCTTATTTTTTCGATAGTTATTGCCTCCTTAAAATTGTTTATTTTTGCAAAATGTGTAATATTTTAGGATTATTCTATGCGTTATTATGTTGACTAAAACCCCTCAAATTTTCAGCGCGATCGATTAATTCCTTTTTTAGCTGCAGTGGCAGCCGTTCTTGAAAACATAGTTTCGAGAAAATCGCGTTCAAAGTCTTGGGAGGATAAAACTATAAGTTTTTGCAGTTTTCTGGTGCTGCTGTTTTTTGTTTTTTTGTTTATTCGTTGTTTAGTTTTGTTATTTCATAAGTAACATCACTACTATAACAGATTTTGTTTAAATGCAAAATATTCGATGAATAAATTTAAATTCTTGAAGTTTTAGTTTTGACGTGGAACTGTAGTTCCTTTTTTAAAAAATTTTTAAGCTAATAATTGTAGTTTTAACAAAATTTCTTCTTGAGTCACCTGTCAGTTTCTTCAGTCAGCTGTATAAATACAACACACAACAAAAAAAATTCTCTTAGGGTGTGTTCACAACTGGTGTATTTTTTTTTTATGAAATCGCAATGCCACATATGACAATACGTGAGTTTGTGAAAACCCTAGATGTTTCAACTAAAATATAAATTAAAAACCCCTAGTCTTATTCCATTTTTCAGTTCGTTAAAAAAACTAGTCTCTGTATGACGATTTGGAGCATGTTGCCAAGTCAAAACAATAAACGATTAGTAACCATTTGTGTATATTTTTACCCTGAAAAATAAATTCATAAGTTCAGATAATGAATATTGAAAGTTATTATAATATTAAGTAATGAATATACCTATGTGTCGAGAAGCATCTCGAATTGAATCTTTTACCCACCGCACTTCAGTCAGCATGCTATTCTTTTTTGTCAATCTGTATCTGCGTACAATTGCAGAAAACATTTTCTATAATGTTTGTTCAATTTCGATATTTTACAGCAATATTCTATCGGCTGAATTCATAAAAAATTATGAACCTCTTGTAAAGCCTTCATAAGGAAAAAATCGAAAAAAAAATGAAAAACATTATTCATAAACGTTCAATAGCGTTAAAAGTCTCTTTTAAATGCTTTATAAATGAGAGAATTTTAAAAATGGATGAAACCTTCAATAAACCTTCGATAAAGCATTTTTAAATTTTATTTTGTTTTCATCTGAGAACAAATTATGTCAAAAATATAGCAAATTGTTTCAAAATATATCAAAAAGAAAAAAATGTCAAAAATCGAATGTGTTCCTATTTTAAACACAAAGCAGCTACAAGATGTTTATGAATAACAAAATTTTAAAAGACTTTTTAACATTAAAAAGCTTTTTAACTATTGAAGGTTTTAAAGCTACTTTAAGATATTTTTATGAATGCGGCTGTAAAAATAAAAAATTACTGGTTATTTTGCGCAAGCAAATATAAGCAAATATTTTACTTTTATATACCAATAGCTATAAAATATGAAAAATTTTTCATTTTATTTTTTAAAGTTTTTGTGAAAGCTTTATATATTCAAAATAATACCTTAACCATTAATATCGGTTATATACTAATAAAAGTATGCCCATTTTTCTTAAATGATCTTATAAAAAATCGATAACTTTAAACAAATCGATAAATTGTAATTTCCTTCGGAGCCCCAAAACTTGCGTTGCCCCGAAAATTGTAGTCGCCCCCTCTAAGCTATGCGAGACTAGACCCTTACGAATTACATTGAATACAACAAAAGTGAAATTACGCTATTGAGCAATTTTTTGTAAAGCTGGCAGCCTTGCTTTAAGTAAACGTCAAATGTAAGTTAAACGTCAAAATTCCATTCATTCATTTTGCCGCCCCACGTGTTGTTGATATATGTAGCAAGTTTAAAACTTTTAACTTGGAATTCTTAAATAAATATATTTATTAGTTAATTAAAAATAGTCAAGAATGGGACGCAAAGCTGGATATGATGAAAAGCAAAAAAAGGGACCAGGGCGCAAGGCGCGCAAGCAGAAACCACCAACGTTTCTAAAGAAATCTTTTGGTAAGTGCGAACGAGGTCCTGTGATCAACATGCCCTTCATGGAACTCAATTCTATTTCAGCTCCTCTTGATGAAGAAGACAAAAAGTTGTCTCACCGACAAAAACAACGACTAGTCAAACGCGATCAGAAAAAAGAGCTACAGAAAGTTAGGAAACAGAAAAAGAAGGAACAGCCGTCTAAAGGAAAGCCTAAGAAGCAGCAGAAATACGACAGCGATAGCGAGGACGATGAGGTCGAGGATATGGAGGAAAATGATTCTATTATTGAACAGAGTAGTGACGCTGAAGAGCAAGTAGTGGAAGTGTCCACGAAAAAGGGAAAAAAAGAAAAGAAAGGTTTTAGCGATGAGAATAAAGCTTGGCTCAAACCTAAACAGCAACAGGTACAACAAGCGGAAGAAGACGAAAGTGATGAGCTAGGAGAAGATGAATCTGACCTGGAAGAGGATGAGGAGGATGTAGATGATGTTGTACCAGATGTCGAAGAAACCTTGACCGCTGATGAAATGGAAGCTGATATGGTTGATGATGATTCGGAAGATGATGATGATGACGAAGATGATGATGATGACGAAGATGATGATGAGGACGAAGATGATGAGGATGAAGATAAGGTTGTTGGCAAGCTTAAAGTTGGTAAACTAGACGATCTGTCAGATGAGGCTAACTCAGACGATGACTTTGATGTCTCCGATGATGAAAATGCAGCTGAGAAGGATAGTGATGATGATGATGGTGAGGATGATGATGACGATGATGAAGATGATGATAAGCTGCCAATTGAACGTGAAAATAAAAAACTAAAAAAACGCGAAGCTAAGGAAGCCAAACAGGCGGCCGCTGAGATGCAAATGTCCATCGATAACCAAGAAGTTTTCCAGTTCCCTGATGAAAATGAAGATGCCGAAAAGGAAATCACACTCCAAGAAGTCCAACAACGCATCAAGGATGTCACATTAGTGCTATCCGACTTTAAAAAATATCGACAACCAAATCGTGATCGTTCCGAGTATCTGGATTTGTTACGCCGTGACTTGTGCCTCTATTACAGTTACAATGAGTTCTTAATGGGCAAGCTTTTAGATATGTTCCCACTTACAGAGCTCATGGAATATTTGGAAGCATCTGAGGTAAACTACATATATTTTTTTAGCTAAAACAATGTGTTGCTTTAAAAGCACTTTAAGATCTAAGTGTATAATGTACACAATTTTTTATTTTGTTTTCTTGCAGGTGGCGCGTCCTCTCACCATACGCACCAATTCACTAAAGACACGTCGTCGCGATCTTGCTGCAGCTCTCATTAATCGTGGCGTCAATTTGGATCCACTTGGTAAATGGACTAAAGTTGGTCTTGTAATATATAATTCACAGGTACCATTAGGTGCTACACCCGAATATCTCGCCGGCCACTACATGATTCAAGGTGCTTCATCTATGCTTCCCGTTATGGCTCTGGCACCTCATGAAAACGAGCGCATTCTTGACATGTGCTCTGCGCCTGGAGGTAAGGGTTCCCATATAGCGGCCATTATGAAAAACACTGGCGTACTCTTCGCCAACGATGCAAATCGCGATCGTATCAAGGCTGTTGTCGCAAACTTCCACCGTTTGGGTATTATAAACTCTATCGTAAGCTGCGTTGACGGTTGTAAATTTACAAACGTAATGACTGGCTTCGATCGGGTGCTGCTTGATGCACCTTGCACAGGAACAGGTGTTGTTGCAAAGGACCCTAGTGTAAAGACATCTAAGTCGTCAGTAGATGTGCAACGTTGTTACAATTTGCAGCGCAAACTGTTGCTTACAGCCATCGATTGCGTTAATGCAAAGTCAGCCACTGGTGGCTACATTGTGTATTCTACATGCTCAGTGCTCCCAGAAGAAAATGAATGGGTGATTGATTATGTGCTGAAGAAGCGTAACGTGAAGCTGGTGCCAACAGGCTTGGACTTCGGTGTGGAGGGATTCACTCGATACCGAGAACATAGATTCCATCCTAGTCTGAATTTGACCAAACGTTATTATCCGCATGCACATAACATGGATGGATTCTTTGTGGCCAAACTGAAGAAGTTTTCCAACACTATACCAATAACAAAAGAGCAACAAGCTGAAGACGAGAAAAAATTGGATGACGCCATCGCGACGGCTTCTGAAAGTACCAGCAACGGAAATGCTGAAAATGGTGTTGATAACGGCGAAAACGAGGCCATGCAACGCAAGAAACTGGGTGGAAAACGTGCTGGAAAACCATCGTTCAGTGAGGTTGAACAAGAATTGAAGAAGAAAAAAATGAAGGCAAGCCATAAAAAATACGTGGCGAATGTTTTTGAAAAGCCCGTAAAAGTGGAAAAAAAGAAAGAAAATAAGACAGAACAGGAGCAAGGAGCTGATTCACAACAAAATAGAACACAAGATCAAGCAAATAAAAAAGAAACAGAAGACGCCCAGACGACTGGTTCGATAAAGAATGGAAATCAGAAACCGAAATCTGAGAAGGTTACCCAGGAAAATTCGGCTAGCACCCACATAAACAATAAACATCAACAAAAACACGGAAACAAAGTTGCGCCTCAAGACTTGAGTAACGCTCAGAAGAAAGGAAAACAAAAGAAAGCAAACCAAACGAAAGAAACTCAGCTCAAATCCTCACTAGAAGAGCCAAATGTTCAACAGAAACCCAAATATGAACCGAAAAAGAGCAAGCCATCTAAACAGCAAACTAAACCATCTGAAAATTCTGATACCAAGCAGTTGAACCAACCCATACTCAAGAAACAACAAAATGACAAAAGCTCTAAAAAGCAAAAGCATAAAAAACCAAAAAATGCAAACAATAAAGATTCAACAGCTATCGATCCAGCTATCGCT
This sequence comes from Pherbina coryleti, assembly GCA_943735915.1. NCBI lineage: Eukaryota > Metazoa > Arthropoda > Insecta > Diptera > Sciomyzidae > Pherbina > Pherbina coryleti. The sequence continues at coordinate 66,202,250 of OX030950.1, forward strand.
CCATTACTGGAAGGCAAACCAATAAAAAAACAAAATAAAATTAAACAGAAAACAAAGCTAATGGGGCAACTCAAAAAGGACAAGAAAAAGAATCAGAAATTCACAGGACAAAAAGGAAATAAGCAGCGAAAATAGGGTATTTATTTTAGCTAAAGATTGATTTTTAAAGGTTAAAACGTGTCAAGAATAAGTTTTTTAACTTCGGATATAACCGTTTATAAATTTTTGCTATAATTTTTATAGCGTTGTACTATAATTTATGTAGTTTTAAATTATTTTTTTTTATATGCGATTCGTATGAATTAACCAGTTAATTCTTATTAAATAACAACATTTGAAATTTTTAACTAAAATAGATATAATAAAGAATCTTTAATATAAAGATATATTCCAATCTGCCTTATTCCAATGAGTTCATGTTAATTTTTAGTATTGTATTACTGATAACACTGTGCAGCAATATTTTTAGAATTATGAATTTTAGAAGCTTTAAGGATAATTTGGGAGTGTCCATTTTTCTAAATACCATCCAGTTCTCCCACAATCTGGGTTCGAAATAGAAATAAAGGGCCTTGAAAAATTGAGAAAATATTTCTAAATGATGAGATATAGACTAGACGTTTTTAGCAAATGAGTTAAGCGTAATAATATCGGCAGTTTTAGTCTTGACATCGTTACTCTACTACTCACATCGCTCTTTAACAAATGGATTAAATTGCTTTTTTATTTAAAAATTTCGCGTTAGAGAAGAATCGCTGCAAAATTTATCGAACCGCCTGGAGAGAAAATGGTCCTTAAAAAAAAAAAAAAAGAGTGGGTCTTGGTACATCAGAATAACCTAAAGATACCATATTCGAAGCCCGATGATGTCACTTTTGGGACATGGGAAGTAGGCGGAGTTTTCAAATATCAAGTTATCCGATTCAATTTTGTGGAATTGCAAAATATTTTACAGTTTGCATCTAGTTGCTTTGTGTAAGGGTAAGCGTGGTTTCATCCGATTTGGTCAGTTTTGAACTTGATTTCTATATTTTAGAAAGAATCTTCTATTTTCAACTTCATCACGATAGCTTTTAAATTACGGCTGTTATCATGTCGCCTGACGGTCAATCATCATGCTAAATCGACTCAATATTTAATATATACACATTTCTGTACCTCTCTCGCCTTATGGGCATTACAAACGTCGTGACAAAGTTAATATAGCGCTATATATAATATAGCTTAGTAGGGTAGTTTCAAAATGCGAGGGTAGCCTCCTCCTTTAACTAAAGCCATGAACCGTAGACTCCACCTCTTCATTGTTGGCAAATCTTTTATTAGCGAGTCATGTTTTAAAATTTGGAAAAAAATAATCCAAGGGGACTAAATGTGACGATTTGGATGTGTGAGGAAGCAATTCGAACTTTAATCATTGATTATGGTCATCACGAAAACGGATGTGTGAACTAGTTTTTTTAATTTGAACCAAGGATTTCAGGTGGAATATCTATTCAGTCAAGTCTGCCTTGGTTCGAAATGGGGTGATAGATAAGTGGGAATGAAAGAATCAAGTGAACCATGTGTAGGATGTTCTAAGCGTGGTGGAAAGACACATGTGAATTTGAATTTCATGGTGTTTCATGTTGTTGGTGCTGATGTTGATTTTGATGTTGATGTTGATGTTGATGTTGATGTTGATGTATATGTTGATATTGATTTTTATTTTCATGTTGATGTTGATGTTGATGTAGATGTTGATGATGATGATGATATTGATTTTGATGTTGATGTTGTTGTTGCTTTTGTTTTTTTTATTTGCTTCTTTATTGGTTGTGCTTTTCCTTGGTGCGTTAACTTTGCCTTAGCTGCAAGTAATTAACCCAGCAAAAGTGATGCATATGCGTCACATAAGCCGGTTCCCTGAGGGGCCTCATGACGCCGTCAATTTTTATATCCCCACGTTTAAAAAACGTAAATGAGGGTATATTAATTTTGTCACTCCGTTTGTAACGCCCATAAGGAGGCGTGGTAGGTACAGAAGAGTATATATATTCTTGATCAGCATCACCACCCGAGTTGATTTAGCCATGTCCGTCTGTCCGTTTGTCTGTGATGACGATTACAGCCGTAATTTTAAAGCTATCATCGCGAAATTCAATATTTAAGGGGGGAAATATAGCCAGGTGCCGAAAAAAAGGTCATGTTTGTGAACTTTTTTAAGGAAACCTATGGGATATTTTTAAATGAGGGTTTTTATACCTAAAAATATACACATTCAAGAGTACTTTTAGTTTTTTTTTATTAAAAAAAAATTAATATTAAGGTCGATACAGCAATTTTTGCGCTCTGAAAAAAAGGTGAAATGCGGTGACCAAGATTGCTCCTTCTAATTTCATCAGAAACAAAAAAAATTAAATATATTATTAAAATAGATACTTAAAACTCGTACTTGTCAAAGCCGTTTTTGAAAATATTGATTTTTCACAAAATGGCGGGCTTTCGAACGTAAAAAAACGATTTTCGACCAAAAATTCGTCATAATTTTGCCTATAAAAAATGAATGAAACTACAAAAAAAAAATCCTATGACAAGTACGAGATTATTATGAATAAAATAAGCCTGCAAAAAATCAAAACGATCGGTTCACTGAGCTTCGAGAAATCTTGGTCACCGACTTTGAAAATATGGTTTAGAGAAAAATGCGTTTGAAACTGCGCGTTCTAGAAGGCGATTCACTCACTAGGCTATAACTTTGTTATTTTTTGAGATATCGACTTGAAATTTTCACCACATATTCTTAAGACTTAAGAAAATGCAAAAATGTTTAAAAAAAAAGTCTGGGTGCGTTTACCCCTAAAGCTTTTATCTCAAAAATATAGGTCAAGTTCGAAAATGAGCCAAATCGGCTGAAAACCACGCCTACCTCCCATACGAAGTGACTTTATCAAACGGTAAAATCTCTAAGAATTCTACAAAAATTAATATATGGACTTGCAATTTTACATATGAGTTTTGATATTTATAATACACTCTAAATATGAAATTCAACTAAATCGGATCAAAACCACGCCTACCTCCCATACAAAGTGACTTTATCAAAAAAAAAAAGCGAATATTTTCTGTTAAAACTATAACGAAAACGTTTTTACAGATAAACATTTTTTGATTGCTTAAGACTTTGAATATACTTTCGTTCGGCCGTGGGGGTATTTTAACTTCGCCCCAGTCGAAGATCATTTCTTACTAGTTTTTTTTTTATTTTTCTCATGTGCTCGATGTCCTCACCTTCATTTTCGTTCCTTAAAATTAACCGTTACGTTAGTATTCACAGAATTGAAATTTTATGCAACGTTTTTTCATGGTTGTAGTACTTTTACTGCATTATGTGGTTGCTACCCTGAAATCATGACGATAAGAATTTTTTTTGTAATTGAGTTGTGAGGCGTAATAGCACATCTATATTGTTGTACATTAAGGCGCCTCACTCTATATTGAGGAAAAAAAGTTGAACGGGTTCCCACCTCAAAATAAACTCTGTTTTATGTTATGATGATTCCCCAAATATTTCGACTCTAACGATAGCCGTCAGCTAGCTAGAATGGTTCGAAAAAACCTCTAAAAATCGCGTAATGTATGGATAATTTTTTGCCATTATATTTTTAAAATTTCCAAAAAAACTTTGGGAAATTTGCCCTAACACAAAAGATATTTACTTTTTTGCAGTGATTTTTTTTTTTATATATTTTTTGTTTGCAATTTTCATTAAATTATGTGTAACTCCTTCATCTTTTGTCTGATTTTCAATTCCGAAGTATCATTGGAAAGGTGCTGACTGCTGCTTTTCATTCTTGTCAATAATTTACCCTTATAGGCCTTTTTTATGATGTCGGATATTAGCCAGTTTGACTGAATTTGTTCAAATTTAAGAAAAAACGTATGGAAATCGTATATATGAAGATTGCACCGACAGCATAAAAAAGGCCTATAAAGGTAAATTAGTGATAAGAATGAGAAGCAACAGTCAGCACCTTTTCAATGATACCTCGGAATTGAAAATCAGGCAAAAGATGGAGGAGTTATACATATTTTAATAAAAATTGCAAAAGTTCATACAAAGAATTACTCAAAAAAAGCAAATATCTTTTATGTTTGGGCAATTTCCCAAAATTGTTGATGCAGAACTCTGTAATTTTTTGATTTACACTATTTATGACAATTTTTTGTACTAAAAATATCATGGTAAATAAGTTATGCATACATTACGCGATTTTCAGAGGTTTTTGAACGATTCTAGCTAGCTGACGGCTATCGTTAGAGCCAAAATATTTGGAGAATCCCCATAATATAAACCAAAGTTTATTTTGAGAGGGGGGGGGCCCGGACAACTTTTTTTTCCTCCATAGAAAGTGAGGCGCCTTATTGTACATTAGGGCGTATCGAATTACAATTTTTTTCGAATTTCACATTGTAAGAGGTCTCAAAAGTTGCATGGGGTTGTCAAGATCACCCAAAAAAATGTTATGGAAAAAAAAGGATATCTGCCTGTCCCGCAAGGACAAAGTTGTTTTGTGAGGAAAACAGTAAGAAATAACGATCTTAAAATGCTTTGACTTTTATAAAAAAAACTACGAATGTCTAAAGTAAAAGAAGGTATAGGCTTAAAATAACAATATATTGCTGAACACGATGCCACTCACGATTTTTATCTACAGTGTCCTGTGTGAAGGATATTCGAACCTAAATTTGTAATCGAGATAGTACAGAACATTTGATTGTTACCCAATAGTCTTAATTTTGGGTAACTGTAATTTGATTACAAATTTATACAATTTCTATGAATTTTTTACAAGAAAAAAATCGCAGCTCGAGTTATAGCAGTGAAGAGGAGACCCAAATATCCAATATAAAAGTTTATAGACAGCGAATAAATTTCTAAATAAATAATTTTTTCCAGTTTAATGAAAAATTTCGCTTAAGTACTTCAAAAGAAAAAATCTTGTTTCAATTATTGGGCCATTTTTATACCCCCACGTTTAAAAAATGTAAAAGTGGTATATAAAATTTGTCACTCTGTTTGTAACGCCCATAAATAGGCGTGGTAGGTATAGTGAAGTATATATATTCTTGATCAGCATAACAACCCGAGTCGATTTAGTCATGTCCATCTGTCTGTCCGTCTGTCTATCCGTCTGTGTGTGTGATCACGACTATCGCCGCAATTTTCAAGCTATAATCACAAAATTGATATTACAGCTTCTATCTAAAAAATAAAGATCAAGTTCGAAAATGAGCCAAATCGGATGAAAACCCCGCCTACCTCCAATACAAAGTGACTTTATCAAAAAGGTAAAATCTCTTTTAATTTCACAAAAATGATTATATGGACTTGAAATTTATCAAATGAGCTTTGATATTCGATATGCACTTTGAGTATGAAATTCAATGAAATTGGGTGTAAACCACGCGTACCTCCGTTACAAAGTGACTTTATCAAAAAACAAAGCGATTATTTTATGTTAAAATTACGACGAAAATTTTATTGGCTACTAAAGACTTTGAATATACTGCGGTTCGGCCGTGAGGGTATTTTAACTTCGGCCCAGTCGAAGATTATTTCTTACAAGTTATATCATGAAACAGAAAAAAAAAATGTAATTTTCTCAGAAAAGTATTTCTATACTATTTTTAGTATACATTATTTTGTCGGCTCATACAAAATACATACCCACTGACTTCCACAAATTTGTATAAACTTCTTTTGCTTACATGTTTCTCTTAATTTTGGAGAAACAGTAAAAATTGTTGAATTGTAATTCGCAATTTTATTTTTACAACTTGTAGCTTGGTAATTACAAACTTGTGAAATTGCTTCTTATTTTGTGAAATATTGATTTGTGATTCGTGCAATGAATTTGACGCTTCACAAATTTGTAATTGTTATTAACAAGTACAATTTTGTGATTGTAATTTGTATTTGGTGAAATAGGGCACTGGTGACGTCAGAATTTTTGTTTTTATTTTTGTCGTAAGGCCAAGTAAAAATCATTAATTTTCCTTTTTGAACATTTATCGTAGCTTAGGTTTGACAACAGGCTATTTTCTCACGAGATCGTTCATGGATTGTCAAACTCGTCTGTTTTTTGTTTTTTTTTTGTTTGCTTTGTCTTCTATGATTTTTGACAATTCATGTTCGCTGGAAAACTGTCACACCTACCTGATTAATTATACCATGCTCACGCGTAAAAATTCAATGCAACGCCGCTGCATGAATGTTGCATTGTCGAACTTTGAGCGGCTCTCTCTTTGTTCCCATAACGTCAAAAATTTGTTGTCTAATTTTGTTGTGAGGGCTTGGACCAGGTCTATTTTGGTGTCATCCTATTTTCATATTAATCATATTTTTCAATCATATTTTTAATATTAGCACTCATACTCAGCGAGTAATAATTCCATATAACAAATTTTTATTTGCGTTGCTTAAGCAGCTCCCGCCGCGTCCCGATGACGTTTTGAATTTTGTTTTTGTTTTTATAATGAAGTCAAAGAATTAACCTTTGCGGTCGTACTATTTTTTTAGTCATAGTCATTTTTTTAGAATTTTGAAAAAATGCATTTTTCAATTTTTTTGGAAACCTGCGCGGTAAAACGTAACTTTGTTACGTCAAAATGTTTTTGCAAACAAATACTTCTTGATGTTGTTAACAACAATTTTTTAACAAATTAAACTAAAATGTTTAATATGAAATTATCTCCCTTTCAATATAGAACGTAAAATAAGGGCATTAAATTTAATATTTCTATTTGATGATAACTCAGGATCTGATGAAATCAATAGGTGTGTCATCAAATCCTTATTTGAATTTTCCCGAGACTTTTTTCTCGTATGGCTTAGACGAGCATATCCAATGTTTTTGTGATAAGTCTCAAATGCTTCTTCCGATAAATTTCCTGAATTTCCCGAAAGACCCAAGTCCAAATAAAGTGTCAATGCCACCACTACTGAGGGAAAACTTTGTTTTTTAGTAGTGCCTTTTCTTTTCGCAAATTCTGATACATATTCTACTTCTTCTACAGTATAGTCAGATACTATTTGAACAACTTTTCGTGTTTTCATTTGCTCAGATAACAAGTGGAACTTCTTTCTAGGTCTTCCGCGACTATTGTTAGGTTGCTAAGAAGTGATATTTTATTTAAACTGTGTAAAAACGAACTTTATTGTTATTTACATCATCTGAATCAGGAATTATAAAAGCTAAGTTACTTAACCAGTGTTCATACTTCTTTATAAATTTATATAACAATTTTTTTGTTATAGTGGCACTCCTTCCACTTTCTATCTAATTAATCTGAAAAATCCGAATGTTTTCTATCGTTGCTTCATTAAACAGACTTTTCCCAATTTTGTCTTTCACAAAACTGTTTAAAATCAAAAATTTATCTCTCAGTCAAATTTCAGTTATCAAAAAACCTTTATTAGTTAAAATTATTAACATTTTTGGTAAAAAATAATATATTATATTTTTTTTTTCTAAATGCACATGCAAATAGAGTTAAACTTCTTCAGCTTTTTTGCAAATTCTCAGTTTTCATTAAAAAAATACGATAAAAATAGGGTAGTATTGAGAGAGTACGGGAGTACCCTACATTTAACAGTTTATAAATTAATTTTAGGTAATATTAAAAATATTTATTAATATTTAATTCGATTACTCAAACATTATTTTGAAAAATATTTTTATATATGGCTAACAATTTATGAAAAAGTTCTTAAATTTCTGTAAAAATTGCAGTTTTATTATTCTCTGTAAGAGCCCTGCTTTTATAAGCTGATATGCCTTTCTGTTAGGTATAGAGTACAAAGAATATGTTTGTTTACGTTTTTTTTTTTCTTGTATAACAACATTTAGCTAATTTTCCCAAAAAATGACTTTTAGACCATTTTTGAAAACGCCATAACTCAAAAAGTGGTTCAAAGTTGGACAAAATATTTTAGTTTCCTGAAAGATTAATAGACATACATATCGTCGCTCGTATGACTAACTGACGTAACTGAATTTTCTTAATTGTTCAGGAGACCACTTTTCACTTTTTGCTTTTGCATTTTTCTTTTTCACGGTCGCATCTACTTGAATAATAAGAATTTTTTTTTGTAATTGTGTACTTAAATACTTACCATTTAATATGTTTGTAAGAAGAAAAGAATTGATCATTACATATTTTGTGCACTTCGTGTTTGAAAAGATACGCCAGTTTGTGAAAATTTTTTTTTGTGTTTTGCAGATACGACCCTCAATATATAAGCTCAAAAATTTAAACAAATGGACATTTAAGATTAGAAAATAAGCTTTATTTCAGAAAAAAAAAAATAAAAATGTATTCATAAGTAAACATAATCAGTCTCCATTGACATAAAAAAATCGAAGGTTTCAAAAAATTAATCTAAAATATTAGTACAAAATAACTATATATTTTTTGAGATAATTTCGGCTTCAAAAGGTAATTGTTTATGACCGAAATGTATAGTTGAAAAGTAAGGTAATATTAAATTATATACGAAAAACAGAAAACAAAATAATTCAATGTTAAAAAATTGCATATGACAAGTTTCAAAGGCTTTGTTTTAATTAACAAATTAGACACTTTAGTGTGAAAGTGATCTATAAAAAGCAACATGCTCAGATAATCTGATAACAGGAGTACTACCAGTTGTTAACGAATTCAAGTCGTTGAATTTATCTTTTGAAATCTTTGGTGGTGAGTTAACTGGAGAAATTACATTATGTAAAGATTTTGAATTATTTCGATTTAATTTTAGTGACCGATTGTTAGTTTCAATATGGCTGGTTTTGAAAAATAGTGTAGATGGTTTATTTTTTTTAACTCCATATTCCATCATTTCCGTCCAATCGATTTTTTCCCCAGTATTATCGCTTCGGATTTTTAAAATTTTCAAATCAAGTGACATTTTCTTAAAGTTCATGAAGTCGGAATAATCAAGAGCGACTACTTCATATGGCTTATTTTTTCTTGCTAATCTGAAAATTGGAATCAACTGACTGGGAACATGTATATCACCGCTTTTCCTCAAAGCATAGTTGATTGCACTGTGCGCTGAATCCCCTTCACTTTGACCGTGACAAGGTATGGATATGCGTAAATTGATTTCTCTTATATTTATTGAATTGTTCACCACATACATTAAAGTAGAGGCAACAATAGAATTTTTATTTTGTCCACTACAGCCGTCAGCAAACAAATAAACTTTTTTGAAACCTTTTTCGTCATACTTCTGAAGAAAGAGATAAAGAGCAGTTGATATTTCTGATGCACCTCTCTTACTGACTCCTTCATGCCATATAAAGCAACAACAATCACCAGAAGCAATATCGTATATCGTCAAGTTGAAAACTGAGAGCCTTCTTTTATAAAACACAGCATTTTCATTACTGATCGGTAAATTTATGACCTGCTGCATACCAAATGAACAGCATAGTATATTTGTGTTTTGTTTAGAACATTTTTTACATTCTGTTCTAACGTTACGAAACATATTTTTTTCTTCTGTATGTCTTAGAAACCTTTCTTTCAAATTATTTCTAGTGTCCTCTGCACCTTCGTAGTACGACATACAAAGACTACACTGATCTTTTTTGGGGCGATGGAATGACAAATTCTTTGTTTTAAATACCTTTCGATATGTCGAAAAACTAGGTTTTTCCGTGTCATGACTTAATTCATTTAAAAGCATAGTGTACATCTTTCGTAGAGTAAGGTCACTATGTAAGTATTCGCGAGTTGTATTTTGGCGGCAATAGTGGGATTCAACTCGTGGAAATTTGGCGATATGTTTATCAATTTTGGTTCTGGTGCGTTGGTCGCTTTCAATCAATTTTTTTCTACGCCCTCCACGTTTTTCATTTTCTATGATACCAGTCACAGAAGTTTTAGCCATAGCAGTTCTTACAGTGCGTTCTCTGACATCCAATGTATTTAAAAAGAATTTTCGACATACCTTAACAGATGCACCTTGCAATGGAAGATAATATTCAAAAGAATTTAACCTTCTTGAATTCGCTCCAACAGTTTTGCGCTTTGTTTCATTTTTTTATACAAACCGGACAATGTATTCCCGTTGACTTTGTAATGACCCCAACGCCCAAAAATCATTAAATATTAACTTTCGAGTTTGGTGAGAAAAGTCACTACAGTTTCGATTTGCTCTTTTACAGTTTTCGATATTGCAAGTTAACCCTAACGTACGTCCTGGTACAATATTTTTATGAACTTGTGTCATATATTCTTTTCCATTTTCTTTTAATTTTTTCGCAAGCTTTTTTTATTGATGTTTTTAGTTTTTGCCATGACAAATTCCCTTTGAGAACCACCCACTTCATAATCTTCTGGGCGCATACTGGTAGGCGCTGCAGTGCTCAAGATTTCTGCCAAGGAGTTACGCGGTGTTGATGTATGCGTTTCCCAAGAAATATCAGCTACGAAATGGTCCCAACATATCAAGCAACTGCATCTGAAACAGGAACAAAATACTACTTTTCTGCATCCAAAAGCTTCACAAGATTGTTCGTTTGCATTCGGGTCCAAACGGCGCATACTGGCATGTCGATCGTGTTGTCTTGTTAATGATGAGCGGAGATATTTTTTCTGTGCAAGAGGTTCATCGTCTGAGGAACTCGATGAAGATGGAAAGTGATAACCCTTTTCACTCATTATCGTTAAGTCACCACCACTTAAAAAAATATATTTTTGTCAAGCTTATGTTTATCTTAGAGTCAATGAAATATAATGTTTGCTATTAAGCACGATGCTTACCTTTTTTTAATATTGAAATAAAATCGGAGAAATTTTCGAGGAAAATAATGAAAATTTTCGAAGGTCAAAATGGAATTTTTGTAAGCAACCACTCACTTTACATTAAACTAATGTAGGAAAGTTTTTTTTTTGTTTTTAAAAAAGAACAACTGGCCGATACGCCCTTTTACGCTTATGAAAAACTGAACTGAACAATTTTCACAACGCACATATCGACGAGCTGCAAAACTTCTAAAAATCTAAGTGAGCATCGAGATGGGATTTTTCTCGCTTAGTATTTTTTAACAAATTGTTTTTCTACAAAACTTTCTTACACTAATAACAAATTAATTTTCAAATATAGCACTTATTCTCTCACATAATTCCCGTTACATTTCATATTGAAAACTCATATTTAAATGTAGCATTTACTCTCTTAAATTATTATAAATTATAATTGTGTACAAACTTACTAACACGCACAACACAATTGATCCTACGAAGCTAGGTCAAAGTCCTTTCAAGGGCTGAAATGGTCAGTTATTTATTTTTTATTATAATTTTAATTCATTATTTTTTTAAAAATACAAAAAAAAAAAATAATGAAATACTATAAAAAATGTACTTACAGCATTTTTTTCTTTGGATGAAGCGCAAAATCGAAAAGTTCTCAACAATAAAAATGCATAAAAAGCGTTGATTTTAAAGTGATGTAGTTCACACTAAACTTACTATTTTGCATCGGTAAATTGGGTTCTTCTTAGTGAAAGTATTATCTGACTTATGAAATACATTTTGTTAGGTTTTATTACATAAACATTTTTGATTTTTTTCTACTAATCAAAGTACTGTGTGGAGGTAAGAAATCTTCTAAAGATACATATAGCCCGTGCTATATGCATTAAGCCGTATCGAAAAAAAAAATTTTCAATGTTACCGCCTTGTATCAACTGTTAAGTCGAGAAAATTACGGGGGTGCAAACATTTTTTTTTTTGGGGCGTGGCAAAAACGGCGGAATCGGTCTTGGATGTAAGATTTGAAAATAAATAACCTAAGCTGTAGTATCTGTAAGCACCACACATTACCGCCTATGACAAGCCCATATTAAAATAATGCCTTATTGCTGTGTGTTATAATCCAGCAGGGAGCTGCCTCACACTACCAAATAATCATTATGTGATTGTTGCCCTACTGGATAGTTGTTATTAATTTTTCTTTTTTTTGTGGTTTTGGTTTTCTTGAAATCAACAGTTTGGGTTATTGGAAAAAGGGAGGATTTCAAGTCGAGTTACTTGACATTTTAAAATATTTTGAAAATATTTTTCATGAAATTCTCCTCCTTAATTTTAAATTTCTCATTGAACGAATAAAAAGTTCTGGAGGATAGTGAACAATTTGTAATATTGTTTATTAAATACATTAATGAATACTCGTACATATTTAAAAAATATCGTCTTATTTAAAAAATGTATATGTAATAACATAAGTTCTTAATAAGAATACAATAAATTTATTGGTGAAAAATGTTTGCTATCGCAATAATAAAAAAAAATTCTTTCAGTTCAAGTGGTTATGTCGCTTCTTTGCGATATTTTGATGAGGTTCGCAAATTTTCTATTTGTACTTCAAGAGCCGTTATTCTATTCAAAAGGTCCTGATAAGCTTTTTGGTGCAGAGTTTCTTTTTCCATAAGGCTAGTTTTTAGATCCATATATTTTTTTCTATGGAAGTTTGCAAGTTTGCAATGTTTATTACAGCTATCACAACCTTGTGCCTCAGCTTGCACATCCTCCATCGATACATCGGAATGGATTGACTCCGAATCATCCCCTAAATCAAAAATTGGGAAAGCAGTTCGTTTTAACTTTGCGGGAGTCACATCACAGTTCCTGAAATGCTTTCCACATATATTCAGGTGTTTGAGGGTTGAATCTACAAGGCCGCAAGCTTCGATCCACGCTTGGCGTCGAATTGGGCACACTGGAAAAGAGTATATGATACATTTTCTTGAATTGTTGCTGCATTTAGGGACACAACAGTTTCTCCAGGTTGCACGCTTATAAATAGGCGTGACAAAAAGGTTTTTATCAGCGTGACCTTTAAGTTAAAATGAAATTTAAAATAATGTTATTATTTACATTTTTATTATTAAATATTGAAAATAGATAGTGTGCTTAATATAATATACACAAGAAATAAAACCGTTATAACCTCAAACGTATTTTCGTAAAAAGTATACTTAAAATTTTTTGTTTTTGGTGTTGCATTGTAATCAGTTTTGTTTAAAATTTAATGAAGAATTAAAGGAAAAAAGTTGATATTTTTGATAGTGTTATTATTGCTATTAGATAAGTACGAATAATTACTCATTTTTACTCCCAGTAAGTGACACTGACTCCAATAAGTCTCCGTACAGTTAAGTAATTTAAAACAAAATATCGGCTTAAAAACTAGCTGCAGGTATTGATGTGGATAATTTGTATTTTATTTCAAGGATTTATTGTTTAGAAATAAGAATAACAAGCATCCTCCAAATCACCGTTTTTAGTTGATTTTTGTTTGTTATATTGTGCTGCAGATTTTTTTTTCCAAGTGGTCCCAGTAATGATCTTTTGGACTTAGATCCGGTGAGTTAAATGTTTTAATTGATTTGGGTCATTTTAGAGTAACCACTCCAGAGGTGTGTTTGAGGTCGTTGGCCTGCTGGAAATACTACGAACGATGCAAACCCATCTTATCAGCGTAAGATTGTAGATAGATTTTCTTTAGGATATTTGAAAATGCGAATTTATCCATTCTGCAAACTATAAAAGTAATTTTTTCTACTCCGGATGATGCCATACATCTTCATATCATCAGATTCCCTCCTCCGTGTTTGACGGTTGGGGTTATATTCTTCGGAATCATTTTAGTGTTAGACTTGTAACGAAGCTCCCGGTCTTCCGGGTCTATAGCTGAGGTAAGCTCGCCGGGATTCCAAGGTACGATACAAAATTTATAATAAAAAAATGTGAAACGTGCAGTAGTAGTAGGTTTTTATTTTATATTGGGGTTTTATTCCCTGGATGATGGGATTACGCGTGGTCTTGCGGCGAATGTTGTACGGGAACTCGATGCTGGTCTCGACTAGCAGCAGGTGTGGCTCGTGTCCGTCGGTGCATTGGTCCGTCTCTGTACTCCTATTTCAGTGACGGATCTGACGACCTGAGCACTGAGACAGCTCCTGCTTAGAGTGATCCTGATCTGACGACCCAGAGCACTAATACGATCCTGCTTAGAGTGATCCTGATCTGACGACCCAGAGCACTGATACAAAACTCCTAAGTATGCCTTACAATACTTCTCCTACTTATAGTGATCCTGATCTGACGACCCAGAGCACTGATACGCTTCTACTTAAAGTGGTCCTGATCTGACGACCCAGAGCACTGATACTTCTCCTACTTATTTTTGGATCTTATGATCCCTACGTCTGACACTAGTCCTACTTAAGTGTTCCTGATCTGACGACCCAGAGCACTGATACCTAGTACATCTAAACCCTAACTAGGTCCTGACTGTCCTTCCGTCCTATGTTGTCCACACCTTACCTGCTGGTAGCCTTCAGGTCCTTCTGCTCACTCAATTCTTCAGTCCAGCGGCCTTTTTCCTTTTCAGCAACTGGCGCGTCTTGTGCGCCCGGTGGTTTCCTCAGCAACTGGCTTTTGGCACGTCTTATTTCTCAGCACTGTCTTTTGGCACGTCTTATGCGCTTGGTGGATTCTCAGCAACTGCTTCTCGGCACGTCTTGTGCGTTCGGTGGTTCCTCAGCAACTCCTTATTTGCACGTCTTGTGCGCTCGGTGGTTCTTCAGCAACTTATTTGCACGTCTTGTGCGCTCGGTGGTCCCTCAGCAACTTACTATTTAGGGCGTCTGCTCGTCTCCGTGGTTCCTCAGCAACTAACTATTTGCATTAGCTTGTGTCTGCTTGTATGTGTGTATAAACATACACTCTCTCTCTGTTTTCGCTCACTATGTTGTTGCTCGATGTTTTGCCGCATTGACCGTTATCCCATCATCGTTGTTTTTACAATTTTGTTCTTAAATATATAACATAATATGTAATAATGATTATTGATTCTATACATAGCTAAAACTTCTACAGGGTGAGTACAATAACTAAGTCTTAATTTTTAAAAAAATATAAGCGATTTTTATCAAAGATAATCAAACATAAAATCATAAGTAATTTAACTTAATTCATTAGAAAAAATGTAAATATAAGGATTTTAAATAGGTTTAATTCATACACTAAGAAATAGAATATGAAGAGATATATCAAAAATACTCTGTTGGTGTTTCGGCCAGAGTTTTGTGTGCGCAAAAGTTGCGTGGCCAAGTTTTGCTCGTCACACTCCCCTCTTACTTCGCCGGGGTGTCGATGCTGACGCTAAATTCTCCGGCCCGGTTTATTGTAATTCTATACATGACTCCGTTCACCTCTCTCCGGCGTGATATGCGGTTTCGTCGACCTCTTCTCTGCTGCATTTGCTGAATCTCGACCTCTAATGCTTCTTCGGTCGTCAGCGCGATTTCGGCCGCGTCATGTCTTGCGTGTAGCCCAGTTTCTTCAAGACCTTTTTGGGGCGTTGAGTTCTCGTCGATAAATATGCTGTTGCCCTTCTCGTCGATTTTCAGGTTTACAATTTCTTGTAGTTGACTGGTTATGCACGCGTCGCACGACATCATAATTGTTGACGCAGATGTCGCTGCCCCTGCTGAGTTCTTCACAGTTGATAACGCAGGTGTCGCTGCCCTTGCTGAGTTCTTCACAGTTGATAGCGCAGGTGTCGCTGCCCTTCTTGACTTCTTCACAGTTGATAACGAAGGTGTCGCTGCCCTTGTTGAGTTCTTTACAGTTGATAACGCAGGTGTCGCTGCCCTTCTTGACTTCTTCACAGTTGATGACGAAGGTGTCGCTGCCCTTCTTGAGTTCTTCACAGTTGATAACGCAGGTGTCGCTGCCCTTCTTGACTTCTTCACAGTTGATGACGCAGGTGTCGCTGCCCTTATTGATTTCTTCACAGTTGTTAACGCAGATGTCGCTGCCTTTGCTGACTTCTTCACATTTATTTCCGGTAGTGTTGCTGTTTTCTTTAACATATTCATATTCATCGCCGAAGGTGTTGTTGTTCTCTTTAAAGTTGATGACGCAGGTGCTGCTGCCCGTCTTGACTTCTTCACAGTTGATGACGCAGGTGTCGCTGCGACGGCAGTTGATGGTGCAGGTGCTGCTGCGCTGGCAGTTGGTGACGCAGGTGTTGCTGCGCTGGCAGTTGGTGATGCAGGTGCTGCTGCGATGGCAGTTGATGATGCAGGTGCTGCTTCTCTGGCAGTTGGTGACGCAGGTGCTGCTGCTCTGGCAGTTGGTGACGCAGGTGCTGCTGCGCTGGCAGTTGATGACGCAGGTGCTGCTGCGACGTTGGCAGTTCTTGATGCAAGTTCTGCTGCAACGGTAGTTGATGATGCAGGTGCTGCTGCTCTGGCAGTTAGTGACGCAGGTGCTGCTGCGCTGGCAGTTGATGATGCAGGTGCTGTTGCTGCCTTTAATTGCTTCCTCGTATTCGCTACTGTCCTCTTCACAGTTGGTAACGCAGGTGTCGCTGCGTCGGCAGTTGATGATGCAGGTGCTGCTGCGCTGGCAGTTGGTGACGCAGGTGCTGCTACGCTGGCAGTTGGTGACGCAGGTGCTGCTGCAACGGCTGACTTCTTTCTACTTATTGCTGTCTTATTCACAGTTGGTAACGCAGGTGTCGCTGCAACGGCAGTTGATGATGCAGGTGCTGCTGCGACGGTTGACTTCTTTTTGTTTGTTGCTGTCCTCTTCACAGTTGGTAACGCAGGTGTCGCTGCAACGGCAGTTGATAATGCAGGTGCTGCTGCAACGGCAGTTGGTGACGCAGGTGCTGCTGCGCTGGCAGTTGGTGACGCAGGTGCTGCTGCGCTGGCAGTTGATGATGCAGGTGCTGCTGCTCTGGCAGTTGGTGACGCAGGTGCTGCTGCGCTGGCAGTTGGTGACGCAGGTGCTGCTGCAACGGCTGACTTCTTTCTACTTATTGCTGTCTTCTTCACAGTTGGTAACGCAGGTGTCGCTGCGATGGCAGTTGATGATGCAGGTGCTGCTGCTCTAGCAGTTGGTGACGCAGGTGCTGCTGCGCTGGCAGTTGATGACGCAGGTGCTGCTGCGACGGCAGTTGGTGACGCAGGTGCTGCTGCGACGCGATGTCTGACTTCTATTGGCGTATCCTTTCTTGGTGTGTTTCGTAACTTGAGGTTAAAATCTCCGCATTGTATTGACGTTCCAATGCCGGAGAGAAAATCCATTCCTAGGATTAGGTCATCTATCACTTCTGGAAGAACTAGAATCGATGCTTGAAATCTATGATTTCCTAGTGAGACTTCTACCTTCAGTGCCTCGGTAGCCTTCTGTGTACTTCCGTTGGCCATACAGATTTGGGTTGTAACCGGGACGATATTGGTGGGAGTCCGTAGTTTGTCTGCTAAATGTTTGCTGATGAGACTTCGCGTGGCACCCGTATCTAAAGTAGCCTCGATCCAAACGTTGTCGAGCGCTACTGTGGCGATGATGAGACCCTTTTCGGCGCGCAGTTTTGGTGTGGAGGTCTCGTAGAACTTGGACCCCACTCTCCTTCGATGTGGAGTGGGCCGCTGGCAGTTCCGTACTAAATGGCCATCCCGTCTGCATCGCCGGCAAGCTGTTCGACTGCCCACATAGGTGTCAGGTCCGGTGAAGCTACGTTTCAGCTGCTCTTCTCGTCTCTTAAATTCTGGGTGGCTCCACATCTCGTTTGGCCTATCCAAGTCTTCGAAATCACCGGCCAGGCTGATCAACTCGGAGAGGCTCTTGAATTCTCGGCGTTTTATGTAGAGCTGTAGTTCACGTTTGCTGTTCCTGTAGATTCTGTCTAGCCGTTGTTGCTCACTTAGACTGGCGTGTCGCATCAAATTCTGCATGGCAATAACGTATTCCTTGAACCTCTCACCTGGAAGTTGTTGCCGTTGACGAATGTCATCTTCCAGCCTCTCGAAAAACCTTGCTGGCAAGAAGAATTCCAGAAAGTCGGCTTTGAAGTTCACCCAACATCTCCAGTGCTTGTTGTTGTTTCGTAACCAGCAGAGTGCTTGCCCATCTAATAACTCTGACATGCTTTTCGGCAACCAGTCGGTGTCAACGCTGTAGACCTCTGCCAGCTCTTCCACACGTTCAATGAATGCAAGTGGGTGCTCATCGCCATGGTACCGTACTGACCATCTTTTCACCATCTCTATGACGTCACCATGATGAATTATTCGTGGAGTATCCCTCTGTGCATCGGAGTAGACCCATGGTTGTGGCTGGTATTGGTGTGTATTCTCAGTAGGTCCTGGTAGTGCTCCGGCCTTCGGCGTGCCAGCAATTTCTGGCGATGGTATCGACAGCATTATGGAATTGATTGCGTTAGCTGTGCTAGGTGCCGCTCGTCCTGGTGAGCTTCCTCGCTTATGTGTATCTTTCATATCTGCAGTCTTGACCATGATGATTTTAAAATGATGATTTTTTTTTTTCAGTTAGGACTTTTTTTTTAAATATTTTTTTTCTATATTTTTATTTTCTTAACTTCTTTGCTTTAATCTACTTTTTTTTCTCTTTAATTTTTTTTTCTTAACTCTTTTCCTTTTTTTTTTTCTTAATTCTTTTTTTTTTAAAACATATCTCTTTTTTTTTTCTTAAGTATTTTTTTTTTCTTCTTAATTCTTTTCTTCTTTTTTTTTTTTTCCTTAATTCTCTTTTTTTTCAAAATATAATTACAATTTCCTTTTTTTATTTAATCTTCAAATACAAAAACTTTTAGGGTGCGCAATAAGCGTTTTGAAAATTCTTCTTTTCCCAATTTTTCGAAGATTCGCACGTAATCTTATCTATTTATTTACTACCAACTGCACGTCCCTGCTCGGGCGCCATGTAACGAAGCTCCCGGTCTTCCGGGTCTATAGCTGAGGTAAGCTCGCCGGGATTCCAAGGTCCGATACAAAATTTATAATAAAAAAATGTGAAACGTGCAGTAGTAGTAGGTTTTTATTTTATATTGGGGTTTTATTCCCTGGATGATGGGATTACGCGTGGTCTTGCGGCGAATGTTGTACGGGAACTCGATGCTGGTCTCGACTAGCAGCAGGTGTGGCTCGTGTCCGTCAGTGCATTGGTCCGTCTCTGTACTCCTATTTCAGTGACGGATCTGACGACCTGAGCACTGAGACAGCTCCTGCTTAGAGTGATCCTGATCTGACGACCCAGAGCACTAATACGATCCTGCTTAGAGTGATCCTGATCTGACGACCCAGAGCACTGATACAAAACTCCTAAGTATGCCTTACAATACTTCTCCTACTTATAGTGATCCTGATCTGACGACCCAGAGCACTGATACGCTTCTACTTAAAGTGGTCCTGATCTGACGACCCAGAGCACTGATACTTCTCCTACTTATTTTTGGATCTTATGATCCCTACGTCTGACACTAGTCCTACTTAAGTGTTCCTGATCTGACGACCCAGAGCACTGATACCTAGTACATCTAAACCCTAACTAGGTCCTGACTGTCCTTCCGTCCTATGTTGTCCACACCTTACCTGCTGGTAGCCTTCAGGTCCTTCTGCTCACTCAATTCTTCAGTCCAGCGGCCTTTTTCCTTTTCAGCAACTGGCGCGTCTTGTGCGCCCGGTGGTTTCCTCAGCAACTGGCTTTTGGCACGTCTTATTTCTCAGCACTGTCTTTTGGCACGTCTTATGCGCTTGGTGGATTCTCAGCAACTGCTTCTCGGCACGTCTTGTGCGTTCGGTGGTTCCTCAGCAACTCCTTATTTGCACGTCTTGTGCGCTCGGTGGTTCTTCAGCAACTTATTTGCACGTCTTGTGCGCTCGGTGGTCCCTCAGCAACTTACTATTTAGGGCGTCTGCTCGTCTCCGTGGTTCCTCAGCAACTAACTATTTGCATTAGCTTGTGTCTGCTTGTTTGTGTGTATGTTTGTCTCTCTGTTTTCGCTCACTATGTTGTTGCTCGATGTTTTGCCGCATTGACCGTTATCCCATCATCGTTGTTTTTACAATTTTGTTCTTAAATATATAACATAATATGTAATTATGATTATTGATTCTATACACAGCTAAAGCTTCTACAGGGTGATTACAATAACTAAGTCTTAATTTTAAAAAAATATAAGCGATTTTTATCAAAGATAATCAAACATAAAATCATAAGTAATTTAACTTAATTCATTAGAAAAAATGTAAATATAAGGATTTTAAATAGGTTTAATTCATACACTAAGAAATAGAATATGAAGAGATATATCAAAAATACTCTGTTGGTGTTTCGGCCAGAGTTTTGCGTGCGCAAAAGTTGCGTGGCCAAGTTTTGCTCGTCACAGACTTTTTCCAAACAATGCGGCGACCAGGCGACCCAGAAGCGTTGTATTTGCTTTCATCGCTGAATAAAACTTGATACCAAAACGAATATTCCTTACCGATGTGCTCAGTAACGTACTCCAATTTCGCCTTCTAGTTTGATTTCCGGCTTACGCGGCTATTGAATTAATTTTTTTAAGGATATTTCCCGCTGTTTCTGGACAAACATTTATTCCAGTAGTGGTTTCTAGGTTTCCATCAATTAAATCATATAGGTTACTTACATACGGCAAATTTTTTTCAGAAATACTACACAATAAATCGAGATTCCAAAAAAGGGAGTTCATTATAAAGGGTTTCCCATTAAGAACTTGACAACTTTTTTTCAAATAAAACGCAAACCATTTAAGATATTTCAAAAAGTTTCGTCTTAAATCGTCTTGAAGTACAATCAAAACATTTATGAATGGAACTCGACTTCGTTTATATGGCCACCGCGGGCACGGATGCAGCGGTCGATTCGTTGGGCCCAATTTTCGATGACTCGGCCACACATTTCGGCCGAAACGACCGCTATTTCGGCTTCAATGTTGGCTTTGAGTTCTTCCAACGTCGTCGGCTTGTTGGCATAGAACAATGACTTGACGTAGCCTCAAAGAAAATAGTCTAGAGGCGTTAAATTGCACGAACGAGGCGGCCAATCGACTGGCCCATTTCTTGAGATAACACGCTCATCAAACTTACTCTTCAATAAATCGATTGTAACGTGTGTATGTGGCTTGTGGCACCGTCCTGATCCACATGTCATCCAAGTCCATATCTTCCAACTTGGGACAAAAATAATCGGTAATCATGGCGCGATAACGATGGCCATTCACAGTAACGTTACGATCGTTACGTCGACGAAAAATGACGCCGCCGGCCTGCAAACCGCACCAAACAGTTATTTTTTGTGGATGAAGTGGTGATTCATGAAGCACATGTGGATTTTCACCCGATCAATAACGCATATTTTGCTTATTGACGAAACCATTGAGCCAAAAATGAGTTTCGTCACTGAAGATGATTTTGCGATGAAATTCATCATCTTGGCGCATCTTTTCCAGAGACCAATCGGAGAACGTACGTCGCTTCAAATGGGCCATCGGTTTCAATTCTTGAGTCAGCTTGATCTTGTATGGGTGTAAACCAAGATCCTTACGCAAAATTCGCCAGAATATGGTCTGGGCGATGCCCAATTTCGTTTGCTATGGACGCCTGAACGGCAGCGATATTTTCCACACTTCGACCAACCCGTTGTCTCACTGGCACGGCAACATCACACAACGAATATGTAGACTTAAATTTTTGCACTAAACTTGTTATTGTCTGTCTACTAGGGCGAGAATTACGACCGAAAATTGCAGTTAACGCTCTTAAAGTTGCGATCACCGACTCCAAATTTCGGTAGTAAATTTTTATAATTTGCAGACGTTGTTGAATTTACTGAATAAATTGACAGTGGTAGTTGGATGATTAGTGAAAGGGTGCGTTCAGAAATTTAATTCAAAATTGTCAAGTCCCTATTGAAAACCCCTGTACATTAGGGCGTATCGAAAAATTTAGATCGTATTCTAAGAGGTCTCAAAAGTTGCATGGGGTTGTCAAGATCACCCAAAAAAATTTTTAAGGAAAAAAAAGGATGTCTTCCTGCCCCGCAAGGACAAAGTTGTTTTTTGAGGAAAACAGTAAAAAATAACGACCTTAAAATGCTTTGACTTTTATAAAAAAAGCTACGTATGTCTTAAAGCAAAAGTAAGTATAGGCTTAAACTAACAATATATTGGTAAACACGATGCCACTCACGATTCTTATCCACAGGGCCCTGTGTGAAAGATATTCGAAGCAAAAGTTGTAATCGAGATAGCACAGAACTTTTGATTGTTACCCAATAGTCTAAATTTTGGTGTTATTAATTATAGTGTCAACGTATTCCTTAAATTTGGCGAATTATTAATTATCATCATTTTCGCATATGACTTTTCCTATTTTTGAGAAATGCATACTTGAATGCAATTTTTTAACTTTTTCAAAAAAATGAATATAAGATTTTATATCTCGGGTACCAGAAATGGTACCGAAGAGACTTTACTCAATTTGGATTCTTCAAATATTTCTAAACAATACCCTGTCTAAAAGTTTTAATTTAAAATACCAGCTTAAGGTCACGATTTTATTTTCTATTTTGATACTTAAAAAAAAACAAATACTTCCTAACATGAAATTTAACAATTTCATAAAAAAATATCAAAGTAGAAAATAAAATTGTGGCCTTAAGCTGGTATTTTAAATTAAAACTTTTAGACAGGGTGTTGTTCAGGAATATTTGAAGAATCCAAATTGAGCAAAGTTTCTTTGGTACCATTTCTGGTACCCGAGATATAAAATCTAATATTCATTTTTTTGAAAAAGTTAAAAAATTGCATTCAAGTATACATTTCTCAAAAATATGAAAATACGTATGCAAAAATTATGCTAATTATTAATGCGGCAAATTTAAGGAAAACGTTAACAGTATAATAAATACCACAAAAATTTAGACTATTGGGTAACAATCAAAAGTTCTGTGCTATCTCGATTACAACTTTTGCTTCGAATATCCTTCACACAGGACACTGTGAATAAAAATCGTGAGTGGCATCGTGTTTACCAATATATTATTAGTTAAGCCTATACTTACTTTTGCTTTAAGACGTACGTGGTTTTTTTTATAAAAGTCAAAACATTTTAAGGTCGTTATTTTTTACTGTTTTCCTCAAAAAACAACTTTGTCCTTGCGGGGCAAGAAGACATCCTTTTTTTTTCTTAAACATTTTTTTGGGTGATCTTGAAAACCCCATGCAACTTTTGAGACCTCTTTGAATGTGAAATTCGAAAAAAAATTTAATTCTATACGCCCTACTGTACATATCAGTGACTATACAATAATTTTTTTGAAGTGATTTATTTAAAAATTGCGGCTGTGTAGCGTTTTTGCGATGACGTCTCCGTTTTTCAGGGTTCACGGCCGGCCAAACAGCTCCTGAAATTTTTTAATTATAAAAAGCCAATAAAATACTTTTTCGATAATATAATCTCGGCCATAATCTTTTGAAATATCATTTTTGAGATCATAAGAGACCATAAAAAAAACAAAATTGATTTTTCGAAAATTCTAAAATGGCCTAACCTCTTAATGCAGTTTGTTATTGTGCGGAAACTTTTTTGATATTCAATACCAGAGTTGTCGGCTGATGACATGCATATTTCGTGCGTTTGAAGATATAATATAACAGTGTCAAATAACAAAGGTGGAGCATCTAATTTTTAAACAGAATCTTGTTGCTTTTTTTTTAATTTTCCTATATTTTTTAAATAGCCAGCTACGTAGACTTATTTGAGTCAGTGTATATTAAAAAGATATTGAAAATACTAGAATTGAAACTATTTAAACGATATGCGATCATTTTGAAATTTTAACAAAATACCGAACTTTGAAAATAGCTACTTACCAAGGTTTAGTGTAGGAATCGAACCTTTCTTTATTCGTAATTCTCCAAGGCAGAAAGAATCAAAGTGGCGGTTGCATACTTTTGATTTTGTAGTAATGCTTTCTGGGTTCACAATTTTAAGGTTGGCACACCACTTCTTCAATATTGAAGGATCTTTTGGAAAACGGTACAAATGGATGTCTTCCGAGGTTTTACCCTCGCATTTCATTGCAACGCACCTGCCTGCCATTTCAAACAACTTAGAACTTGTTGTCAAATCTTTTGCTTTTGTAATTAATGCTTTGTTTTGAAAAAAAAAATACTTTGTTAAAAAGTCCTTTCACAATTTGACAAAATACCTAACAAATCAAATTCTTAACCATCATTGTGATCACAAAAGACTCTAGGACGTTATCTTAATAGCACTCGGACGTTAAGAGAAGCAAAATCATAGTACAAGGGCATATTTACATATGTAGAGAGACGCAGGCAACAACCTGCGAGTTTGTTAATTTGTGATTAATTTTATTATATCAAGTCAAATATGTACAATATATTAAAAATATACAGAATGATAAATGCTTCAGACAATTCAGACCTTCTCATGCTGATCTGAAATAATTTGAAGTTTTGTATTTAATGATAAAAAAGTGCTTTTTAATCCAGATAAATGTATCTTCAAAAAAAGAAACAAATTTATTTTCGATTATCACATTAAACACCCTGCTTTAAGCCGTGTTAATGCCATCAACAACTAAGAATATGCATGGATTCTAATTCCTTGAACATTCATATTGATAGAATTTGTAAAAAAGCGTCTTGCTTATATTTATTAAACGCTGAGCTAGAGTGGAAGAGCATATAACAACAAAAATATTTTATTGTACAATAGAGTGTCCTCCCTTGGAGTACGCAAATCAAATTTGGTCCCCAAGTTAAAATGTGCATGTTGATCGATTATAGAGAATCCAATGACGTTTTGTTCGGCTTAATCTAACTTAGGTCCCTAAGTGGGACTGACATTTTGAACTTTCCTCCTTACGAATATTGTTTAAAACAATTAAAAATGCAATTATTAAGTGAGCCAACTCAACCCAACCAACTAATAACCGGTGTATTAGATTCTGCAGAACTTCTTTCTCTCATTCATTTTAACTCTAACCGTGCAAGCAGTTGAAACGTTCACAATTAACTGTATTTACCACGAACTGGTACTGGTACTAGAACAAATAGTATGTTAGCTGTTCCATAAACTGCATGAGCACCTTTGTTAACAACTGTATCTTTTTTTATGTCATCTTTTTGAAAAGGCAATGCCTGCCATCCACTTTTTAAAGATTATTTCATGCAAATGTTGCCTTCGGCTACGATTTATACCATTCTGAAAGTCCAATCGAACTTTTTCCAACATCTCGGCCGTTATCTCACACCAATGACACGTTTAATGTTATCTTCCAAGGCACCAATCGTAGTTGACTTGTCTCTTAAGATGAGAGACTTAACGCACCTCCACAAAAATGGTCTAGTGTGGTTCAAAACACACGATCATGGTGGCCAATGGACTGCACCAAAACGAGAGATTAATTGCTCCCCAAATTCGCCTCTTAATATGGTGTGCAGTGTTGCACATTAAAGGCTAGCGTAAGACTTATTGCTTGAATAATGATTTGTGCGACAGCAGCTGATTGTCAACACGGTTGCCACTTTGGTCATTTGTGTCCAAATTTGGTCACTTTTGTTTCATTTGGTCGCTTGGTCTTTTTTTTCTACATCTGGTCACTTTTTACAAAGAAATAAAATTTATAAAGAAATGAAAAAAGGATTTGATGTTCTCAAATGATTAAATGCATGAATTCAGTGTAGTTGATAGCTTTTTGCAATGGGAGGAGATGAAATTTATTTTCGTGACGAAATACATAACGAAAAATCCAGCTGGCTTTGATTGTTGGATTATTCAAAGATTTCTTCAGCCAATATAACTATTTCTCGATGAATCGCCAGTGCGTCGAACTTTATTCTAACAAGTGCTTGCAATGGTTGAGACCCTTGTCCACCACCTTTAGCAAACAATACACAAGGAATGCAAATATGCAAGCAATAAAGCCAGAAATATGCAACCAACCATTTGTATTGTATTAAAATATTAAACAGCGAGTCTTCAAATTTTTCCAGAAGATGAAATTTATAATTTTAAGCCGTAACCCACACAATAAATTTCTTCTACCATCTTCACTTTAGACTATTTTGTGAACCAGTGCAAAAAATTCTATCGAAGGGGGGATCTATCCCCTAAATTTCCCCTATCTACCCCACTACATGAACTGCACCAGCATAAATTAAAAAATATAGCAAATTATAATTTTGTGTGCATGTACTATCTATATTTTCAAATTTATAATGTTTTGGTCACTTTTTACTGCATTTGGTCACTTTAAATTTTCAACTTTGGTCACATATTTAATTTTCAAGTGGCAACCGTGATTGCCAAGCCAAGCCATGTTTTTCAAACTTGTTGAGTGTGGCTTGCTACAACAGTGCTAGGTATGATTCAAATAAATCAACACATTGAATTCGATAAAAACATGGCTTACTTGAACGTTTGCATGGTGCACAGGACAACTCATTAAAATCGGTATGAAGACACAAAATCACACCATGTTATTTACCGTTATGTGTGTTTGGTTAGAAAATAGGTTGAATTCTTATATGAGTAAATAATAATTAATTTAAAAAAAAATTTCGTTAAATAAAATAAAATGCACATAAATATAAACAAATTGCGTTTTTTCATATTATGAAAAGCATTACATTCATATACACAACATAGAGCGTCATATATCAAATACATGTATGACACAGTGATTCAACACATGTTTTTAATAAGCCATGCAAGCTATGAATTGAGAAATCGGTTGGTATGACATGGCTTGAGTTGGCGTTGTCGTTTGAATGGCTTGCATGATTTGGTTTGGTCGTTGGCATGGCTTGGCATGAATTGCTTTTTGGTTCAATGAGTTGTTTGAATTGAAACATGCACTTGTGCTAGCCTTTATTGCACATGGCACCATCCTATTGAAACCACATGTCAACCAAGTTTGATTCTTCCATTTTGGGCAAAAAAAAAAGTCAGTAATCATAAACGATACTGTGCACCATTGACTATAACGTAACGGCCATCATCACCTCTGAAAAATAAACGGTCCAATGATTCCGTCGGCCCATAACCGCACAAAAAAGTGAATTTGGGGTGCATTGGTAGCTCTTTAACTACCTCTGGTTGGTCTTCGGTCTAAATTCGGCTATTCTGCTTATTCACGTACCCATTCAGCCAGAAGTAAGCCTCGTCGCTGAAGATAATTGTTCGATAAAAAAAACGGATCTTCATCCAGCTTTTCTTATGCCCATTTACCGAAAATTGGGCGCTGTGGCAAATCGTCAGGCTTCAATTCTTGTATCAGCTGTAATTTGTAAGCCTTCAGACCAAGATCCTTACGTAAAATCAAGAACGATTGAAACAAAATTACGAGTTCCGCAGTCCCGTTACATTTTCGTTCACGAAAAATATCAATTTTTTAAACTTTCATGATTTTTATCTCCTAAACCATTTGTTTACCAGTGTTTTTTATAATTTTTTTTTTTCAATTTTTATTAAAACATGCATAACTCCTCCATCTTTTGCCTGATTTTCAATCCTGAGGTATCATTGGAATGGTGCTGATTGCTGAAATGGAGAAGTGACATTCTTGTCACTTATTTACCCTTATATTTCCTTTTTATTCTGTCGGTGCAATCTCCATCTATACGATTTCAATACGTTTACTTTTAAATGTGAACAAATTCATTCAATCTGGCTAATATCCGATAGCAAAAAAAAGGCCTCTAATGATAAATTATTGACAAGAATGAAAAGCAGCAGTTAGCACCTTTCCAATGATACCTCGGAATTGAAAATCAGGCAAAAGATGGAGGAGTAATACATACAAGGTGGCGCAAAAATAACCTTCCGATGTTTTTTGGCTGTAATTTTAAAAAAAAAAATGAAAAACTTTGATTCTTCTTGTGGATTATTTTAATTTTGTCTTTTAATTTTTTTTACATCAAGTCGAGAATATGATGTCATGTAAATGGCCGCCGCCACAGTTGATTGTCATTTGAGCCCTTTTTATGGCATTTTCCATCACTTCGGCCAAAACTTCCGGCGATAGGTCCTCACATTCTTGACGGATATTGTCTTTAAGAGCTGCAAGAGTCTGAGGCTTGTTGACATAAACCCGCGACTTCAAAAAGCCCCACAAAAAGAAGTCTGGAGCGGTCAAATCAGGCGATCTTGCTGGCCAGTGCAAATCGCCAAATCGGGAGATTAGGCGCCCGGGAAATGCATCCTTCAGCATATCGGTTGTGGCACGTGCAGTGTGTGCCGTTGCACCGTCCTGTTGGAATCACATATTTTCCAATCCCAATTCATCAAGTTGCGGCAAAAAAAACTCGTTGATCATTGCTCTGTAGCGCTCACCATTCACAGTAACGGTCTTCGAAGAAAATAGGTCCGATGACTCCTCCAGCGAAAACATCACACCATACAGTGACTTTGAGCGGGTGTAATGGCTCTTCGTGGGTTACACGCGGATATTCAGTGCCCCAGAAGCGTACATTTTGCTTATTTACGTACCCGCTAAGATGGAAATGGGCCTCATCACTCATGATTATTTTTGATGAAAAATCATCTTCCTCTTGGTGGTGATTAATTCCGCGTTCTGGATCAGTGTAGCGTAACATTGTTTATTAACGTGTTTTTCGCATGTGTTTACTACACAAATGTCAAAACAGAACTGACATTAGGGGCCAATCGCAAAATTTATAGCATTTTCTGATAGGAGGATTACTTTTGCGCCAACTTGTATTTTAATGAAAATTGTAAATAAAAAAATATATAAAAAATCACTGCAAAAAAGTAAATATCTTTTGTGTTAGGGAAAACTTCCCAAAATTGTTGATGCAGCACTCTGTAATTCTTTGATTTACATTATTTGTGACAATTTTCTGTACTAAAAATATCATGGCACAAATATCATTTTTTTTTTCCTCCATAGGTAGTGAGGCGCCTTAATATACACATTATAAAAATAAGAAAAAAATATTTAGACATTGGCCCCAAAGTAAAATTATTCCAAAGTTTGACAATAGTGCTGGATCAAGGGATATTTAACAAGGTAGTCTCGTGTCGGAGAGTTGGGTACAGTAGCTGTCAAACACACGAAGAATATAAAAAAGAAAAAAAAAAACAGCGAATAGAAAACTGTTTGCTTTTGTTCGTAAACAGTCGGTTTTGACAGGTGCTGTACCCACCACAAGAGAGAATTTCTACAACTAACACTAACTTGTTGAATATAGCTTGTGCTGGATGACGTCATGCTCTCTCTCTCTCTCTCATTTGCGGAACTCATAATCTTGTTTCTATCATACTTGACGTAAAATCTTCCAGGTGGTCGAAAACACATCCCCATTGCTGCGATTGGACATATCACGATCTTCATTAACACTGGCGGATACAGGAGCTATATTCACCTCAGTACACACTCTACGTATACGGGTTAGTGGATTGATGTCCAGTAGAGTAAAACTGTTGCCGAAATTTGGTCACAATGGCTTGATAGCCTGCTCGATGGGTCGATTATGGCATTCATGAAATGGACGCAACTTGCCAAACACATTTTTTACACAGCGCGAATTTTGATATAAAATTTCAATAATTTGCAAACGCTGTTCGGGCGTAAGTCTTATTCATGATGAAATGGCAAACCGAACTGAACATTTTTGACTTTGACCCATGCCAATAACAAAAAAACAATAACTTCAAAAACAAAAAGGCAAATCACTCTTTATGAAATCCGTCCAGTCGCATTGATGTCAGTTATAAAATGTTTCGGCTTGCCTGCCAGCATCAGCGTTAACCCTGTTCACAGCCTAAGCAATAAATGTGAAATACATTTCTTACCTCTCGGACGAGCATAAACAAATTTTGCGGGTGAGTGTGAATGATTTTGAGAGTGGATCTTTGCAGCGTTTGTTTTAATTCATCAATCTAATAATATAAATACATGTATTCAAACATTTATTACTTTCAATTTGAATGTATTGTATGTAAATTTGCCATAATTGATATAACTGGGTTTTGCCGATGCTGGATATTTTTTTTTTGTTCTGAGCTGTGCCGTTGCTTTGTCATTGGTTTGTCTTAAGCGTGGTGTTGTTGTTATCCTAAGCACTGTGTTGTGTTGATATCCTAAAATGAAATTAATTTGCAATTTATTTATTTCTTTACTATAGTAACTAAAAACTTTATATTAAATAAATTAAAGAATAAATAAAAAATGTTGGTACAACATATTAAACATAACATCAAATAAAGTTAATTTTAGACAGTATAAAAATAGTTGAACTCTAAATTTTAGGTAGTATAGAATGCAATAGTATTACAAAACTAAATATTATATGCATTGTTATTTTTCAATTACAATTAGGATTAGAAATTAATGCCATTTCAAATTTATAAGTGCATTTTGTATAAATAAATGTTAAGTTAAAATCTTATTGTCATGATATGAAAATTTATGTTACTTATAATAAAATAATAATAAATTTACCATTTCAGAACTTGAAAGAACTTTTTAAAATCAAATTGTGTTGTGCGTGTTATTAAATGTTTGTACACAATTGATCGAGAATTTAGTAACATACGAGTAAGTTACTTAATAACTTAAAAAAATAATGTTACTACAAAATTATATAAAATAAAAAGTAAACTTGTATTGTGGGCATTTGTGACTTAACTTAACTTAACTTACTTATGACTTATTGTTAACTTAACAAATACAAATTACTTTTTATATATATTTTTTTTTTATAATTAAACACTTCATTAGCTGTTGAAGTGTTTAATTATCCTATTCTATAATTACCCTCTATCCTATTCTACCGAGTGAAAATAAAAAATTGCAAATTTATTTCATTTCAGGACAACAAAACAATGCAGAGCTAAGGATAATGAAATAGAGGTCAAAACAATAACAGTAAAAACAGCGCAGCTTAGAACAAAAAAAAAAAAAAAAAAAGGTGCATGTCAGCTCCGACGCGCGACTGCAATTTAATTCTAAAAAACTTTCTTCTTCACAATATATAGTATTATTATTATAGTAGATAAGTAAATGAGCTCATCTCTAATAATACTGAGACCATGTACATTAGGGCAGATTAATTTGTTCGAGACGAAATTTTGAGTCCTTGCTTCATTGATTTTGTATTGATTGATGGTATTCTACGATCAATTCTAAGCAAAAAACTCTTGGAGAGCATATGGCTACGGCAAATTCCGAATCCGCGAAATTTCGTTTGAACATTTTGATTTCTAATTTTTTTATTTATAAAATATTTTTCATAATTTCGCTTTCCAAAAAAGATGTTAAATGAAAATATATTAAGGTAAAATATATGGAAGGTAAAAATATAGAATTTGGATTCCTCATGCCCGAAACCCCTCTCCCCATATATTATTTGGAAAGCGAAATTATGAAAAATACTTTATAAATAATAAAAAAAAAATCAGAAATCAAAATGTTCAAACGAAATTTCACGGACTAGGAACTTTCCGTAGCCATATGCTCTCCAAGAGTATTTTACTTCGTATTTCGAGTATTTATTCGAAACTTTGTTGTGATCATCTTCATCATCAAATTAGAGACCTTGCTCTCATTTCCACTTGCTAATCTAAAGCTGTTCGTGAAACTTTTTCAGGAGGCACCGGTAACAACTATCCGGTTTTTGTTGCACCTTACGACGTGTCTAGTTAAAAATGCACGTTATCTCCAGAGTTCTCAATGAATGAAATTTATCATAGATAATTTTCTTCAGATCTTCGGGAAATTTTAATCAATATTTATGTTTTGGACCATCAAGGAAACAAGGATGTTTTATTGGTTTAGATGAAATGAGCTTATCTCTACCCCTTTATTTTTTATTTTTTTGGTAAACTTTGTCCAATCATTTAAATATCACTTAAAGAGTCAAAACTTAAGCCAGTCAAAAATTGATTGTATCAATACCTAACATCATCATGACCTTTATCTAACAATTTATTTAAACCAATTTAAAAAATATTTTAAATTTTTTTCAATTTACTTTGATATTCCTATCCTGTAGAAAAACTACTGAAAATATCTTTCAATGGTTAAACAAAGCTTGTAGGAAACTGTTAGAAATCGATGACGAAGTTTTGAATATAATTGATTTTTTTTTGTCGAAACTTTGAATTTAAATATGTTTGATACCATACTTTATGATTTCTCAGAAAACTGCTAATTGTAGATAAGTGCACGATTGTGGGGTTGAAAAATCTAATTTTTACGAAGTCAATAATATGCATAAATTATCAAGTTGAGCTATCTTGTTTACAGATAACATTATCTTTAGACTAGACACCAAACCCACACGCAAAATCTTGGGTCGTTTTATTTTTAATATTTCTTACATAAGGTTACGCAAATGCTTCAAAATTTACAGCGCAGCATAGAGCAGTTTTCTTCGCCGTAGAGTTGAAAGTGGCTCGTATTTTCACTTTTGAATAATGGCCCGTAGCACCCTCCCGTAGCATACAACGCTCATCTTTAGAATGCAATAAGCTTGGCATGCATAAAAGTAGTAGTTTTAAAATTGACGTCGGAGGTAAATTTTAATGGATTTTTAACGTTTAATTATTCTTAATTAAAAATTAATGAATTCGACTACAGTTACCTAAGGTAATTGAATTCATGAAGCTATATTTGATTCACTGCATTGTTGATTTCACTGTCTAATTAAGCGCAGGAATAAATTATATATAATCTTTTTCGTTACTCTATTCTGATTGTACCATTTAAAGGAGTTTGATATTTTTCTTTTAAAGAGTGTTCTCTTAGAGACGGAGAACTTTAAATTGGAAAGACAGTTTGCTGTGACAGTCGATTTGACATTTCTCGGTTGTTTTGGCTTTAGTTTGGTTTGACAATTCATTATGAATATACTCACGCCGGAGCACCGTTTGCAAAGTATTGCCATTGATTCATAATTTCATTCGAAAATTTTGTTGAGTGATGAAGCACACTTTTGGGCTAATGGCTATTGAATAAATAGAATTCCCACATTTGGAGTAATGATAATCGACAAGCCCTTCGCGAAATACCATTACATTCAGAAAACTCACCGTTTGGTGCGCTATATTCAAATATGTTGATGGTCAGAATCTTACATTCAACAGTAAGCCGGTTGAATCATTTGTCCATGGCTTAAAAAAAGAGGATGGTCAGAATGTTAAAACCAACAGTGAGCGGTACAGAGACATGATTACTTATTTTTTCGTGGCTCAATTGGAAGTCAGAGCGCGCAATGGAATATATTTACTGAAAAAAAAACCTTTGACGAACGATTAATTCACGAATGCACCTGTGAACTGGCCATCTCTTTCGTGCGATTTGACACCATTAGATTATTTTCTTTGGGTATAGTATGTAAAGTCGCTGGTCTACGCCGATAAACCAGAAACAATTGACAACTTAGAAGGCAACAATCGAAGCATTATTGCGCTAATTTACTGCGAAGAGTGTGAAAATTGGACATCCAGATTACGCTATGCACTCGCCAGCCGTGCCGGACACAAGCCCGAAATCATATTGAAATATTAATGTCAAAAATGTGTTTAAAATAAATTTTATTTCAGGGATTTCAAAAATATTTTCCCGCTATATTTTAATTTAAAGTTCCCTGCCTCTAAAAAATCACCCTTTACTTGGTTACTTTTTCCATATATGCACTAGTACTATGATTTTTATTTCTCTTTACCATCCGAGTGCTATTGAACTGCGTTCAAGTAATTACCGAAACAGTTATAGCTGCGATTCTTGTGCCTTTAGCAATTTTTCAAATGTGAAATTTTAGTTTTTTTTGTGATTAAGACAATGGTCTTGTGACGGCAAATCCTTTCCCTTCATCAGAATTAGAATTGTTAAAATTAATAGTTTTGCAAACGAATAATAAATACATATACTGAACAATTTCAATCGGATATCTTTTGTGTTGTGCTCCTGAGCTTGGCAAATTGAAGTGGTCACTGACGCCGTGTTGGTGTGTTATTCGTCATGTAAGAGTAAGTCTTGAGCAACAGCCACGCTGAAAAATTGTACCATTATGCTATGGGTGTTATGTCTTCAGTGCACCACCAGTTCCATTATCTTTTTGAAGCAGGATGTGATTTAATTAAAAAAATTTAATGATGATACGATTCTTTGCATTGTTGCATCGCTTTTGCAGTTTATAGCTGATATAATTAATATGCAATAAAGATTGGCAGGTGTAAAAATAAATTTTACATAAATTGATTTACTTTAAGCAACACAAGAAAACGTTTATTATTAGTTTTTATATAAAAACTAGAAGAAAAAAAAACTATAAAAACTTCACTATTAGTTTATTTATATTTAGTTTCGTATTTTACATAAACTGTCAATCATATGGAAATTTAAGCAACTTTCACACTATACCAGCTCACAGAAAAAGCAACATACACACTGATGTCATCAACAACCAGTGTTGCCAGAAAAATCTTATCTTAATACGTCCATTTGAGATATTGGGTCTTATCACGTACTTGAACATTCGCACGAATACGTACTATTTTCTGCGATTTCCTGCTCCCGTACCGAAAAAATTCGCAAAAGAGAGCGAAAATGTGAAATCCAGTCCTTGTCAAATGTTGCTATTTTCTGCTACACTATTTTGGCGAAGCAGAAAATCGCAAGCTTTAATTTTTTTACAGCTAGTATTAAATTAGAGTGGCAGCCATTGAAGCAACATTAAGAAAAATAAAAAATGTCGAAAAATGTGCAAATTAATTGTTCGGCAAGCACTTTAAGGGCCGTTTTTCTCAATTTTGAACCAGTGGTTAACAAAAAATCGTTTTCTCAATTTTCGGTTAATTCTTATCTGTCGGTTAAGTGCTGATTAAGTTAACGGCAAGTTGTGGTTCCGGTTAGCTGCTAATCAGAAGAAGAACTGAGTAAAGTAAACAATTTTATATTTATTTTACACACCAATTCAAAAACAAGAAATCTTTCTTCATATGGAGTAAAATTTGG
The DNA here is from genome assembly GCA_943735915.1 of Pherbina coryleti. Lineage (NCBI taxonomy): Eukaryota > Metazoa > Arthropoda > Insecta > Diptera > Sciomyzidae > Pherbina > Pherbina coryleti. Next base: position 66,237,155 of record OX030950.1, read on the forward strand.
CAGTCCATTTTTTTATCCACTTTTATTTCATTTCGCGGCAACATAATCACAAAACGTAAACACAAGACAGATGATATGAAGCTTTCGCGTATTCACAATTGAACAATTCACAATTAATGATTTAACCGGAGGTTGATTAATCAGCACTTGGTGAAACCGAATTTGTTTTTTCAGCTATCGTATGGTTAGTTATCTCCTGGTTAAGAGCTAGACTAACCGGACATTGAGAAAACGGCCCTAAGTATAATACAATGTAATAAGCAGTATTTTAGGGGTCATTCATAGACTACGTTACCAATTTAGGGGGGTGGAGGGGTTTTAAAATGTACTACGATAATAAACGATAGCGGGGGAGGGGGTCTCACATATAGTAACGTGACCAAAAATAAAAAAAAAACTTGAAATAATTGAAATCCTGACATCAGTTCAAGATTGTGTCCAAAATTTGTATTGCGGCTTGTATTTCGTTTCAAAAACATCAATCAATTTCTAATAAGTGAGTTTTATTTAATTTAAGATAAATTGGTATGAAAAGTACATACTATTTAAATAAAACAATTTTAAGGAAGCATACTTATAAGAACACTGAACTTGTTGCTGCACAGGTGCAGCCTTTACGGGTATTCTGTCAAACACCAGGCTAATTTCTTTGCATACAAAATGAGGATACACTTGAATGCATCCACATAGAATCCGTTGAAGAATTTTATTTCGAAGAGTCCGCAAAGTTTCCAGCTTCTTCAATTCCAGTGATTGATATCATCGTTTCTTGGATTGAAGATGGAATAGTTTTTATCGATGAAAATAATGAATATTAAACATTTTTTCTTAAAATTATCCAGTCATGATAGCACACCTAGCAAGAGCTAATCAAGGTAATAATATTTTTAATACATTTTTATTATATATTAAAAAATATATTATATTTTATAATATATTTAATATATTTTCAAATATTTGTTAATAAATTCATTTTTTTTATTTCATGTACTACGTTACTTTATAGGGGGAGGGGAGGAGTTTTAAAATGCACTACGAAGAGTAACGGAGGAGGAGGGGGGGTTAAAAAAATTTGAAAATCGGTAACGCAGTTTATGAACGAGCCCTTATATAATTTTTTCCAATAAAAAATAGTTTATTGTCTTCCTTAGATATCGACTACAGAATGTTTTTGACGTTTCATCAAAAGTTGCAAATTTTTGCAAAAACCTGTTCCCGTACTTTTTGCAATTTTTCACGCAATGAGAGCATTTTTTGGCTTACTCTCTCAAATTTTGCAACTTGCGAATTTTTGCTGCAAAAGTACGGGAACAGACCTATTATAAAGGGCGGTTAAATTTTAAGGGCCGATGTTGATTTTGAATAAAACTCAAATTATTTAGAAAATTATTGTCATTTCTTTTTATTATGATAATATTGGTATGGTTCAATTATAAATGGAACAAAATATCAGCCAAATGGCCGCCGCGACCTTGGCAGCACACCTCCATCCGATGTTGCAAATTTTCGATGACGCTGAGGCATAACTGAGGTTCTATGCCGTTAATGTGCCGAATTATCTCATCCTTTAGCTCTTGAATTGTTGCTGGCTTATCGACGTACACATTTTGTTTCAAATAAACCCAAAGAAAGAAGTCCAACGGTGTCAAATCACATGATCTTGGCGGCCATTGGCCCAAAATACACTGTAGTGCTCAGTCTGCGTGAGCAGTCAATCATTCAAAAACACACTGCACTGATCAGTCCGCGTGAAACCAGTTTTATTTCGTGTACATGAACTGTGTTTGATTGTATTAGTGTGGTAAATTTTGTGAACCCCTAAATAAAATATGATGATTTGACTTAAGCCCTAACCAAAATAGACGAAACGAGACGATTGCAACTTGCCGAACGTTTGCATTCGTTACGTCTGTTTTGACATTTAACCCAAAATGAAACGAGTACCTCCAATCGTCTGAAAAAAGAAGAAGACTACTCTGCACAGCTGTTGTTGACGAGTTGAGACGCTAAAAGTTCGGTTCTTACGGAACAAACCGTCTCGTCACACCGTTTCGTTCAGTTCGTTGAGTTTGCGTTTGCTTATTTTGGGTAACAACATTGAATTGCATTTAAGCGAACATTTTTGTCTTCACTCGTTACGTAGCGACTCGTCTATTTTGGTTAGGCCATGATACAATTACCAGGTAGTATTATTCGCTGAAAATCAGCTGTGGAAAAACTGTCAATATGGGCATATAGTGTCAAAATATAGCGAGTAGGTGCAAACAATGTTGCTTATTGTGTTATTACAAATGAAAATAGCGCGATTTTTGTAACAATTTTTCATATTTTTGAAATTAAAACTTTTTTTAGCGGGTTTAGCACTTTTTGGTTAAGAGTAAAACAATAGAATCGCGATATCATCAAGTTGCTTACATCAAGAACGAATTTGTTTCTATATGTTTCAAGCGTGATACATACATACAAACATACATATAAGAACTTTTGCGCTATGGCGGACACTGCCAACACAGTTGTACTTATTTTTATATTATACAACGGTGTACAACTATATACTAACTTTTCTAACAATTTGTTGGTGTTGTTGGGTTTTGTTGTTATTGTTGATGCAGTCTTCAAATAGTTTTTAAGGTTTCCATGAGGGAGTCTTAATAAAATAAAGATGAATACTTCAATTTAATCATTTCATTATATTTGTATTAAATATAAAAAACAAAACAAAACCTAAACAGAGATTTAATTTCTAAAAATTTTAAATGATTGGTTTAAGTATAAAAAACAACAATATCCCCTTTTACTTCTTGCTGTGATTGCAATACTGCTATTTGACACTATATGCCCACAGCAACGAGTAAAAGTAGCGATTAATACTACCTGGTAATTGTATCATGGGTTAGGCCTTTATATGTGCGTGTCAGTCAATCGTCACTACAGCTTTTTCGGTGAGTGAAATTTCACGCACTTCACGTCCGATGACTCACCTCCCTTGCCTTAGAAACCCGGTTTCACGCAGACTGAGCACTACAGTGTATTTTGGGCCATTGAATTTGTCGCGCAAAAGAGCCATTGCTTCGTTAGCTGTGTGGCAAGTGGCACCATCCTGTTGAAACCACATATAGTCCACATCCATATCTTCCCATTCAATTCTTGAACAGCGAATAAGCGGACTAACAATACAATTAGAAATAAACAGAAAAATAAATATGAGGAAATGGTGTTTTCCTCACAGAGTACGTGTGATAAAGTATTTGTTAGAGCAAGACAGAAAGTGTTTTTTGATGTTTCGTGTTTCGAATATGTAAACAATGAAAATTGTCGTGTAGTAAGTTTTCACATAACACAGATTCAACATTTACTGTCTTCACTTGAAATTGAATATCAATATTGAAATCCGATTTAATTTTAATTTAAATTACACACGCACACACACACACACACAATTAATTTATTCCAGAAGAATTAAAAGAATATATCCGTGGCGGTGGCGCAGTGGGTAGAGTGCATTGCCCATACACCAGAGAAAAAAAAAAATAACTGGTCATTTCAGCCCTTGAAAGGACTTTGACCTAGCTTCTTATGATCGATTGTGTTGTGCGTGTTATTAAGTTTGTACACAATTGACCGAGAAACGGACCTACAGGCTTAGAGCCTGAACAGAATCAAAAATCGTTGCGGCGTCCGATCTTTGTTGTTGGAAAATACATGCAAAATGTAGAAAAAAACGCAGCTCTTTTTCCGCAACGATAAATCGCACAATTAGAATCTATTCTATTTCTTCTCTTGCGACCGACGATCCTCTCTCTGAGTGCCATTTGTGTTGCCATATTTTTGCTAAGAATTGGCTGTGTTTCATGAAGTTTGCTTGGTTTTTTGTTATCTTCTGACATTTCTTGTTTGTGTGTGTTGTATTCACACAATTGAAGAGACCAATACATTGAAATGAAATAGAAAAAATAAATAAAAAAATACTAAATAAAAGCAACTTTGAATCGTTAATCGCAAACGCATCATTCTGGACACATTCTCTGCGTTCGACGACCAGAGAGGAACGTTGGTCGCAACGATTTTTGATTCTGTTCAGGCTCTTACGCCGACTCCGAACGGCGATGAACGAAAATATTCTTATTCTCAAGAAGCTTTAGAGCCTGAACAGAACCAAAGCGGCTGTCGGTTGTCGGATGCGCTGTGATACAAAATATATGAAAATATATGCAGCCGCCAAAAATTAAATGGCCGTAGAAATCCGCGACGGAAAAACGCCAGAATAGAATCAATTCTATTTTTTCTCCGACGGCTGGCGGATCTCTCTTTGAGTGGCGTAAGTGTTGCCATATTTTAGCTAAGAAAAGGCTGTGTTCAGTGCTATTTGCTTAGTTTTTACCCATGGTATAATAATACAAGGTAGCATTGACAACTGCTTATTTTCTCTTCTGCAAGAAAACATCTCCTGTCAAAAACAGCTTTTTGTGGAAATACATCAGCAGCTGCTGTGGTTGTTGTTTTTTTTCACTTCAACGTTTTCAACATTGCTTGTGTTTTCAATGGCGGTTTGTGAGCGCTCTCTTTTTGAGTATATTTTTTGACCGGAGATGTTTTCCCAATGGCCAACTCACACGGGATTGCTTGATTGGCAATCAATGAACTTTTCTTACTCTCTTTCACATGCTGATTGTTGGAAGCTCACACGACACGCCAATCATAATTTTGCATTTCTTTGAAAATTTTATTTCGTAACCTAGCAACACTAGTCACATTGCTGATTGCCGACATGTACAGCAATCTCATAATGAACAAATTAATATTGCTGCAATCTGTGTTCATCCGCTCCGGCTCTCAGAGCTTTTGATAGTTTCACATTGAAAGCAACAACAAAACGATTAGATTGTTTGATTGCCAATCACCGTGTGAGTTGGGGACAAACAACTGTCAATGCTACCTTGTATTATTATACCATGGTTTTTACCATGAGCTGACGTTTTGTTTTGTGTGTGTGTGTTGCATTCCATGAGCTAACATTTCGTTTTGTGTGTATGTGTGTGTTGAATTTGTAGCATTTACACAACGAAAAGCAACGCTGATCCGACAACCGCTCCTATTGTGGACGTGTTCTCAGCGGATTTATCCGAGAGAGGTCCGCCAACCGACAGCCGCTTTGGTTCTGTTCGGGCTCTTACATGGCATTTTGATTACTCTCTGAGGTTTGCCATTGTCTGCAGAGAGGTGGCGGCCGTACAGAAAAATAATTTTTAATTCAAATAATTGACATAGAGGCAACGCACTTTAACCAACTACGCCACGGACGCCACCTAATACACCACAGAACCCTTGTTTAATTACATCCGATACAGAAAGGTTTTTCAATTGAATTAATTTTTTTGTTCGGCCGTCACCTCTCTGCAAACAATGGCAAACCTCAGAGAGTAAATACTGCCATGTAAAGCTTCTTGAGAACATGTACATTAGCCTATAAATAGCTGTATGCATGTATTCGATACAATAAAGTGCATCGAGCATTTGACTGTCTTGTTCTCTATTTACTTTATTCTTTAAAGCAGTTTCGGCCAAAAAAATACATACACAGTTCTTTCAGTTTTGTAGTAGTGTGCGCCCAAGTGAGAGCAAAGAATCTCTCTTTGGCTTACACTGTGAAAATTTGACTTCGCAGGAGGCTTCAAGAAATTTCTTATTATTAACATTAAGCAGCATTCTAAATGAATGCAGGTATATGAAAGTGAATTAAAATTAATGAAATTTCTTACTAGGTAAATAATGTGCAACATTATTTATTGTCTAGGGGCCGCGTTATTTATAATAATTACTAATAACATTAATATTAATATTTTATTAATAATATCAGTATGCATATATTTATTATTAATATCAATAAATAAATAAATAACTGGTAATTTCAGCCCTTGAAAGGGCTTATTATGATTAATTGTGTTGTGCGTGTTATTAACTTTGTACACAATTGACCGAGAAACGGACCTACAGGTTTAACGCCGACTCCGAACGGCGATGAACGCAATGTTCTTATTCTCAAGAAGCTTTACATGGCATTTTGATTACTCTCTGAGTTTTGTCATTGTCTGCAGAGAGGTGGCGGCCGTACAGAAAAATTATTTTAATTCAAATAATTTTCTGTCGCTGCTGGGGTTCGAACCTGGGTCTCCTGTTAATAATATTTATTGTTAATAAGCACTTTATTATTCCAGAAAATGTCAAAGAAAAGACAAAAGCATGTCACTAAGATCGGTTGTCGAAAACAAATGACAACAAAAATGCAAAATGCTGCTTTATATTAAGTACTAGCTTTTCCCGGCGCGCGTTGCTGCACCCTGCAACTATATGGGAACATAATAGGTATATTCAAAACTTTTCTTAGACTCATAGTTTGACACCAGTGTTATTTTCCACTGCCCGTTACAGTTTCCCAGTAGCAGGAGATCACCAAATAGTAACTCCATTTTGAGTTTGTATGTAAGTATTGCTACTTTTACTTTCAAAGCTATTCGATAATACAAATTTTAACTGTATGGGCGGAGCCACACCGTCTTATATAATGCTCATCCCAGTTTTCTAGTAGATGGACATTGCCCTAGTACAGTTGCCGACAGTAAGCATACAGACTAAATTACCAAAATGTAGCCCAATCAACGAAAACCGTAGGAAATATAGCATTTTTATTGATTTTTTGGCGGTAAAAGGGGGTGTGACAGAAATTTAAGTCATCTCGTACTTGAAAAAAATGTACTGCCAAAATTTTAGCTCTATCGCCTCAGTAATTTTGAAGTTTCCAGCCATCACACAGACAGCGTTTTGCTTTTTGTATATAAGTACTAGCAAATACCCGCTGCTTCGCCGGCGATAAAAATATTAAATATCATTAAAAACTTTAAATCTTAAAATTTAACAGCCGTATTCATATTGCAGTGGGAAGAGTGTAAATAATGGTTTGTGTATTAGATAAATTCAGTGACTTGTTATTTATTTGTAGCAATTTTGTCAAGATTTTGATATTTAAAAATCAATAGTTTTTCTAAGCCATCTGCACTGAAATAATTGTCATTTTATTATTTTTTTTTTTTTATAAATATTTTGAAATCTTTGACAAATTTTCTTGTTTTTATTTTCTTTTTTTGGAAATTTTTTATATATTTTGAATTTTCTTGACATATTTTCCAAATGTTTGAAATATTTTGAAGAATTTTAATTATTGTTGACAATATTTGTGCTCAAATGAGAGCAAATAATTTAAAAACTGTTTTATGAGAGGTGTGTTATAAACCTTAAAAAAAAAAATTAAATTTCAACCATATTTAAAAATCCTCTAATTTATAAACAAACATTTTCAAACACTTTTTGACATTTTGTTTGTTTTTAATACATTTTGAAATAATTTGATACGTTTTGACAATATTTGTTGTGCTCAGACAAACAAATTTTTAAAATGCTTTATCGAGGGTTTATTGAAGGTTTCAACCATTTTTAAAATTCTCTTATTTATCAAACATTTAAAAGAGCTTTTGAAAGCTGTTGAAACGTTCAACATGAAAAATGTTTTGAAATTTTTTTTCGATTTTTTTCTTATGAAGGCTTTGTAAGAGGCTCATAATTTTTTATGAATACAGCCGTTTGAATTTCGGTAAACTTGTATATTTGTGTTGGAGCGACTTAGTTGTTCCATCCGAATAAAGTAACCAGTTAACTAATGTAATAAAAAATAACTAAAGTAATAAACTTTCTGTATCTTCCTGATCATTTTTTTTCATGCATTGGTTCACTTTTCATAGCGCTGTGACTATTGGGGTACTCACAGTTTTGTTTTATCGGGTGTGTTAACTACGCCGTCTGTTAACTCTAAAACATTTTGCCATGTGGTAACTATTTTCGATTTTGTTTTGCATGTAAAAAAGAGATAAAACAAACTGGTAAAATTGCCTTGCTTTCCAACATGTTTGTTTTTCGTAGCAAACTGGCATTTCTGAAAGGTATTTTTATTTTATTGAAAAATCAATAAATCAAAGAAAGCTTCTCTTGTTATTTTTATTTTATTGAAAAATCAATAAATTAAAGAAAGCTTCTCTTTTCAAAAGGCGTGTCAATTTTAGAATGAACTACGTGTAGGGGTTCTCACAATTTGATTGAAGTATCGTTTTAAAGTTACTATATATCAACTTTAGAAGGGATCTGTAAATACCCTATATATGAAAATCTTGTTTATACGTAAAAATATCAGCTGTAAGAAAAAAAAAATATATGACGGCCTTAGAGAATTGTTATTTTAAAATTAAATATATCTTTCGTTTAAGCTGATAAATTTCATCAAAACATTTCAACAAAACATCGACACGGAATTTTTGTCGATGCTTTTATAAAAGTGGCAGTATTTTTACATTCAAAAAGGTGGCAGCATTGGTACCGCACTCAATACATGTTGCTGTCTTTTTTTTTCTTTTTTGTGGACCTTCCCACCGGGAAAAAAAAATCAATTCTCTTCTCCAATATAGATTCTAGAATTGATTATTTTTAACACCCCATCGGGAAAAAGATGCAATTTTATATAAAAATAGAATCAATTCTCTTCTCCAGTATAGATTCTAGAATTGATTATTTTTACATGCTGATGTCCTACAAAGAATAGTACATTCTTTTCTCGCTTTAAGTGGAATCGCTACAGAATCGTTTTTTTTCACTTTTTAAATAGATTCTTCTCATATATGTAATCATGGTTGAATAAATTAGGTTGTCTCGTGGCTGATCGTACTCTCTTCTCAGTACACATAATTGTTAAAATCAATGAAAAGCTAGAACAACAACTTCATCGGCTTTGCATGTTATCAATTTACGCATTCAGATTTTGTATGAGTTGTCAACTTCGATTCGACATTTATTGGAACTCGCTCTCACCCATGCGACAATCTTATTTATTAAACCATGTATGTAATACTTCAATATTGGCAGCAAACTAAATTTTTAATGAGTTTCAACTACGAAATCAAAGAGAGATAGCCTACATAAGATTTTGTTGTTTGTATTAGTATATTTAAATATACTACTACTATACGTCAACGGGGCGGTTGTTAAGAAAAATGTCTACCCAAACATAAAACAAAACAAAGCATACATATTTGTTTTGCATAAATCATAGGTACGCACCATTATAAAACAATTATAAGACCAACGCGTGAAATATGATAAAAATTTAAAAAGAAAAATTCAAGCAAACAAAATTTAAACCATAAAAATTTAAACAACAGAAATTTTAAATGAAATTTTTGACAATGAAAGCACCGCTCCTGAGTTTTTTTGTTATAAAATTAAATTTCGAGTACATAAAATAAAACCAAAAATAAAAAAATAACTGGTAATTTTAGCTATTGAAAGGACTTTGACCTAGCTTCTTATGATCAATTGTGTTGTGCGTGTTATTAAGTTTGTACACAATTGACCGAGAACCGGACCTACAGGTTTAACGCCGACTCCGAACGGCGATGAACGGAATGTTCTTATTCTCAATTAGCTTTACATGGCATTTTGATTACTCTCTGAGGTTTGCCATTGTCTGCAGAGAGGTGGCGGCCGTACAGAAAAATCATTTTAATTCAAATAATTTTTTGTCGCTGCTGGGATTAGAACCCGGGTCTCCAGGTTCGTTGACATAGAGGCCACGGACTTTTAACCAACTACGCCACAGACGCCACAATTTCGGGTACATTCACAGTACAGTGTACTGCCAATATAGAAGTATTACATATATGATTATTTTAAATAAAATGTATTAACTTTCGGAAATAAGAAAACAAATCAAAACAGACTGATGCTTTTCTCATTTATACCAGAATTTGTTTTAGAATCAGTTCGTTTTTCACTTATCAAAAAAGCAAGCAAGGAATCTAAAAACATTTTATATATTAGAAATAATTATATGGGTCGTAATCGATTATGGCTGGAATAAAAACGAATCAGTAAACTTTTGCTTGATAGATTCCAATTCATAGGGTTTGCTATAAATGTATATATTCTTTGGAATACATTCTAAAATGTTAGCAATAGAATTCATTCTATTTACGATTTTTGTTTCTAGAATCCATTTTCATTTTGCCGGTGGGACGCTGACGTCCTACAAATAGTAGTACATTCTTTTCTCGCTTCCATATGAATAGCTACAGAAATCGATTCTTTTATTCACTTTTTAAATGCATTCTTTTAAATAAAAAGTATTCATTTTCGCAATTGAGAAAACAAATTAGAACAGACTGTTGCTTTTCTAACTTATGCCAAAATTTGTTTGGTAGATATATTCGTTGATATATTGGTTGATATAAACTTTTGATTGATATATTCCAATTCATATGTTTTGCTTTAATTTATATATTCTTTGGAATACGTTCTAAAATGTAAGCAAAAGAATCTATTCCATTTACGATTTTTTTTTTTTAATCAATTCTCATTTTCCCGCTGGGTTGTTGACTTTTATATATGATGCTCAAAAAGGGTTTGAAAATAGAGCTTTTGTCTCACAGCGATTTTGACATATTGTTCTATCTCATATATTCGTCAAAATTAGAGTGCTGATATATTGTTATATGAGCGAGAAAATATATAGAGGAAATTAAATTTCAAAATAAAAAAACTCAGGAGCGGTGCTTCCATTGTCAATAATTTTTATTTGAAATTTTTGTTGTTTGAATTTTTTGATTAAAATTTTGTTTGTTTAAATTAAATCATATTTCAGGCATTCTTATAATTGTTTTATAATGGTGCGTACCTGTGCTTTAGGAAAAACAAATATGATTTGTTTTCTTATATGTTTGGGGCAAGCGTTTTCATAACAACCGCCCCTGTGACGGTTTGACTTTTTATTTTTTGTGTAGTAATTTTCATATATTCAAATATACTAACACAAACAGCAACATCTTATGTTGTTATGGCTGTCTCTCTTCGATTTTAGAGTTGGAATACTGAAGTATTACATTTACATATGTTCTACCTTATTAGCTTTGGGCACAACCTTTTTTTGAGATGCACAGAGTTTTAATGAGAAAATTTTTTCTCTCTGAGAATAAGAATAAAGAAATTGTATGGTTATTCTCTTTGAATTTTAATTAATTATTTAAACAATGGTTATTAAATTTATATATTCCATGTCCCAACTGGGCACCATAGCTATCCTAGTGAAAAATAATTTTTGAAATAGCGCCTGCCATTCTCAAGCTTTTCGCAGCCGAACATACGTGAGTCTTCTTTTATATAATAGTATAGATATTTTGGATAAACATTATTGGCTATAACTTTTGATTGGCAAGAGATACTTAGATAATTTTTTCTAATAAATTAATTTTTTAGCTTATAAATTTATTCAAAAATATGAAACCACAATATTGGAAAAAAAAATTTCTTCAAAAAAAATCAAGGGGTAGGCCTTGTTTTTTGAATCACAAAAATGGTTTTTAATTTTTGCGTAAAATTGAAACAACTTTTACTTAAAAATGTTATAACTTTTAAATAGAGTTAAAAATTTGAGAATTTGAATTTAAATTATTATTACAACAAAAATAATTTTTGAGTCTGTTTTTGAGGAAAACTCCAAAATTTCAGACCTTTTTTGAAAAAAATATTTAAAATATATATTCTCATTTGACGGTATTTTTGCAATAAGGTTTTCATAGTATTTTGATGAAGCTTTAAGATAAAAAAAAATTTAACACAATATATAAAAAAGATATTTGAATCGAAAGTCACAAAATTGAATATCTGATTGTTTTTTTTCGTTATTTTGTGTAACGATGTTGAATTAAATATATCGTTGTAGTAAAATTTTTCATAGTTTTCAAGATATGTTCATGTTTTTGATATCAAAATAACGGAAATTTTTTTAATTTTACTAAATTTAGGAAATATTTTATATTTTGTAAATATTTGCACATCTAACCTAAGAAAACAACTAAAAATATGCGATTTTGTAAAAAATTTGTACTACTGCACCATCTGGTGTCCAAGGTGGTTCAAAGAAGATAGTGCTAAAAAACTTATCGTACCTGAAAACTACTATATACCAATTTTTATTCTAATCGCATGAGCGGTTTGGGAGTTTTAGGTGGTTTTGTAAAAAATTTGTAGAAAAAAAATTTGGTGGTTTTGTAGAAAATGAAGTAAAAACACTAGTTTTTAGAGTTTGTAAAATGTTTATCCTATCAATAGCTCACAATGACTCACTGAACTTTAAACAATAGAGATTTGAATTTCTTTGATGGCTGCAGCCATCGCATCAGAATTTATATTCGGTTCTTCTTTCCACTTTTTTTTAGGCGACGGCATTCTAAAATTTTATCTGAATTTGGACGAAAATTTCGGAAACTATTTTTACTAGTATACTAATTTTTTACTTTTTTTTACTTTACTTTACTTTACTTTTATTACTAATATACTAATTTTAAACACTATTTTCAATCATATAAATGACAATTTTTTACTGAAAATCTTTTCGGAAGGTGGGCCACCGTTTTGTTCAGTAGGTGGGCAGGCACGCCATCATGACATGACGTGAAATATTTTTTCCATTTCTCAATATTGTTTGATTGCTCGTTGAATTGGGAAAAATAAACATTAAACATAGAATTCTACTCATATTCAACTTTATTTATCGATAAGAAAAAAAGTGAATAACACTCTGAAATTCACTAAATAGAGAACTATTTTTGATCAACTTCGTTTTATTCGAATATTTTATTTCTCAACGGCCGTGGGGCTAAAGCAGCACGCGCATTCATCTCAACGATTTATCAAATGTGAACATTCAATGAGAAGTAGGTGGGCCTGTTCAGCAGGTGGCCATCATTATTTCTTTTCAAAAATTGCATAAAAAATCGTTATTGGTATAAATATTTGGGTGGGATTTTTTGTGGGTTTTTCGTGTCATTTTGGTGGGATAAACAGGTCTAAGTCGGGATGTGATCGGGATTTTTTACTTAATCAGAATCACATCACTGGTATAAGCAAACATAATACAGCATTCTCATACAAAAAAGTGCTCACTCGCATATCAACACATTTCAACACATTTCAATTTTACTTTATATGCTCGCTTTGAAGAAGTTCTCGTTTGTCTTGTTTTCGATATGCTTAATGCTCATTTGTTCTTGGTCTCTATATTGTTAGTGTTTAAATGCTGTTAAAGATAAGAGTTGAATAGAGTGAGCATGCAAAAACAAACGAATGTCTTGCAAACACACCCGTGCAGCACTTTATTAGCCTAGCCGTTCGTAGTTGGCATAAACCTAGTAGGTCCAGTTCTCGATCAATTTTATTCAAACATTTAATTTACAACACAATTTGATCATAAGAAGTTCGGTCAAAGTCCTTTCAAGGGCTAAAATGGCAAAATTTATTATTATTTTATATCAAGGGCGCATTCAGTTCTGAAGGTGGTCATCTGACTGCCTCTCTGCTGCAACTCAAACGCCAACTCTTCCCATTGCAGCTCCATGCAAAGTAATTGAACGCTTTAGGACCTCTTGGACCACATAACAATCGGACAATAGGATTCAAAGACTAAGGAGTGTTAACCATAAGGATAACACAACAATGTTTGTCAAAGGATTTCTCAAATATGCCATAGATTCTTGGATACAGAGGTATTGTCAAAAACAAAATAGAATTACCATTAGTAGTTCACAGAAGGTATCATCCAAGTACGCTAAATTTAGCAGTTTTAAAATAAGCCTTACGAGCAAATTCAGATGGATGTATAATACTTCAGATCAAATACTTAAACTAAAGTATGGAAAAGTGCAAATAAAAGAGTAGACGAAGAATCCCAGAAAGCAGCACAAAGAGTTTAGTAGTAAGCCTCAAATACCCTTCTCAAAACTATCCTCAGAACCTTAATGGTCTTTTAAAACCAATAGCTTTCCTACCTTTTGTCCTCGCAGTACACAAAATCCACATCCATCTATACCTGACTCGAAACATCCACTGAACTCTGTGCACCTAACACTTAGTATTGTCAACACCAAACCAAAAATTGATTATAAACGTCAGATCGAACCAGTTTCCTTTAACCTTACCCCCAAATCGCACTCCTCGCCTATTCAAACTGCACCAACTCATATTAGAATAAGGTAAAATATAGCTATTTCAATACTTACCACTCAAAACTTCTTTCCAAAATATCCACTTCCATCCAAAGACAAATATTCTAATCCCTTACCTATTCCAACTCCACCCACATTCAACTAAAATCCGAATAAGAAATATCTCAATTTTATTCGTTCTCATATAATCAAATCATCACATTCAGCTGCTCCAATTATATCGATAACTTCAAGGAGATCGGCAAGTCAATTTGTACGCTATGAGCACAAATAACCCTATTGTAGAGAAAATTGTACTAGAGCTAAAAAAAACTTTGACTCTGTTAACGTAAATCGTAAATCTCGCGGCTACCCATCGTCTTTGTTTAAAGTAAATGTTAATTCTTCCAACCCTCATGAAATAAGCAACTTATATCATAATTTTAAGGATCATTTCAAGGAGGTCTTTTGCCAACTTATTACCCAAATTTAACTTCCTTCCCTCCTTCTCCTTCAACTTTTATAGTTAAAAGTTTCAATTTAACGCATGAAGAGATTTCTATTTCTCAAATGAACCAGGCTCTGACCGCATAGCTACAAGCTTCCTGATGAAATGCTTATATCAATTACTTTCGCCACAATACATTATTTTTAACAAATCACTGTCTCTTAGCATATTTCCTTCATATTGGAAATCATCTCATCTTGCACCAATTTACAAGAATGGTGATAAAAGGTCAGTTGAAAATCATAGAGGCATATCAATTTTGTCAGCCATTCTAAAACTATTTGAAAATTTATTTGTAATAACCTAACAAGTCTCATCATTCCAAGTCTAAACGTGCAGCAACACGGTTTCCGAAAAGGGTATTATTGATCATGGTATCAGATGATTTAGTCCAAATGGGAAAAGGGCACTAAATCGCTGATATTTATATTGATTTCAGTAAGGCATATATAAATTAGAAAAATTTGCTATTGCGTGGCTTAACTCAGTTGGCTAAAATCATATCTCTATGGCAGATCCCAGTATGTCAAATTCCAATTAATTCTATGGAATGAAATTATAGTATCCTCAAAAGTCCCACAAGGTAGCCGCCACCTTGACCCTATTCTTTCCAACATATTCATATCCGACCTGTAATACGTTTTGAACGATATCCCACATCTCATATACGCAGATGATTTAAAAATTTACCTACTACGCATATACTAGATATGCCGACCGTACCTGCTTTTTTCAGTGTGCTGCATTTACATTGCTTTAAATTCGCTAACCAATTTATTGTTGCGTTACAAAACATAGCGTTCAAGAAAATGTACATTGATAAGCTTTATCTATTGTTATTCCTCGAGTGTTTTTGTTTTTGAAATTATCAATAGTGTGAAGATGTCACCTGAAAGATGAGAAAAAGTTTTATAATTATATTTTGTTGTTGTTGCGTTTCTATGTTTTTGTATTGTCAATAGTTCTAATAACTAATAAGTAGCAAAAGTACTTGTGGAAAAGGGAATTATATGTGATTTTAGTTGACGTATTTGCTAGCGTACTACATGTAGTACGACTTTAAAATTCAAGAAAAAAAAAATGATTTTTTTAAATTTTCTTCATTTTTGCAATACATTGGTGTCAGAATAAAAGAATTTTAGAAAAGTGCAAAGATTATTGCACCAGCAAGTCCGTCGGCATATCTGGGTTAAATCAGAGATAGTCAAATCAGAGTAATGGTGTTACCAAAATGAACGAAGCCTTAATGTCAAAAAAAGCAATGTTATAAGCTTTTCTCGTAGGATCAGCGTCACAAAATATGCATACCACCTCAACAGTACCGATCTTAAAAGGGTCAATTATACAGTGGATCTTGAAGTTGTCTTGGACAGCAAGCTTCACTTTAATCTTCACTATGATAAGGCCTTGTCAAGAGCACAGCTAGGGCTTATAAAATGGCAAACAAATGAATTTAAGAATATTAGGGTCACCACATCCTTGTAAATATTAGTACGACTAATACTTGAATATGCCTGCATAATCTGGAATCCCGCTTTTGCACAACCAAATGCGGCTCCTAATGAACGTTTCTGTATTTGTGTGAATCAACACAAATATGAAAAGTGATTTATTTATGAGGAACAACACCTCAAAATCAACAGCTGACTTTGGCATTTAGCTCACTGTATTTCCAGTATGAGCCTACTTTGTTGTTGATGGCGTAAAAAAATGAGTTGCGTATTTTACTAAGTACCATGATACAATTATACAAGGTAGGAGTGACAGTTTTTTCCTCTTGCACCAACTTTCAAAAATAGTAACTCTGTCTGTTCTCACGAGCAGCCTGTCCAAAGCCAGATAAAGGAAGATGGTCGCAGGCAACGGGTTCGCCCTATCCTGTGTAAATGTAGAGGGACTGCCCAGTTCCTGGAGTTGGTCGCCCAATCTGGGGAGAAGGTGGACCGTTTGACTAGATCAACGGTAGCGTATGCCTACGAAGGAATAGCAATGATCCTTAAAATTTTTAAGCACGGGGATAGTCGTTACGCTCGACAGACGTACTGTCACAATTTCCACCGGCACATTGGATTTGTGGTCTCTAGATAGTCTTAAAAAGACTGCTAAAACGATAGTTTATATTATGCATAATTTGCTGTATAAAGAGGTGTCAGAATTGGGTACTCCGAAGTGAAAAGTATATCTTTGTAGCCTCGGTGTGCCAGTTTGAAAAGGCGCAAATAGTGGTGACCATGTGTCACACACAGTCAAAACTGATGTGGTCTACTCTGTAGCACGTCCAATAGTGGTGGCTTTTTCCTTCACAGTCATGAGTGATCAATGTAGATGTGTCGGTGTGTGTTGGTGCGTGTCGAGGTTAATCCCTTTTGCCCGGGGAGAGTATCGTTGGGCTGGCCCTTCGGGGAGTGTCGTGCTGGCTGTGGTAGTTCAATGTCGCGAACAGGTCTTTGATCGGCGGGGAGTTGCGCTAATCAACCGGGTGGCAATGCCCTCAAATTTTCAGAGACGTTAGATGGGTCTCGATTTCCACCAATAAATGTGGATGGTGACCCAACTAATCATGCATAATTGGTACTGTTGTGTTCCAGCATTGGTTGCTATCCATACAGTATATTTATTAATTTAAAAACACACTTAAGTGTGGTGTGTAACCGGTGTTGAAACTACTATGACAGGGCGTTGGTCGCATCTGGAGTCATGGAAGTGACGCTCAGGAGAGGGATGATGGACGTCGTATATCTACTAGCTTGGCACAGACGTCCTGAAGATTTATCTGATGGGCATCAATTGCATGAACCTCGACCCCATTGCCATGGAGCAACGTGGAATTAAGCCTATACGGCAGGTGCCCGCGTTTTCAGATAATGAATTTCAATCTGTCAAAAATAGTATAAATTAGAGTTTTATATTTTCCATATCATTTTCACATAAAATCTCGATGAAAAATTTAATAAACTAACGTTACAACAAAAGCTAATAAATAATCAAAAGAAACATCCGAAAAATAAGTACAAAAATCTGTTGCTGTGAGATATGAGATTTGACCATGAAATTAATAGACAGAAGTTCTAGGCTAGAAACATAAAATTCAACATTTAATAACTTAAACAAATTGCTCAAAAAACAAAATATAAATATGTACGTTAATAGGAAGGAGTTGTATAGGAAACATTACATTTATCCAAAAGCATATTTAAATAGACTTAATGAAAGGGCGTGCATAATTTTACAACTTGTTTTTTCCTCAGTGTAGGTTTGATTCCAAATACGTTTCCTAAGTTCGAGATTTTTCAAAATCAGATTAAAACCGTGCAAACTGAATATATGAAAACGGTTGAAAACTTGAAATTTCAAAATCTAATGAAAACACCGCTTACTTCCAATACAAAGTGATGTCATCAATATAGCAAAACATTAAAAAAACGGCGTGTCTTTATCCTTGTCCTTACTCTTGTCTCTTACATTTTCTTTGTTCACAAACTTATCCTCATCCTTATATTTACTTTATCTTATACTTGTTTTATATATTTCTCAAATGCCGTTGCATAAGCTAGCTTCGAGATCTGACGACTCCATCATTTATTTTTTTTTATTTATGTCGTATAAATCCAAGCCAAGTATAAATCCTTCATTTCTGTTTAATAATATTCACAGTGCCGCTATGCTTACAGAGTTATAATTCCATGCTTTGCCGTCGTATGCTTGATGCATTTTTGACCATGTAGCGGCTCTCTCTGCGGCCTCGTGACCCGTGAATCAATTCATTGTCTGCTAAGGAATAAAGATATTCACAAAACCTTCTATACACAGTAATAATGTGCACTATGTTAGTGCAGTGTATTTCAGTGTAGCCATTACATCGAACAAAAATGTTCTGTACGAAGAGAAGCTAACAATAATTGCATATTTTGAAAGCTCTTCGTTAGTGTCGTTGTGTTTTGAAAGTTTTGATATGAAATAAAATATCAAACCACAAAACGACACTGAATTAAAAAGTGCACCATGCATCCTCAACGAAATCGTTTTCTGTTTCCTAAGGGGCTTACAAGTATGACCCTCTTTACTACTTACTACTTATCTGGCGCTTACAACCGTAAGTCGGTTTTGGCCTCGTATAAGAAATTGCGCCAGCCATTTCTGTTCTGCGCTTGCTGGCGCCAGTTGGAAACACCAAGCGTGGTCAGGTTATCCAACACCTAAACCTTCCAACGAAGATGTGGGCGTCCTCTTCTGCGTTGACCACCACCGGGCACCTAATCGAATATTTTTTTCGCTGGAGCGTCGTTTTCCATTCGCTCAACATGACCTAGCCAGCGGAGCCGCTCGATTTTAATGCGCTTAACTATGTCGATGTCAGCGTACAGCTCATACAGCTCGTGGTTCCATCGAATTCGGTACTCGCCATTGACGCAGATTGGACCGAAGATTTTACGAAGGATCTTTCTCTCGAAGGCTCCCAGAGTCTTTTCATCAGAACTGCTCAACGTCCAGGTTTGTGCTGCATATAATAGGACGGGCATGATTAGTGACTTATAGAGCGTGAGTTTTGTTCGTCGAGAGAGGGCTCTGCTTCTCAATTGCCTACTCAGCCCAAAGTAACACCTGTTGGCAAGAGTTATCCTTCGCTTTATCTCAATACTGACATCGTTGAAAGAGTTTACGCTGGATCCCAGGTAGACGAAGTCCTTAACAACCTCGAAGGAGATGTTGTCAACAGTGACGTGGTTTCCAAGACGCTGGGACTGTTTATTTGTTGACACTAGGTATTTCGTCTTATCTGCATTCACTGCAAGACCCATTCGACTCGACTCTTTCGCTAATCTGCAGAATGCTACGCTGACTTCACGCGTATTATGGCCAATGATTTCGATATCATCAGCATACGCCAGCAGCATAATACTTTTGTTGAATATCGTGCCACTGCGTCTCAAATCAGCAGCTCGGATGATCCTCTCCATCATCAGGTTGAAAAAGTCGCACGATAAGGAATCACCTTGTCTGAAACCTCGTTTGGTATCGAATGGAGGAGTGAGATCCTTCCCGATCTTAACTGTGCTGCTGGTGTTGCTCAGTGTCATTCTGCAAAGACGGATGAGCTTTGCAGGAATACCAAATTCAGACATGGTGGAGTATAGATGATTCCATATTGGACTGTCGAAGGCGGCTTTATAATCGATAAAAAGATGGTGTGTGTCGATTTGTTTTTCTAGGGTCTTCTCCAAGATTTGTCGTAGCGTAAATATCTGGTCTATGGTGGATTTACCAGGTCTGAAGCCACACTGATAAGGTCCAATCAGCTGGTTTCCGATGGGCTTCAGTATTTCACATAATACGCTCGGCAGGACCTTATATGCGATATTAAGAAGGTTTATCCCAAGGAAGTTGGCGCAAATTGTGGGATCGCCTTTCTTGTGGATTGGGCAGAGCACACTGAGGTTCCAATCGTTTGGAATGCATTATTCCGACCATATTCTGCATAG
This sequence comes from Pherbina coryleti, assembly GCA_943735915.1. Taxonomy (NCBI): domain Eukaryota; kingdom Metazoa; phylum Arthropoda; class Insecta; order Diptera; family Sciomyzidae; genus Pherbina; species Pherbina coryleti. The sequence goes on from OX030950.1 coordinate 66,257,218, forward strand.
GAGCTCATGAATGCATTTAAGTAGTGCTTCGCCTCCATTCTTGAAGAGCTCAACAGGTAAGCCATCGGCTCCTGCGGCTTTGTTGTTTTTAAGCCGAGCTATAGCTTTCAAGACCTCACTGTGGTCGGGCAGTGGAACATCAACGCTGTCGTTCACAATTGGGGTTTCCGGTATGTCATCTCTATTGGCGGGATGTTGTCGTCTTTGTTGGAAGTCGTACTGTTCTTATAAATATTTTATATGGAAAGATAGGCTCTGATTTTATATTTAAATTATTGAAATAAAATTTAGAGCACTTCTCAAATATCACTGATAGTACACACATCAAGTTTTCTTTCTGTTTTGCTGCTGCGTGATAATACAATAGGTTATGGGCCGTCGCGTGTAAATTGGTGCGAAACAGAATACGTTTAGTTGGGCCAATTGAGCAATTCAGAATTTGTGAAAATAATTCGAGATGGCAGACGAGGAAAAGTTTGTTTTCAAACAATTTGAGGGACGTGAGTTTGACAACTGGTTTTTCCGATGAAAAATAAATTTGGAAGAAAAAGGTGTTGAAAGATGGCTGGAAAATCATGCCGCCGTAGCGGTAGTTCAGTCTGGTGCGAATGTCGAGAAAATCAAAAAGGAGGATCAGATATGCAAGGTTCACATCACTCGACGTGTTGCAGATTCACATTTGGAATTTTTGAAAGACCGGCCGACAGCGTTTGCAATGATAAATTCATTGAAAACAATTTTTTAACGAGCAAGTGTGGCAACCGAATTTGGTGTCAGAAAACGTATGCTAACCATGCGTTGCTCAGATTCTGACAACCTTACCTCACATTTTCTTGCATTCGACAAACTGATACGAGAATTAAAGGCGTGCGGTGCTGAAACAAATGATCGAATGCTGGTTGTTTCGCTCATGATAACGTTGCCGAAGCGATATGACATGGTGGTGACAGCATTGGAGACGATCGATCCATCTAAATTGACCATGGAATTGGTGCGTGCTCGCTTGTTAGATGAAGAAAGAAAGACATCGAGTGGTCGTCCGAATGGTGCTGCAGACAATGTTGCTGTGTATGGCGGTAGTGGTACAAACAAAATAAAATGTTTTTTTCTGCAAAAAGCAAGGTCATCGAAAGACCGAATGTCCGAAATTGAATCAGCGGAACTCGAGTAATGGATTATCAAACAACAAGTCTACTGGAAAAGCAAATCAACGTTTTCAAAAACTAAATGCAAACTGCGCATCTGATACCGGTGCGAATGAAGTGGTTTTCGTTGCTGATGCTGATAATTTTGCTCTACAATGTGGAATACAGACGACATTACGTTTCATTGTTGATTTTGGTGCTTCGGAGCATATGGCGAATGATAAGTCATTGTTCAGTGAGCTGTGGGATTTGACCGATCCGGTCGTCATTGGCATTGCGAAGAATGGTGCATCGATCACAGCAATGAAGTGTGGTACAAATCATGGACTTATTATCGTGGATGGAATCGAGCGTCAATGTTCGCTGTCAAAAAATCTTCAGTTTAATTTGCTCTCTGTTAGTCGATTGGAGAGTGCTGGATGTCAAGTGATTTTCGATGATGGTGAATTTCGCATCACAAAGAATAATTCGGAGATGGCCGTCGGCAGGCGCAATGGCAAGCTTTATGTCTTCGAGTTGAAGCGTGTGCGGCATGAAACAGCGAATATAACATCATCAAGAAAAGCCATTGTTTCGAAAGAATCTAATGGATTGGAATCTACGCAAGTGAAGTCAAAACAAAGCATTCGCCTGTGGCATCGTCGGTTGGCACATTTGAATTACGCTGATGTTAAGCGTTTGTCAACTTTGGTTATTGGAATGGGTGCCATGAACAACGATGCTGATACTGTTTGTGAACCATGTGTTTTCGGCAAGCAGTCTCGAACACCATTCAACGGTTCGGGTGGAGCACGATCGTGTCGTGTATTGGAACTTGTACACAGTGATGTGTGTGAACCTGTAATGCCTGCTACGTGGGATGAGCAGCGATTTTTGGTGACATTCATCGATGATTACACTCATTTCGTAGTGGTATATCTGATTAAGAATAAGTCTAATATTCTAGAAATGTTTCAGAGGTACAAATCGATGGCGGAGACACACACTGGAAAGAAGATTGCAACAATTCGATGTGACAATGGTGGCGAGTAGAAATCCAATCAATTCAGGGTGATTTGTGATGAAGCTGGGATTCAGATCCAATACAGCGAACCTTACACACCTCAACATAACGGCGTCGCCGAGCGAATGAACAGGACATTGCTTGAGAAGGCGCGCTCCATGATTGCTGACTCCAAGATGAACAAGAATTTTTGGGGCGAGGCCGTGTATTGTGCGGCATTTCTAGCGAATCGCAGTCCGTCACGCGCTATTGTCTCGGATGCAACACCAGTTGATCTTTGGACAGCAAGAAACCCAATCTATCGAGGCTTCGTGTTTTTGGATCGCCGGCGTATGCGCATATACCAGACCAATTACGTCAGAAATTGGATATGAAATCAACCAAAATGGTCATGGTTGGCTATGGTGTGAATGGCTACCGGCTTAGGGACCCATTGAAGAACAATATTGTAACACGACGAGATGTTGTGTTTGATGAGACGCAATCAAATTCACCGAACGTTTTCTTCGAGACAGAGTCAATAACGGACGGTGTTGACGAGGCGGAGAGATCAGTGTATAGCGATGCGAGTAATGTTGTGAAAGATGATGCTCGATCTAATGGTGCAGGTGCAATCAACGATCGACCATTCATGGTGACATCGCGACCGCAACGAAAGCGTCAACCACCGAAGCGATACGAAGATTTTAACGGTAAGAAAAAACTTAGATTGCATGAGGAAAACGAGGAGCAGTACTTTTCGGCGTTTGCATTGAATTCTGGTACATTGGACTTTGCACTTGGTGCCGTGGCGTACGTCGACAATGTTCCACAGTCATTTGGGGAAATATCAAAACGAGATGATGCAGCTCAATGGATGGAAGCGGTTCATAGTGAAATGGATTCACTCAAGCGGAATGAAACTTGGACGTTGGTCGAACGTCCGCCGAACCGATCAGTTGTCACCTGCAAGTGGGTGTTCTCTCGAAAGCGAAACGATGTGGGCAAGTTGGCGTCGTACAAGTCGCGACTGGTGGCTCGTGGATTTACTCAGCGAGAGGGGCTTGATTTCCATGAAACCTACTCACTGGTAGCAAGGATAGCTACATTAAGGGTCATGCTGGCTCTTGCTGTGAAACATGATTTGGAAATTCATCAAATGGATGTGAAAACGGCGTTCCTCAACGGAAAACTTGAAGAAGATATTTATATGGAACAGCCGGTTGGATTCGTGCGGGGTGATTTTGTTTGTAAACTGAATAAATCACTGTACGGATTGAAGCAAGCATCACGTGTGTGGAATGGACGATTTCATAGTTTCATGCTTGAGAATGGTTTTGTTCGCTCAAAATATGACCATTGCTTATATTCCCATGGCAATCAAGAAGAAATGGTAAATCTGCTGTTATACGTAGATGACTTGATTATATTGGGCGAAAATCTCAAAAAGATCATCAAGATAAAACAGTTGGTGTCAAAGGAATTTGAAATGCGTGACATAGGCGAAACGAAAACTTTTCTCGGCGTCAACATCGAACGTGACCGGAGTCGTGGAATCTTGCGAATCAACCAACGCGGCTATCTAGAGGACGTATTGCAACGTTTTGGAATGACCAATTGCAGCCCTTGTTCGACCCCCATGGAATGCCAACTGAAGTTAGAAAGGAAGGCGGAGGTTGAGCTTGTAGCCAAACCGTATCGTGAGCTAATTGGCTGCTTGATCTACGCGGCTTGTACGACTCGTCCCGACCTGTCCGCAGCAGTAAATTACTTCAGTCAATTCCAATCTTGAGCAACTGAAGAGCATTGGAAGGCCGATATATCAGAGGAGCAATAGACCTGAAACTGGAGTATCACTACGAAAGGAATTCAGTCGTGTTGACTGTATATGCGGACGCTGACTGGGCCGGCGATATCAATGATAGAAAGTCGATTTCTGGCAATGTGATGAAAGTGCAACCGTGACGTAAGCAGACTTGTGTTTTGCTGTCGTCCACTGAAGCTGAATTTGTGTCACTGTGCTTGGCAACATGCGAAATTATGTGGCTGCGTGGTTTGTTGGTAGCAATTGGAGAAGCCCCCAACGAGCCAATAATATTGCACGAAGACAATCAGGGCGCAATTGTAATCTCATCTCAGGTCAAATTCAACTTTGTACGTGATTTAAAAAGAAAAGGGATCATTGAGGTCAGATACATTTCAACGAATGAACAATTGGCTGACATCATGACCAAAGGACTACCGAAGAAGACGTTCGAATATTTGCGTGGTAGACTAGATTTGATTCGGATAGACTTATTATTTTCTTTTAACTTTAACTTTTGTTTGAATTGATTTGTTTTCGAAATTTATATGAACGCGACTTAATATTTTCAATTACCTTTCGAACTTGGTTTAATTATCGATAGGAATTGAGGCGGAGTGTTGGAAGTCGTACTGTTCTTATAAACTTGTTCTTATACATATTTTATATGGAAAGATAGGCTCTGATTTTATATTTAAATTATTGAAATAAAATTTAGAGCATTTCTCAAATATCACTGATAGAACACACATCAAGTTTTCTTTCTGTTTTGCTGCTGTTTGATAATACAATAGTCGTCACCATTCAAAAGCCTAGAGAAGTGTTCCCTCCACATCATCAGTGTACTCTGGATATCTGTCACTAGACTCCCATTTTCATCCTTGCAAGAAGAGGCCCCTGTCTTGAAACCATCTCGCACTCGGAATTTTCTCGCACTCACGCATTTCCGCTTCCCTTTTCTTTCGCCTGAAAATGCGTCTCTCTTCCCTCTTCTTCTCTTTGTATCGCTTTTTAGCAGCACGCGTTACAACCGACTGCAGGGTGGCTTTGTAGGCGGCGTCTTTTTCTGCAGTGGCGTCGCGACACTCCTGGTCGTGCCACTGGTTTCGGCGAGGGCGGTGATAGCCTATTACCTCTTCGGCAGCCATACGCATAGAGTGGGAAATATGATTCCACTGCGCGCATATATCGTCGATCGGAGGAGTGCTTTCTTGAAGCAGGAGTGAGAGTCGAGTAGCGAAGTCTTCGGCTGTTTGTTTGTTTGTTTTGATTGCACCTTTTCGACGTCTAGCTTTCTCTGTGCTGGATTGCGCACATTCTTGGCTGCGCAATGACCCTCTTTACTTATAATAATTTCGATAATATAATTTAAACTGAAAACTAAGAAAGATTGGTCAAAAATAACAGTGGTTTGGTATTTTTTAAAGGTGGTTCGAACTCGAGACGCACAGGTAGAGGGATCAATAGATATTATAACCTTACAAAATTAGGATCTTGTAACGCCATATCTTCGGTTCTTCGACCAAAAATATCTTCGGCCAAAAATAGCGATTTTTGTGTCGTACACGTAATGGTGTAGGCCAATATTAAACCAATAAAAAATTTTCTCGATGTTATGGTGCGTGTTTGTTTTGAATTTAAGTGCATATCAAAAAATATTCGTTCGGTTTTGAAATGTGATGGCGGAAGAGACGAAGTACTTGAATAATGGTAATATGCCTGTTTGTGCAGCTCTCTACTAAAGACCCATCTTTACTAGTATATAATATTTCTTACCAAATTTGGAGATTCGTTGCTAAGGATGCTCCCTCCGCGTCCCGATGACGTCTTATGTGTTTTTTTTGTTTTTGTTACAAAGTCAAAGAATTAACCTTTACTGTCATTTCACTACTTTTATCATAAAACCTACACTACCTGAGAAACAATTCCATGCAACGCCGACGCATTTTGGATAAATGCTTTTATCAACTTTTTTGTCAACCTGTGCTGTAAACATAAAGTTCTATCGTCAAAATTTATTAAGTCATGTTGCTCCTTGGCGCGCTCAATATTCGAGTGAAAATTCAAATTTTTTTATAGGAAAACGGTTAGAGATAATGGAAAATTTTTTTTTAGGGTGAATAAACACACTAAAAAACTATTTACCAAAAATTTTCATTTTTTAGATTTAACATTTGTTATGTATGAAACTTTAATTTAAAGTTGATGTGTCGATAACGGAAATAGCTGATGGTTAGCATAATAACTAAAGTTTGGCAGCACCTAGAAAAAAAAATAATCCGTAGATAATATGAGTATGGTTATCGTGTGAACTAAAATTTTTAAGTTTGGCAAAAAAATAAAAAAACTATGAAAATTTGAAAAAAAAAATCGTAAGAAACGCAAGTTTTTTTTCTGGGTTTTGTGCAAAAAAATATAGAAAAATAAAAATGTTTGCAAAATTTTAGTTCACACGGAAACTACGCATGAGGAAAGTATGCGGTTAAATTTTGGAGATAATCGGACAAGGTAATTTTATGTTACGATGGCAACCAGGTAAAAAAAAGTAAAAAACTTCAAATTAAAGTTTCATACATAAAAAATGTTAAAAATTAATAAAAAATTGTATTGTAAAAAGTTTGTTGAGTGTGTACAATAGACCGTACCACCTCCTATGCAAAAAAAAAAAAAGTGCTCCGTATACCAGCGAATATGACGCATTTTTGCAAGACAATTACGAATTTTTTTTTTTATCGAACGTAGGGGTCGCGCATTGACATATTTCTTCATATCTCTGGTGTTTACAGTCGGATTTTTAATATCAATGTTTTTGCCTCAAAGAGACCAATATGACCTCTATAGAGGTCATTGACCTCAGGTGTACCGTTCTAGTACTTACCCTCCAGATCTCAGTTCCTACCATCCTAATGTACCACCCTAAAATAAAGCTCTAAATATCATTAATCTTTTGCTCAGAAAGTATATCGATATTTCCAGCAGAACTATTTTTAAAAAATTTTTGAAAATAAGTTTGGTATATCAATGTTTTTGTCTCAAGGAGACCAATATGACCTCTATAGAGGTCATTGACCTCAGGTGTACCGTTCTAGTACTTGCCCTCCAGATCTCAGTTCCTACCATCCTAATGTACCACCCTAATATCAAAAAAATAGAGCTCTTAAAATATCATTAATCTTTTGCTCAGAAAGTTTATCGATATTTCCAGCAGAACTATTTTTAAAATTTTCATCATACCATCGGTATTAAAAGTCTGATGATATTGAATGACATATCGATGTTTTTGACTGAAAGAGACCAGTTATTTTTCTACAAAATAAAAAAAAAATATTCCTACAAGTCTTTGGAAGGCCTTAAATTGATTTAGAGGAATTTTGAAGCTCGTAAAAGAATAAAAAAATCTGTAACGCCAATGCTAAAAGAGGTATCAACACTTTTTTTGTGCCCTAGAAAATATTTGACATCAACTGTGAGCACACTTTTTAAAACAACAGAAAAAAAAAGTTTTAAGAAAAAACAAAAACAAGTCAAATAATATTTGCAGTCTTTTTTCTTCATATCTATAAAGTAATATAAAACAATTATGCCGAAAAAATCTTTTATCGGTAATCGAAAAAACGAAATTAATTACCTACAACTAAATGGCGCGTTTCTCGCAACTGAACTGTTATTAGACCAACTGTTTAAACGTTTGCAAATAACGATCCCAAGCACGACACACGAAGTTCGTTTGCGGCAAACTGGCAATCAATTTTTTTTTTCTTTGCTTGCAAGCCTTCTTAAAAGACGACTTTAAATGCCGAACTCTGTAGCGGATAAGTTCCCATGGTGCATCGATGCCACTCACTGCTATCAATTTTTTATAAAAAAGCTGTGCCGTGGGAGCCTGCGAAATAAAATAGCATAGATATAACACAAGCCATATAACGCTGTGAAATCAAAAAACTACTTAGACTTACCTCTTTATCCGAAGCTTCCTGCAAATAATTTAAAATTATTTTTACTCTTCCTCAGTCCATTTCTTGGACTTCTCCCTTTTTATTTTTTTCCATTTGTTTTTAATTTCAGCAATTATTTCTATGATTTGACTGACAGCTGATTGATTGGCAAATCAGTGATGACCATGCACAACTGCATGCAATAGGATTTTAGTGTTACAAATTTGGCACTGTCAGGCAAATGCAACTCCACACATTTTGTTGTTGTGTTGAAAATTGTTGCCATCATATTTTGCAAATGACACAATGCCAGGCTATTTGCCCGTCACTGGGAACAGCCCGAATGTCGAATTTAGTTGAGCAAAGAGTTTGTCTATATTTTTTTTTTGTTTCTATCAAAATAAAGACCCAGCTCGTTTCTGAACAAGAACTGCGAGGGAATTTTTCCCTTTTCCCTTGCTCTCCTATTCTGAATGAAAAATCCACAGGGGATTTTTCCCTTCTGCCTTTCCTACAATTCTAAACTAACTGCGAAATTGGAGGATTTTTCGGTGAGAAAAAATAGGCATTACGAATGTGAATAAAAAATTAATGATAACATTTATTAAATTTTATTCCGCCGAAAATCGGCAAATGTAAAAATGTGTGTAAAAATAGAAGTTTTTAATTTTTTATTGAAAAATGGAACAAGTGATGTTATATGCGTTTTTGATGATGTCAACAAATCCAGGTGACTTCGCAATTTGTTCGCGTTCCAAATGATCGCATCATGACAGGCGCCGAGATGTGGGGCATCCACGTAAGGTAGAAGGGGGAGGATTCGCCACTGGGGCACATTTGCCACCCCACCTTATCTCAGAACTGAAAGAAGCTTTCAAATTGAAACAATCGATAATTTGTGTATTTATCGACGATCTTTTATCCACTCAACTTTGACAGTTGTACTTTGCGTGTATTCACGAGTAGACGTGTTTTTGTGTTTTTTGCTTGACTGAAAAAATATTTATATGTAAGAATATTATGTTATAACTTTCTTAGGTATCAAGTCTTTTAGGTAAAAAAGTTGTTTTGTTATGTAATTCCGGAATTATTTAACTATTGAGTTAGCAATAGCTTACATATTGAATTGGTCAAAAGTTTGCAAAAAAAAGCAATTTTGTCATAGTGGCTGCTCCTGGGGTACATTCGCCGCAGTGCAGTTGGGGCCATTTTGCCGGCGTATGCACCCCGTGAAGTGGATAAATTACCGGAAGAATAGCTAAAAATTTACATTTTTTGTTTCATTTACTCACTAACCTGGCTTAAACAAACATGGTTCGCGAATACCAAAAAAGAACTTACAAAACATGTCTTTGTTTTAAAGTCGCTTAAAAGTGTTTTATTTTAGAAATTATCTAATTATAATTTATATTTATGTTTTTTTTTCCAGTGATATTAAATAAAAATATGGTAATAAAACTTTTTAAAAATATTCATTCCATATTTGGGGTACTTCCGCCACTTCAGAGAACTTTTGAAAACATCAAAAAAATAATATAATTTATTAAGATAGTTAAGATATAAATTAAGATATAAATTATAAAATAATAAATACAACTTTCTATATTTGAGGAAATTTTTAAATAAATAGTGCTGGTTTGTTTTGAAGAGCACTTTAAAAAAAAAGTGGCGAATGGTCCCCCTTCTACCCTACTGTATTGTCAGTTCATGACCACATACCTGAAAATAGATTTTCGGTTTTTATTAGCAAGATCAAAGTTCCGATAACATCCCTTGCCAGCATTACATTTAAGCTCTTGTGTCCTTTTCTATTGGAATATAATACAGTTATCCCTCCAACTGCGCGGTTTTTTAATACACGATTTCGCAACTGAGCGGCCATGTTTTTAATACCGAATTTTTAAACTGCGCGGTATAATTTTCGCAGCTGCGCGGATTTTTTGCTTGTAAATATGTAATTTTTTTTTTTTAATATCTTTTTGTAACTTTTTGGTGATTGTTATGTTTTGAAAATAAAAATTTTAACATTAGGTAAGAGAATTGGAGGGGACGGATTTGAAGACTTAGTATAGTAAGATATTATGGAAGTCCTTGCAAATAATGAAGAAAAATATCTGTTGATGATATTTTGACACAGTTCGGAGAAAATAATAATATTGATAAAAGTGAAAAATATCTAGAGATTATAGAAGAGAGACAGTATACTAGCGAAAAACTACAAAATTTTTTAAAACTTGGTAGTAAACTCGATCTAGAAGCTTTAGATATGGACCCTGAGCGTGCCTTAAAATTTGAAGAAATTTATCAGCTGCTTTAGCACCATATGCAGAAATCTGTAAAGAGAAGTAAGAATCCCGTAAGCAATCAGTAATAACGACCTTTTTTCAAGAACCTAGTACAGTCAGGTTCATAAGAATATAGCAGTGATATTTAAGATTTTTTGTTTATGTTAAGTTTTTAATTTTAAGTTAAAATTTTTTATATTTTTATGTTAATATTTATTTATAGGCGTTGAATTTAGACTGTTCTCATTAATTTAAATATTAAATAAAATTGTAGTAAAAGACTTTAGACTGTAGTCGTTTTCTATGATTTTGTTTAATTTGTATGTTAATATAACATTAATTTAAATATAAATCGATGAATAATGAGTTTTTTCTAAATTTTTTGACAATTTCTATAGTATCTGGAACGTAACCCCACAGATTCATATAAAACAGGGTTCACAGTGCGCGGTTTTGGTTTGAGTGCTGTTTTTGCAGAACGTTAGTACCGTGCAGTTGGAGTGATAACTGTATATATGTTTTTTGCTTGAGGGCGCAATAATCAGTGTGCGTCCCATCAATGCATCCTATTACAACTGGCATTCCGTGCTTTATTTGAAAGGCTAATGCAATTTTCCTTTTTCACAGCCGTTCAGGAGAAACTTGTCCATTCCTGGCATAAATTTTCTTTAAACATGTGTATTACTTTCACCTGCACCTTGCTGATGCTACACTGATAACGTCCTGTGGCCAAGAAGCGAAGAGTACCACTCAACTTCATAAGTGGGAAACTGCGAACATCTTTTTTGGGTGAGTGTGCGATTCCAGCACATCTAGCAGGTACTTAAAGGTGGGTTCAGTGGCGTTCCTAGGCTTGGTGACACCCAGGGCGGATACTCATGGTGTCACCCCTATAAAAAATTTCTAAATGCAAAAAGAAACCAATTCGATGAGATTAAGTGTTTTTATTATTATCTTTATGTTTTCCGAAGAAAAAAACAAACAACATATGACAACAACAAGAATTTGTAAACAACAGAACAAAAATATTACATGCATAAGGTAAAAAAGAAAACTTATTAACTTCGCAGTCTTAAAAACTGACGGAACAAAACATTACATTTTTAGGTACATATCTGTATATGAAGGTATAAGGTTAAACAAAGAAATCTTATTAATGGTGTTATCTTAAAAACTAACTTTTCTTACTTTAAGAGCTGCAAAATTTGAAATAATTACATCGACATCAATATTACTTGCAAGCTCGTTTTCAATGGATAAAATAGCAAAATCGGAAAGCCTTGCCTGTACCATGGAAGACCTCAAATAAGTCTTAATTAATTTTAGCTTTGAAAAACTCCTTTCGCATGAAGCTTCTGATGCACAAATTGTTAGAAATAATTTCAATGCGACAAATTGGGACACACATTTTTTAACGTGATGTATTTGCACCTTTTTCTTTTTGTTTGAGAAATTAAAAAAAATATCGAAATGGTGTCACCCCTAAAATGGTGGTACCCGAGGTGGACCGTCTCTGGGTGGATTTGTTCCCCGGTTAATTTCAGAATCAGGCTGATCATGTGGAGAAATATCACAATTGTGGAGAAACAACTCGTGCTTGCTTAACCACGACAATGAATTGGCTCACACATCTCATCCTGTATGCGACTATTTGAGAAAAAAACAACGTTCATACCAATCTGTAAGCTCCGTGACCCGACATACCTCCTTGTGACCTTTTCCCATTCCCAAGACTGAAGTTACCACTTCACGGAAAGCGTTTTGAGACGATTGAGGCGATAAAGGAGAATTCGCAAAAGGACTTCAAAGCGATGATAAAATTAGCCTATGAAAAGTGTTTTCAGGAAGGTGGCGGAGAAATATATGTATTGCTTGCAATGGTAGTCTCCATCTGTGGGAAATAAAATGAATATCGATGAATAATTGAACCGATTTCGTTTTATTGAAGAGCTCCGGGTATTTTTTGATCAGAAGGTTTATATTAAACAGAACTGTGGGGGTATTTTGAATTCTCCCAAGATAGATAAATAATTCCTTACTAATACCATAATATTTAAGAAATTTTGATGAGTGCAACAAAAGTATTGGTAGATAACAGCTCATCTAAAATATTGACTTTAGATGAAGTTTTTAAAAAATGGTCTCCAAATAACAAGATGCAGATGTGTATAGATAGATGATATTTTAAAAGTTTCGTAGCTTAATCATTGCCAACGTATAAACGCCAAACGTTATATTTTCGAATTTAAAATTTCGAGGTTAGAATTCAATTCGATATACATAGTGACTTAATAAACCCCAATTTCAAGTGGATTTTGACTAACAGGGGTGTTTTGGGTAAAGGAATCCATTTTTTATATCTGTTTTGGGCAAAAAAGCGTACGTCAGAGGGAAGCTACGTACAAAAATTGAAAAAATCTTAATTTTTTGTGCTTAAAAGCTTCCAGATTACTAATTATAAAATAACCACAAACACCGATTCCTCGTCCTAAGAAAAATATTATGTCACACGGGGCGGATCGCCTCCTCGCCCCACGGTTACTGATTATATTGTTTGTCGCAACACTTGTTCCTAAAAAATTTACTGGTGACATTGAAAGAGCAAGTAGAAAATATTATCCGAATATCTGAAAAATAACAAAACTCCCAAATGCAGGAATGGAATAAAACAAGGGCGAAAAGAGACAGAATATGTGATTATTTAACTAATGAAAACGTTGACTTTATGAAAAAAACGATAAAAATAACAAGTAGAATGATATTTGTTGCTTAAGCTGCAACTGCTGCATATGACTTAAGTGTAATGAACACGTCCTTCAGGATATCAAATTGTGTGCTACGCTTAATACACAATGTGTATGTGAGTGTGCGTGTATGTGTTTGGGAAGGAGTGAGTGTGATGCACGGTAACTTTTCTCTGTCAGCCGCATGTACCAAGAACTGCACTCATGCAGAAGACATGATGGCTAGCAATGCGGGACGATGCTGCCAACCAAAGATCAAAGACAGTATCCGTTGGCGATAACCAAGTGCTTCACAACCGCAAGCTATGAGCTAATCTAATTTATAGCAGAAGAAGAAGAAGAAGTTAACTGTAGTTAGAATAGAAATTGTGGGTCATGTTGACAGCGTAGACATTTTTATATTCTTTTTTTTTAATGCGGGTTGTACTTGACATGATAAACTTGTGCGAATGAAAATATAAAATATTAGGATTCATTAAAAAAAAAATACTTATTTAAGAAAGCTCAAATGACATTTTCAATTAATTAAGTTTTGGTCTTATACAAGATTTTTTGAAACTTTAAGATGTGATCAGGGTTTTTTGGATGAATTGTGATACACTCAAAATAAATCACCTTTTATGAATTGCGAACAAATTCAGTTTTCGAATAATATCATAAAAAAAATTAATTTTGCAAATAAAAAAGGATGCATTGAAAAATCGTCAGGTTTTGTCGTGGCAACGTATCTTTATTCTTGTCCTTACGTTATCCGCATTCCTTTCCTTGTCATTAAATTTGTCCCTTATCTTGTCTTTATTAGTATGTTTGACTTTATATTTGTCTTACTCTTTGCTCTAATATTTGTACAAATGCCTGTTTTAATCCTTGTTTTAGTCTTTGTCCGAATCCATTTCAAAATCCGTGTCCTACTTCTTGTCGCAATTCTTGTCCCAATCCTTTTCCTAAAACTTGACCTTACCGCTGTCTGAATTCTAATCCTAATATTTGACCAAATCCTTGTTCCTGTCCTTTTTCTAATCCCTGTCTAAATTTTTGTTTTGATCCATGCATTAATTCTTGTCCTAGTTCTTGTCCCAGTCCATTTCATAATCCGTGTCCCACTACTTGTCGCAATCCTTGTCGCAATTTTTTTCTAATTCTTGTTTTAAGTGCTGTCCAAATTCTTGTCCCAATCCTTTCCCAAACATTTTCTCTATGAATTCTTGTCTGAATCGTTGTTCTTATCCTTGAACAAGTTCTCATCCTTTTTCTTATTATAATCCTTATCCAATCCTTCGTCATAGTCCTTATATTTTACCTGTTCTCAATCGTTGTACATAACCTTGTCCTCATCCTTTTTCTAATCCTTGCTTTAATCCCTTTTGGGTTTGGTCTTAATTTTGTGTTTATTACTTTTTCTTTGGGTTTAGTATCATAATTTTTCCGTAGCACCTTAATAAATATATAGCCAGCAATAATGCCATGTGACAAATTTGCAGTTTCGTTGCTTTACCAGCTTCCTCGGCGTTTCGAGGACGTTAATAATTTTTTTTACATTTTTGCCATAAGGTCAAAGAAAAAACCTTGACTGTGGTACCGTAATTTTTTTCTCAACACCTATATTCAGCGAGTAGCGCTTCCATGCAACGTCAATGCATTTTTAAAAAAGTGCCTTTTTCCAATTTTTGGAAATCTGAGCGTTAAAACGTAACGTTGTCATGTCAAAAACGGGTCGCTGAACTCGAAAATATAATTTTAAATAAAAGAAGACAAATACAGGTTCAGAAATGATGGACAGTGTCCATGATATCGTGCTAAACAATCCGAAAGTGAAAGTGTGTGAGACAGTTGAGCCCACAGAGATATAAACTGGCTTGTTGATTTTCATTTTGCATGATAATTTGAGTATGAAAAATCTATTTTCAAGATAAGTGCTGCATGTATTAACAATCAACAAAAAAAGAAAACCAGAATCACAACTCGTGATTCTGAGTCATGCTTAACAGTGATCCGAAAGATTTTCTGAGTCGATTGTGACCTGTGATAAAACATTCACCACTAAACACCTGAATCCGAACAACAAGCAAAACAATGGGTTGGGCAAAATCTCTGAAGCGATTTGAAAGATTTTGTGTAGTGTTTTTGGGATTATCACGACGACTATTTTGAAAAAAGAAAAACAATGACCAACTTATGTATATTATGCAGTGCCATTGAACCGTTCGAACAATGCAACACGACCACAATTAAAGAAGATAAAAGTTATTTTTTAGCAGACAATGCACCTTATCACAAGTTATTGAAAGTAATGGCAAAAGTTAACGAATTAAAATTTGAATGATGTCCGCATCCACCGAATTCAAACTAAAAGGTAGGCTAAAAAATAAAAGGTTTATTTAGTTTTGCCCTTTATTTATAAACCAAAAAGGTTTATTTTCTTTACGATCAAGGAGCAACCGTTACAGTCAATTCTAAGAGTTATGGTAGACAACAGTATCAATTAGAGCTTTGTTGCAATAGAAATTTCCAGGACGCCTTGTTTCGAGATTTGGACTGGACTTTTTTTTTGTGAGGCTACGCAAAGATCGTGTTTTCATGAATAAATCTCAAACTCTTGAGTAATTAAAAACCAATATTCTTCAAGTCATGACCGAGCTAGTGCCAGAGTTATGAACAAAAATCATCGAAAATTACCTCTCAAGGATTAAGTTCTGCAAAAATTCCCATTAAGGACATGATATTGTATTCCACGTATAATGGCAAAGCCCAAACATTATAGCGAATTTTTTTAAACTTTGTCATGTATAACCCATCATTGCAAACGCAAATAAAAACTAGTAAGAAATTATCTTCGACTGGGCCGAAGTTAATATACCCCCACGTCCGAAGCAAAGTATATTTAAAGTCTTAAGCAGTCAAAAAAAAGTTTTATTTAAAAAACATTTCGTCATAGTTTTAGCGGAAAATATTCAGTTTTGTTTTTATCGAAGTCACTTTGTATGGGAGGTGGGAGTGGTTTTCACTCAATTTGGTTGAATTTCATACTCAGAGTGTATATTAAATATCAAAACTAATTAATTTTTGTGGAATTCTAAGAGATTTTACCGTTTTGATAGAGTCACTTTGTATGGAAGGTAGGCGCGGTTTTCATTCGATTTGACTCATTTTCGAACTTGACCTTTATTTTTTTGATACAAGCTTAAATGTCGTGATGATAGCTTGAATATTGCGGCTGTAATCGTGTTCACAGACAGACGGACATGGCTAAATTGACTCGGGGGGTGGTACTGATCAAGAATATATATACTTTTTATACCTGCCACACCTCCTTATGGACATTATAAACGGAGTGACAAAATTAATAAACCCCTTTTACGTTTTTTAAACCATGTAACTTTTCGAAACGAGGGGAGAAAACACTTATGAACTTTTTTAAGAAAACTTCAAATAAAGACTTCTAAATAAAGACGCGGCGTTTCAACTTAATTGACCGAGGTCAGTTTTATTAGTAACCACTTAAAATCTAACAAAGTTTTATAAGAGCAGCGAGAAGCGCTGCCCAAAAGAAAAATATATAAATAATAAAAGAAAACAGAGCAGCAGACGCACACTACCACGCCAGCACCGGGAAACCGCCAGTGGTTCTTGGTATCTCTAATTCTTGTTCTCCTTGTCTTATTATTGTTATGTTTTAATGTTCTGCTCTAATGTTAGCACCAGTGGCGTTAATAAAAAAACTCTTGTGAGTGTTCTGTGTGGAAGACGCTCTGGATTAAAAGTTGTCCACTTTAATGCACGCAGCCTAAATTCGAACAAGCTGGACTATGTGAAGTAGGGTGGAGTGAAAAATGTCAAAATTTTTTTTTCGGAAACGGGTACCCTTCAATGACTGTGTATGAGACCCAGTAACAATTCCGTAAAATATTTAATTTTTACGACGTCATCTTGAGTCTGCACATTGGACTTTTAGTTTGATAATTTTTGAAATTTTTGACATTTTTACAAAATTTTTTTTTTATGTACTTGAAAAAAAAAAAACAATACGGGTAGTCACTAAATTGTTGAACTAGGCCTTAAATATAGACAGGATTTTTTAAACATTTTTGGGTCGTGGTTTCAGTGTACGCATTAGGCCTAAAATTCGCCCAATATTCGTAAATTTTTGATATTTTTAACGTTTTATAATATCTGATATCCTCTTATAATGTTATAAATACTGGTTTATATAGCTTTCGTTAATAAACTTTGCATTATGCAACTCTTCGCTAGTTCATATTAAACTACCCAGGACTCACCACGGGGAGGTGCTTGCACTTTGATAAAAGTAAAGTAAATACATAAAAAAAGTACACAAAATGGTGTAAAGTGAAGGCTCTGAAGATATCAAATGGCGTGTGGGAACAATATTACAGGACCATTTGTCGATGAGAAAGCTGCTTTCCAAATGGGTGCCGAGTTTTCTCACATGGACCAAAAACAACAAGGTGTCGATGATTCGGAGAGCTGTTTGGCACTGTTTATGTATGTGACAATGGATGAAACATAGATCCACCATTACACACCGGAATCAAAACGGTTGTCAGCTGAGCGGAGAGCAACCGCTGAAAGCAGGCCAAAACGAACAAAAACACAACAGTCGGCTGGAAAGGTTAAGGCATCTGTATTTTAAGATGCGCATGGAATTTTGTTCATCGACTATCTCGAAAAGGGAAAAACAATCATCAGCGATTATTATATAGAGTTGTTGGAGCGTTTGAAGGATGAAATCGCGAAAAGTCGGCCCCATTTGAAGAAGAAAAAATTATTTTTCCACAAGACAATGCACCGTGTCAAAAATCGATAAAAACGATGGCGAAAATCCAATTGGGCTTCGAATTGCTTTCTCATCCCCCGTATTCGCCCGATTTGGCCCCCAGCGACTATTGGCTCTTTGCTGACCTCAAAAAATGCTTGCCGGCAAGAGATTTGGCTCCAATGAAGAGGTGATGGCTGAAACTGAAGCGTATTTTGTGGCGAAGCACAAACCGTTATACAAAACCGGTATTGAAAAGTAAGAAAAGCGGTGGAATGAATGTATTGCTCTTGAAGCAACCTATGTTGATGAATAAAGAAGAATATTTGCAAAAAAAAAGTTTTTTTATTACTTAGTCTCGGAACTTATTGGAACATGTGTTAAACTTGTGGGAAACCATAAAGGGTTGCACCTACCTATCTGAGGAAAATCGGAAAATTGTACACAAATGTATCCAAGACAATATATACTTTGCTCACCATGAAAACATGCTCATAGCTATGTTGGTTGATAAGAGAGATCATATAAAGAAACTGGCTTTAAGACGTATCATCAAGGCTCGATTTAGAGAACAAGCTAGTCAACCACTAAGACGGTTTGAAATCCCGAAAATAAATTTAGGAACATCAGAGTATGTCTATATGATTATTTGGAATGATGTGGAAGTGACAGAACTACCTCTCACAAGTCATTTGACAAATCAGGATTTGCAAAGGTAACTAGAAACCGAGAGTGTAAACAGAGCTTCTGAGTGCATTTTTTTTTTGTTGCTCTCATGATTGGGTGGTTGGGAGGGCATGGGTGGGACTCGAAGCGCAAGCACCACCCCGTGGTAAGTCCTGGGTAGTTTAAGCCTTTGGCGAGTGGTGTACACTATGCTGTACATCGATTTGTAAAGCCTGTTGCCTATGCATAAAATCGTCTGATTTCAATTTTTTCCCGTTATTTATTTCATGGTCAACCAAGTTATGCATTTTTTTTATTGTTTTGTTGTCAACAAGTGATCATTTTCGTGCATTCTTTAAATTCGTCGACTGCACGAAACTGTAGTAAACGAAATTGTAGTAAACCGCGTTTTCATAAAATTAAAAAAAAATATTTTAGGGTTTAATTTTTTTGAAAAAAAGTGAGGTTTTGTATTTATCATTATCTATATTAAAAAAATATTTAAATTGTTTTTGGAAATTTTTATCAAAACATGTGTTTTAAAAAAATGTACATTATAATATACATTTCTAAAATCCATCACCCAGGACATTTTTTCTACAAAAAACTTTAAAAATGGGCAAAGATAGGCTTTTTTAACAAAATAAAGTCATTCCCATAATTTTCTTTCCGCTAGATTTCATTCCCGTGTCAAAGGGTTAATATGAACTAGCGAAGAGTTGCACAATGCAAAGTTTATTAACGAAAGCTATATAAACCAGTATTTATAACATTATAAGAGGATATCAGATATTATAAAACGTTAAAAATATTCAGAAATTTACGAATATTGGGCGAATTTTAGGCCTAATGCGCATACTGAAACCACGACCTAAAAATGTTTTAAAAAATCCTGTCTATATTTATGGCCAAGTTCAACAATTTAGTGACTACCCATATTGGTTTTTTTTATTTTTCAAGTACTTAAAAAAATTTGTAAAAATGTCAAAACTTTCAAAAATTTTCAAACTTAAAGTCAAATGTGCAGACTCAAGATGACGTCGTAAAAATTAAATATTTTACAGAATTGTTACTAGGTCTCATACACAGTCATTGAAGGGTACCCGTTTCCGAAAAAACAATTTTGACATTTTTCACTCCACCCTAATGTGAAGTATATCTTTCAAAAATCGTCTGTCGATATTATATGTGTGTCTGAAACCTGGTTTTGTTATGATGTGTCTGATTCTGTTTATAGTATTGATAACTTTAATGTCTTTAGAAACGATAGATGTGATAGAAAGGGGGGTGGGGTTGCAATCTATTGTCGCAAAAATTTAAGAGCTAAACTAATAAAAAAATCCGTCAAGTGCAATGTTGAGTATATTAATATATGTGTTTATGACTATTGTACTAAATTGTTCGTATCGTGTGTTTACAACCCTAGCAACACAATAGCATAGAACCATACTTTACTGAAGACTCAGACGTGTCAATCGACTATAACTACTTTGTTATAAAGAGTGATTTTTTAAGTGCCTGATAACTTTTTTTTTAAAAAAAACGCATCAAATTTGCAAAATCTCATCGGTTCTTTATTTGAAACGTTAGATTGGTCCATGACATTTACTTTTTGAAGATAATTTCATTTAAATGTTGACCGCGGCTGCGTCTTAGGTGGTCCATTCGGAAAGTCCAATTTTGGGCAACTTTTTCGAGCATTTCGGCCGGAATAGCCCGAATTTCTTCGGAAATGTTGTCTTCCAAAGCTGGAATAGTTGCTGGCTTATTTCTGTAGACTTTAGACTTGACGTAGCCCCACAAAAAATAGTCTAAAGGCGTCAAATCGCATGATCTTGGTGGCCAACTTACCGGTCCATTTCTTGAGATTAATTGTTCTCCGAAGTTTTCCCTCAAAATGGCCATAGAATCGCGAGATGTGTGGCATGTAGCGCCATCTTGTTGAAACCACATGTCAACCAAGTTCAGTTCTTCCATTTTTGGCAACAAAAAGTTTGTTAGCATCGAACGATAGCGATCACCATTCACCGTAACGTTGCGTCCAACAGCATCTTTGAAAAAATACGGTCCAATGATTCCACCAGCGTACAAACCACACCAAACAGTGCATTTTTCGGGATGCATGGCCAGTTCTTGAACGGCTTCTGGTTGCTCTTCACTCCAAATGCGGCAATTTTGCTTATTTACGTAGCCATTCAACCAGAAATGAGCCTCATCGCTGAACAAAATTTGTCGATAAAACACATTTCGAACCGAACACTGATTTTGGTAATAAAATTCAATGATTTGCAAGCGTTGCTCGTTAGTAAGTCTATTCATGATGAAATGTCAAAGCATACTGAGCATCTTTCTCTTTGACACCATGTCTGAAATCCCACGTGATCTGTCAAATACTAATGCATGAAAATCATAACCTCAAAAAAATTTTATGTGGTGACTTTAATGTCAATTTACTGTGCAATGATAACCTTACCAAAAACTTGTATGAAAGTATCTCGTCTGTCGGTCTGTCCGTGGTTAATAGAGAAATGCCAACCAGGTTGTCGTTTAATGATAGTCCCAGTCTTTTAGATTATTTCATTGTTTCTGACATGTTATCTGTTGTACTGTTCGACCAAATTTATTTTTTGTCAGATCATGATCTAATTTTTTGTACTTTTAATATTAATTTTGTGCGCACTGTGTCCCCAAATACGTTTTTGTACCATGACTTTAAAAATATAAATCGTGCTGCTCTCTTCCAAGATATTTTTTCAGTTCAATGGAATGAGGTTTGGAACAGTGAAACTGTTGATGAAAAGTTTGTTGGTTTTTTGAAGATTATTGATAGACTCTTTACTAATTATGTTCCTCTTCGTAGTGTCGCAATAAAGAATCCCTCCTGCCCTTGGTTCAATAACCGAGTTCAAAACGCCATAAACAAGCGCAATAAATTACATGGTCTGTGGAAAAAATACCCCACAGCTGAAAAATGGGAAAACTATAGATCAGCTAGAAATGAATCAATACGTATTCTCAGACATTCAAAAAAACTGTATTTTTTCTCCAAACTTAAAACATCTCTTCCTTCTAAAGTTTTGTGGAAAAATGTCAAAAATCTTGGTATTTGTAGCAATACAAAATCTGAATGTTCTATTGATCCTGGTCTACTTAATAACTTTTTCCTATCTCACACGCAAAACCCTGTTAACCCTGCAGTAGTCGCGCGGATTACATATGTAATCCAGTCATGCAAAATTATGAATTTCACAATTGTCTGCAATCGATATTCATTGATTTTACGTACTATAAGAAATATGTTTATGTTGTTTTTTTAAATAAATATAATATAAAATAAAGTAATAATAAAAATTAAAACAAATAACTAAGCATTTTCAAATTGCCATCTCTTATTTTAAACTTTAAAAAACGGATTACATATCGTCGTTCGTAAATTATTGTGTTCTATATCACAAAATTGAAAAAATTGAGATAAGACTGGTATATAGGCAAATTTTTCGAGATCTATCGATCTGTGTCATCAGTTTGCTTTTATCTTTTATAGTTTTTGAAATATGAGACATCGACTTTGTGCTATACAACACTGTTGTGACAGGCTTCGTAACCTATTGTGTTCTATATGCAAAAAATCGTGCATATAGAACAAAAACGAAGCAAAAATACTAAGTAAAAAAAATATTTTTTTATTTTGTTCTATATGCAAGTCTAAATAAAGTTATTAAAGTTATTATTTGGAGGTCTTTGTATTTTGCTTTTTTTTTTTGTTTTTTTTTCTGGTTTTTTTCTTAGCTTCACATTGCACTTGGCAAATAAAATGAAACAAAAAAGAAAAGAAAATACCCATCATAAATAACATAAGGTTAGAAGTTAAATTTTACAACAACGTTTAAAAAAAGCTTAATACTAAGAATAAGAATGGATAAGCAATAGATAAGAAGATATCATTGGAGAAAGTAAATGATGTGAAAAGTTTATACAACTTTTTATCACTTGATGCAGTGGCATACTACAATAGGGGTATTCACGGGTTGATGCGAATTGCAAGAATGCGAAAATGCAACATATTTTTCGCACTAACGCGTGAACATCAATTTTGTAACTTTACTCATTTGAATCAACGTAAAAACTTAGCCTTTTTAAAGTTTTACCCAGATGGCAACTATGCTTGAAAACACCCACAAACACCACAAGTACAATTTTTTGCCTTCGTCTTTTTAACAAACTTGCTTCAATAAAAAAATCTCCGTAAATCAAGCATGAACTTCGTGGAATCGAAGTCAAAAGAATTTGGTTAATTTTTTACTTGATTTTGTAGTCGAAACTTACCTTTTAAGAAATTAACAGGTATTGATTTAAGTGGACTCATAAGCACATATGTATAAGATTAAGTTTAAAATTAAGTTAATATTATAATATATGAAATAAAGTTTTTATTGAGTGAAATCACATTGCTTTTCATTTCTCCAATACATATTACATTTTGTTCTATATGCTATAAAACAAGAATAGTTTCGTAAATAAGTGCATATAGAACAAATTATTTTTTTTTAAACGCATCTTACTCAAAAAACGCTTCCAAAGATGAAAATTTTTTTTGACAGAAAAAACCACAATCTCTTGAACTTTCATTGGTAAGAAAATCGCGGCAGATTTTTCGGTTCAGTTTTTTAATAAACTTTAAACTTGATTTACCAAAAAAACATTTTTGTCATATAGAACACAATAATTTGCGAACGACGATATGTAATCCGCGCGACCACTCTCGTCACATTTAGGTACGCGACTACTGCAGGGTTAATATAAATTTTGAACCTCAAATACAACATGTCGAACAAACGTTTCAGTTTTCTGCTGTAAATGAAAGCGATGTGGGCAAATGTGTTCAAAAAATCAAATCAAATGCAGTCGGAGCAGATGGAATTCATATTAAATTCTTAAAAGAAATATTACCATTTATTCTCAGTCCACTGACACATATTATAAACCACTGCTTCACAACATCCTGCTTTCCAAGCTCTTGGAAAACTGCAATTGTTCTTCCTATTCCCAAGAAAACAGCGACAAATGAGCCGAATGATTTTAGGCCAATTAGCATTTTATCGTCCTTATCTAAAATTTGTGAATCTTTAATGGCTCATCAAATATCAAACTACCTATCGCAAAATAAACTGTTATCTCAACACCAGTCAGGCTTCCGCGCTGGACATAGCTGCTCAACTGCTATGATTAAGGTATTGGACGATATAAGACACTCATATGATAATGGATCAGTAACACTGCTATGTTTACTCGATTTTTCAAAAGCGTTTGATACAGTTAATCATCCTTTACTATGTTATAAGCTTAAATATATGTATGGCTTCTGTGACAGCGCTGTATCCCTTCTGAAGAACTATCTTTCCTGTAGAGTACAGAAAGTTAAGGTCGGTGAAAATTTTTCGAATCTTTCGTATGTTTGTAGTGGCGTCCCTCAAGGATCAGTACTAGGTCCTCTTTTATTTTAAATTTTTACAAATGATATCTTCAGCGTATGCAAGCATTCGTCTATGCATGCTTATGCTGATGATATTCAGATATATCTTTCCCGTAGAGCTGGTCTCATGGAAGACCTGGTGTGCAGACTTAATGAAGATCTAGAGAGTATAGGTCAATGGGCATTTAGTAATGGCCTTTAACTTAATGCGTCAAAATCATTTGTGCTACCCATCAGCAAGGATAATGTTTTCTTTGGTGATATACCGGATCTAATTCTAAAAGAACTAAACCTAACTCTGGTTACCAAAGTTAAAAATCTTGGTTTTCATGTGAACTCTACACTTACCTGCAGTGACCACATCAACAGCGTGGTTCGAAAAATATACTATATTCTAAGTAACCTAAGAGTTTCAGCTGAATTTATGCCTGTTGAAATGAAGCGTAAGCTAGTTATTCAACTTATAAATATTACCTATAATTACTTACGCAGAATGTGTTTATAGCAATTTGGACTCGCGATCTCAATTAAAACTCAACTTAGCATTTAACCAGGTGACGCGATATGTATATGGGCTGCGAAAATTTGATCACATTTCTCAGTTTAACAAATGCATTCTGGGAAGTGATATTATTACCTATCTCAATGCTAAAAATTGTATTTTTCTGCATAAAATAATAATGTTTAAAATGCCTCCTTATTTATTTGAAAAAATTCAATTCGGTCACTCAACGAGGTTTTCAATTCGGTCCTCCAAGTTTTAACTACCTCAATTCCACAAGACTATTTTTTATTAATGCCACACGCCTGTGGAATTCTTTACCGAGTCATGTAAGAGCATTAAGAGAAATACCAAGATTTAGACGTGCCGTATTTCTGCACTTTGCTTCTATTTAAATGTTTCTAGCCAGTTTTCTTTCTTTCAGAATCTACACTTATCTTCTTCTTCTTCATTTCTCTTCTTGACACTTTTGTCATACTCTATTTCAGTTTCTTCTATTTCTGCTTAATATTAAGATTATTTTATTATAAGTATAATGGTTTAAATTATGTTTCTTTACTTTGTACAGTTTGTATAATCCTGAATATTTTATCCATAGTTTGTACATTAAAAGAACTAAGTTCTTATCGTACTATAAATAAATAAATACTTAAATAAATACTTAAATACTTAAACAACAAAAAAAAGCCTTTGTGCCATTTTTTGACTAAAAAGTCAGTATTTTTGATCTTTTTTTAAAAAAGACTAAAAATATATACGCTAAACTAACGGTTTTTCTTAAGTGCTTGAATTGAATTTATCAACAAAAAAATGTATAAAATATATTCAAAAACAACGGAGTTCTTTCCACACAAAGTAAGAATTACGAATTTCTAATAGATTCTTGTCATTCTAAGGAAACAATGTTATTAGAAAAAGACGTTGTGCTAAAAGTTTGTGGCATTTTGAAAATATGCGAATGTTTTTGGTGTCAAAATAATGGAATTTTGTTTTCTAGATGAACATTAAACAAAAAATTAACTAGATGAACATTTACGCTAAAAAAGAGGATACTAGAAGGTAGATTTGCGTTTCTTGTAAAGGGGCGGAAGAGGCGTGGTCAAAAATAAGTATGCCATAACCTAAGTTAGGATTCAAGTAACATGTGTGCTGAATTTGAGTGAAATCCTTCCTGCCGTTAAGATTTGTATTCGGGTCAAACAAACAGGAAATGAATTTTATTAATATACATAGTAGGCATGATACAATTACTAGGTAGGCTCATTTTAAAATGGCTGCTCAAATGTGAAATTTTGCCACAATAAAGCTGTAGGAGCTACACACGTGAACCGACAAAAGCAACAACAACAATTAGAAAAACTCTAAATTACCAGCTGATTTTTCAAGCCTACCTTGTAAATGTATTATGATAGTAGGTAGATAAATCGCAACGTGTTCCACCCTTAAAAAAGTTTTCTTCGAACCTACCGATAACGCGGTTTCGAGTATTACGCAATTTTCAAATCTTACAAACATTGAATATTGAAGATTTTTGATGAGAACTGCTTGCTGTTGGAGTCTTGTTCCAAAAATGACTCATCTAAATGCCAATCGCACAAATGTCTATCATACTTGAGAGCATTCAATACACGAGTTTCTTTAGATTGTGCCAAATGAAACCAAGAGTAAAAAAAACAAGTTTAATATTATTTCATGAATTTCACTGAACATTATTTTTAGTAGATAAGCAATGAATTAAAAATTTAAATTAAACACAAAAAACAAAGCGCCTCGCGGAATCAGTATAAATGCAGATTCCAATAACAATGGAACAACGCGATGAAAAGAACGAAATCTCGACATTTCAGATAACTCTATTGTTGTTGTTGATATGTGCGATTGCAAAAGCCGGCACTAATCATATCGATGCGGTCAGCTGCAGCCAGCGAGCAGACTGTCTAATGGTCATCAATGAAGAAATCGTAGACACGATTCGCAGTCACATGCATAACGCAACGAATGCGTGTGAAAATTTTTGGGACTATGCGTGTGGCGAATGGACAGCGGCTCCGTACTACGATCATGTGGATACATTTGGGGCAATCGGGAATTTCTATAGGCAGCAATTAAGCGACTTTCTGAGTGACGGAGAGCAGGATGAAGCGGAAATGCGACTGTTGTTAGACAAACTGCGCGCCTATTATACAGCTTGTAAGGCGACTGGCAGCTATTTTTTACCCATGGAAAAATATATTCAACAACGCCCTAGTATGCCCAACATAGACTGGGCCGCAGACTTAAATGATGTCCTGATAAAGAAACAACAGTTAAAACACTTTAACTGGCTGAATGCCATAGCAGAGTTAAGACGCTACGGTCTTAACGATGTGCTACTAAGTGAAGATGTTGGATTCGCCGCCAACAATTCCAGACGCTATGTTGTGGAGTTGAAAATGCCCGATGTGACAGACGTCTTACAAGACAAAATGGAGGTGTTGCTGTTGTTTGACGAATTCGACTGGATGGAAGGAACAACAAATGAGACGCAACTGCAGCTTGCTGCAAATATCTATGACCTGGAGGCACAGTTGTTGGAGCTACGTGCGAAGCATAGTCAGAAACTTGAGCCGACATACATGCTTTCCTTAGCTGACCTGCGCACAAAGTTGGGCAACATTGACTGGCAGAGCTATTTTAATATTCTGCTCGGTGAGCAGGCGTCACAGACGCTGCCCTTGGAGCTGGAAGATATGGGCTACATGCATGACCTAGCCGCACTACTAGCGGAAACGGAGGATTACATCGTTAGCAGCTATTTATTGATGCGCTTAAGCAAATATTTACTAGCTGTCAGCCCACGCATCACTGCAAGAAACTGCGTGGAACATATGGAGGTCCACATGGCTCTTGGTATGGATTATTTATATGACTTTAAGTTTTACAAATCTAGAGCAGAGGATGAACGTGCCATTGGCTTCATATTCGAGAGCTTAAAACATCAATTCCAGCAATACTTGCAGCGGAATAAATTGGAACTGAACGCGGATGAGATTGAATATCTGCGACAGAAGCTACTCAAGATGAGTTGGCGTCTCGGGAATTTACCACAAATAGTAAATGTCAGCTACTACAGCGAATACTATAGCGATGCCAATATCACCGCTAACAGCTTCTTTAGAAATCACTGGGAAATGCTACGTCACCGCACGCACCGACAGCATGCAGCGCTGCTAAAACAGAACTTCAACATGGCTACCTTTTTCGTCAACGATGATATCCGCCAGGTGCGCAATGCGCCTTACTTTGTGCATCAGCGCAATCTGCTGATTGTGCCTTTGAATTTTGTGCAGCTGCCGTTCTACGATCATCGGCTGCATCCGCTGCTGCAGCAGAGTCTTATGGGGTGGATACTGGCGCATGAGATTAATCATGGTTTCGAAGTGGACGGCATCATCTTAGACGCTGATGGCAATGAGAGTCCTTTGGGTGCGAGAATTAAGCAACATGCTCCAT
Organism: Pherbina coryleti; assembly: GCA_943735915.1. Taxonomy (NCBI): domain Eukaryota; kingdom Metazoa; phylum Arthropoda; class Insecta; order Diptera; family Sciomyzidae; genus Pherbina; species Pherbina coryleti. Next base: position 66,285,020 of record OX030950.1, read on the forward strand.
TTAAGGCTGCTGTGCAGTGCATGCGTGGCACGCGCACCGCTTCGTTTATCGAACGCATGGCAGATATAAATGGCTTTCAGCTTGCTTATGATGCATATTTTGCACCAGCCGGATCAGTGCAATTACCCGAATATCTTTCGTTTTCAAAGCACTTCAATGTAAGACATTTGTATTTTCTAAATTTTGCACAATTTTTCTGTGGCCAGCTGCCGCCAGCCATCGATCATGATCGTGATGATGCGCGCGTAATGCAGATTTTAGCCAATATGCCTGAGTTTGCCGAAGTGTTTAAATGCGCGCACGGTGCGCCGGAAAATCCGCTGCACAAGTGCCAAATGTGGCGCTAGTGGCAATGGAAGAAGGGGGATGGGGTGATTATTTTAAATGTTCAATAATCGGCTATATGAGCCATTAATATACTTTTGTTGACTAATGATGTTTAGTTGCTGTCAAAACAAGTTCCAAATGTTCTAAAAATAAAATCTATCTGTGCGATACGACAAATTTAACAGCTGAATGGTATTGACTTTGACAGTGAGCCGTAGCGCTGTTGAGCCAAAAAAAAATCCGCTAGTTAATTAGTTTAGCGAAAAGAAAATAAAAGATTTTCCAAAATTATAAGAAAATGGTAAGTGTTGTTCACATTTTCCGCAATTTATTTTTAAAAATTTCAATAAGAAGTCGGAAAATAAATTAATGAATTCTGTCTAAAAAATGAGAATTCTCTAATTTTTTTGATTATTGCCAAAAATAATTGCACTCATTTCAAATAACTCAGTTTCTAAGCGCAAAAATCTCATGTTTGTCCTTGAAAATTGCTCTTGAGATATCTGAACATGCGACTTATGATTTCTTGTGTTTAAAATTAATAGGGGTATTCTATATGCCTAGGATATGCCGTTGCACGGTGAAAGAATAGGAAATGTACAATCCGCCATTGTTGTTTCTCAATTGCAGATATTATACATTTCCTATTCTTGCACCGTGCAACGGCATATCCTAGGTATATAATGGGTGTTTTTTTTAGGGGTTTGTTTTTCGAATAGAGATAAAACTGGCATTTTGTGGTCAAATCTGGCAACTCTAATGTCATTTATGTTCAGTTTGGTTTGCCATTTCATCATGAACAGGTTGACAAAAGAACAACGCTTGCAAATCGTGCAAATTTATTTCGAAAATAATGGTTCAGTTCGCGAAGTTTACCGCAAGCTCCGTCCATTTTATGGTCGACATAATCGTCCATCAGAGCAATTAATTCGGTTAACCATCCGCAAAGACGTCGAACAGTGCGCACCGAAGAAACAATTGCCGCTGTAGAGTAAAATGTTGAAGAGGACCCGAATGAATCGATTCGCCACCGTGCACAGCAATTGGAGCTTTGTCCATCAACTTTATGGAAGATTTTGCGCAAAGATCTTGGCTTGCGACCTTACAAGATCCAGCTTGTGCAAGAATTAAAGCCGCGAGACCATGCAATGCGTCGTGATTTTGGTGTATGGGCCAAAAATGAGATTGATCTCATTACTGATTTTCATCGCAAAATTTTGTTCAGTGATGAGGCTCATTTTTGGTTGAATGGCTACGTCAACAAGCAAAATTGCCGCATTTGGAGTGAAGAGAATCCACATGAGATCCTTGAGACGCCATTACATCCACAAAAACTGACTGTTTGGTGTGCTCTATGGGCTGGTGGAGTCATTGGGCCATACTTCTTCCGAAATAATGCTGGAGAGTCAGTTACCGTTAATGGAAACCGGTATAGAGCCATGATAACCGACTATTTTGTTCCCGAATTGGATGGCATGAATGTGGATGAGTTGTGGTTCCAACAAGACGGCGCTACATGCCACACAGCGCACGTCACAATCGATTTATTGAAGGAAACATTCGATGAGCGCATAATTTCGCGGAATGGACCTGTCAATTGGCCACCAAGATCAATCGTGTGATTTGACACCATTGGATTATTTTCTTTGGGGATATGTGAAGTTGCTCGTCTACGCCAACAAACCAGACACGTTAGCAGACTTGGAGGCCAACATTCGTGGCGTTATTGCCGACATACGGCCCCATATGCTCGAAAAAGTGGTTGAAAATTGGACCTGTAGAATTGGCTTTATTCGAGCCAGCCATGGCGGCCACATGCCCGAAATCATATTTAAACATTAATGGCATAAAATTATCCTTCCAATAAAGCCAAATTGATGGACATTAAAACGATTTTCTTGTGTTTTATTTCAATTCGAAGTTCTATACCTCTAAAAAAAACACCCTTTAGAATACCCCTAATGTTTGAACTATTGCATAAAAAGTATTTGCACGATTTGTTTTACTTAATTAACGGTTCCTGTCAATTTAAAAAAAATATATAATAACTAGTATTGGATATATTTTATAGCGGAATATCTAAATTGAGCTTTCTTTTAGCTATAAGATTATACTCGTATTTATGTTCAGAAGTAACAGTAGCAGATTTCATTACACTGGCTTACAAAACAAAAATAAACGCAGAAGCTTAGCACGAGACCTAGTTGATATTTTAATTTTATTTCTTAAATATACTTTAAAAATCTGGATTTGGGGTAAAAACGGTTATTTGAAAGGCATCATATAACAACTTATCTCTGCCAGGCCTGTAGCCAAGGGAGGTTTTCGGTGTTAAGCCCCTCCACCAATAAAGTCGAAAAATAAACAAAAAATTCATACAAATCGAATAGTTAAAACGAAACGTTTATATATTTCATTAAAAAAGTTAATAAAACTTGACTTTGTTCAATATTACATAAATTAAAAAAAATTGCATTAGAATAAAAAGCCGAGAGCATTACAGGGTGAGCCAAACACAAGTTTTTTTTAAAAATGCAAACGAATGAACAAAATTAAATTTTTTCCATGTATTATGGCTTTATTAGTAAAAGCTTTATCCCTTTAATTATGGAACACAACGTCGTTCACCTGGCTGCCTCGGCTGGCTTCGCAGTAGTGCATTCTGTCACTCCAATTTTCCAAGACCTTGTTGATGATTTCGGGCTGTAGCTCACGGAGTACTTGGATGATATTGGCCTTAAGTGCTTGAATCGTTTCCGGATTGTTGGCGTAACAACAATTATTGGTTTACATTACAACACATAACAAAACATTGGCGGCCTCGATAGTCGAGTAGATACCGTGCTCGACGGCTACCCCAGAGGTCCCGGGCCAGGCCATGTCCTACGCTTTAAACCTGTCTGAATTTTCTTTCCTCATTTCTAATCAACTAAAATTTAAGTTTCATCAATATTTACGACTTGTAGTTGATGGGAGAAAAGTTAGTGGATGAGATTGCCTTATAACTTGAATTGACTGAGGTAAAGGCAAAACACTTGTCTCTGATTCAAATTCACATGTTTCTTTCCACCACGCTTAGAACATTCTACACGCATTTTACTTGATTGACCTTTCCTTACCACTAATCTATCACCCCATTTCGAATTAAGGTAGACTTGACTGAATAGGTATTCTACCTGAAATCCTTGGTTATAAGTAAAAAAAAAGTGCGGGTTTTCCGAGCCCCAGATGCGGCAATTGATTGCGGAAAAGATAATTTTTCGCCCTTTTCAAATAACGCACTGTTTGGGCTACACTTTGGAAATAAGTTTCTAGTATTTCCCAACGTTGTTTAAGCGTAAAGGAACTTATTTCTTTTCGCGAAGATATGCTACTGACTTTATGTCAAGATTTCGTCGGAAAACAGCTGTCAGTGTGAAAATCACCTATGATTTAAAAATAAACCAAAAGGTGGCCCATCCTTTAGTACCTCTAAGCCGATGAGGATGTTGGAAATTGGTTATTTTGTATGGGAATTGCCACTTTGGATTACTTTCAAAGATGGCCACATTCGTGGTGGACCTATCGTTTGACACCTGCGACAAGCATAACAATTGTTTATTCCGTATGGTTGTCTATTAGATTTAAAATCGTTTTTTCACTCGTAAAAAATTAGTGGCTTTTGGGAATAGAATTGGTTAAAGCGAATTTAACTACATTTTTATATATAACGAATTTTTCAACTTTCGGTAAGCTTTTAAAATTTCAAGCAAAATCAAGCAATAAACGAACTATGAGACAATAATATTTGGTTTCCAACAATATAAAAATTTTGTACATCCTAGGGCCGACTGATGAATAAACTTTTTGATTAAACGATAAATGACGATATATTTTTTTTCTTTTTCGTGTTTTCCGATAATATGTTAAAGATTGTTGAAACAAGTAAGGAAACTTACTTAATACGTAATAAGAGAGCAAACAATTAAATATGACATTGACGTGACGAAGTTACGTTTTACCGCACAGGTTTACAAAAAAAGTTGAAAAAGGCATTTTTTCAAAACTCATTGGCGTTGCATTGATTTGTTACTCGCTGAGTATAAGAACTATGGTTAAAAAAATTTTACGACGGTAAAGGATAATTATTTGACTTCATTATAAAAAAACAAAAAAAAAATTCAAAACATCATCGCGACGCGGTGGGAGCTGCTTAAGCAACGCAACTGAAAATTTGTTTCATGAAATTATTACTCGCCGCGTATTAGTGCGAGAATTAAAGATATGATACACCAATAAAGGCCTGTTCTAAGCCCTCACAACAAAATAAGACAAAAATTTCTGACGTCATGGGTACACAGAGAGAGGCTCTCAAAGATCGACAATTCAACATTCATAAAACGGAGTTGCATTGAATTTTTACTTGGTGAGTATATCAGCTAGGATAAATGTTTGAAAAGGAAAATGAAGGATGTATATTTGGCCTTACGACAAAAATAAAAAACAAAAAATTCTGACGTGGTCAGGTCGTTAAGATAGCAGCTTATGTAACAGAAATGCAATATCGTTGCATGAAATTATTACTCACTCAGAAGACGTGCTACGGAAAATTTATTTTTACGACAGCAAAGACGTATTATTAAACCTCATAACTGAAATACAAAAAAAATTCTTATCGTCATGATTTCAGGGTGGCAACCACATAACGCAGTAAAAATGCTACAACCATGAAAAAACGTTGCATGAAATTTTAACTCTGTGACTACTGGCGTAGCAGTTAATTTTAAGTAATGAAAATGAAGGTGAGGTCTTCGGGCACATGATCAAATTAAAAAAAAATGATGGTGTCATGAGTTCCCTCAGGGAACAACATAATGTAACGCATATGGGCTTGTCCAGAAAATGGTCAACCAGAGGTAAAAAAATAAATTTACTTATTTCTTAAAGTTTTGGTTGCAAATAAAAAGCTTAATATCTCTTCAATCAAATACAAGAGCTTACTTTGGTTGTATTCACTTGAGTGTAGTAAAAATGCCAGTTTTAGTGTCAATTAAAGTAATTTTGTTTTTTTCAATTTTTTTTAACTCATATTTGTGATGATAGGTTATGCTCTTTTATGCTCAAATAAGAAAAATCTGAGAACAGCAACAACTGCCAATTCGAAATATTTCAAAGTCAATGTATGAAAAAATTTGTTTTTAAATGTAGATATATTTCTTATATTTCGACACGTAACGTCCGAACAAATAAAATTGCTAACTGTGACTTAAAAAAAATGATTTTTGAGTTGATGTAGGATTTTCTTTAAAACTTATTTATTTTGCAGTTATTTGTTCTTTTAGACTTGTGAGGTGCGACCGACCATTTCGCAGAATTAATCCAAGCTTAAGTGTTAGCCTCACAAGAACTTCCTTTTTTGTAACTTCCGAACGCACGACAAAAATAAGAAATTTCGGGTAGAATGCGGTAAGATGCTTGATGTTATAATTATTATAAATTCTACGAAAAGGGAGCTATTTAACCAAATTCATTTTAATTGGAAAACTGTTTATAAAATTGGCGAAATATATAAAAAAATGTATCCGAATGTAACGTCCGAACGCTAGGACTTACCCATATGCATCACTTTTGCTGGGTTAATTGCTTGCAGCCAAGGCAAAGTTAATGAACCAAGGAAAAAAAAGCACAACAAATGGAGAAGCAACTAAAAAAGCAAAAGCAAAAGCAAAAGCAAAAGCAAAAGCAAAACAACAACAACAACAACAACAACAACATCAACATCAACATCAACATCAACATCAGCATCAACATCAACATCAACATCAACATCAACATCAACATCAACATCAACATCAACATCAACATCAACATCAACATCAACATCAACATCAACATCAACATCAACATCAACATCAACATCAACATCAACATCAACATCAACATCAACATCAACATCAACATCAACATCAACATCAACATCAACATCAACATCAACATCAACATCAACATCAACATCAACATCAACATCAACATCAACATCAACATCAACATCAACATCAACATCAACATCAACATCAACATCAACATCAACATCAACATCAACATCAACATCAACATCAACATCAACATCAACATCAACATCAACATCAACATCAACATCAACATCAACATCAACATCAACATCAACATCAACATCAACATCAACATCAACATCAACATCAACATCAACATCAACATCAACATCAACATCAACATCAACATCAACATCAACAACAACAACAACATCAACAACAACAACATCAACAACAACAACAACAACAACAACAACAACAACAACAACAACAACAACAACAACAACAACAACAACAACAACAACATGTTACACCGTCACGTCAAAACCTGCCGGTGTGTCCACGACACAGCCAACTCTTTTTTTAATTTAAATTAATTTTTTTTTATACTTTTATTATTAGTTTTGTTTTTGCATTTGATACATTTAGGTTACTTTAAGGAGTTCCCTGAGATGCCTCATGACGCCCTTCATTTTGACGTGACATAGTTATTTTTTTTATTTATCATCTGACTGAAAACTTCAGTCTTAAAGTCTTTCCATACAATTAACCGTTTCGCCAATAATCACGGAGTCACAATTCCATGGAACGTTTTTTCGTTATTGTTGCATTTTTAACACATTTAGCGGTTGCCTCCGTGACTTCAAAAATGTTATCTTTATTTTTATTATGAGGTCAAGGAACCATATTTGACTGACGTAAGATAAAATTTTTTCGTAGCACTTCTCCTCAGTTAGTAATAATTTAATGCAACAATTTCGCTTTTTTGTTGCATAAACTGCTACTTACGCAACCTGACTACAACATTATTTATTTTATTATTGTTGTCATAAGGCCAAGTACAAATCCTTCACTTCTGTTTGATAACATTCACCATGCTGCATATACTCACCTATTAATAATTCCATGCAACGCCATTGCATGATAAAACAAATTTGAAGTTTCGTTGCTTATGGACTCTCCGCGTCCCAATGACAACATTATTTTTTTTTTATTTTAATCTAAAATTCAAAGAAATTAACTTTACTATCGTGTCATTACATTTATCACAACTCCTTTACTCATTGAGAAACAATTCCAACAAGTGATTTCATCAGCTTTCTTGGAAAACTGCGCGTTAAAACGTAACGTTGTTACATCAAATTTAAATTTATTTTCTGTCCTAAGACTCTGAAAAAAGAAGCCTTTGTTACTATGTTCCAGCTCCAGTTATAACTCAGTCATATCTTTATTAAAAAAAGAACAAAACTCGCTGCAAGGACATCGTTAAGTGTCCCAAATTTCATTAAATTCCAATAAGTGGTGAAATCCCATAAGTTTTTGCATTTCTTTGAAAGAAGCTACCGTTTTATTTAAGTGTAGATTGGAAATACTTAACTTACTATCTATGTAAGTTACAACTATCTTGTGCTGTTTAAGTTTTAAATGAGTGATTTATTATCATATTTTTATTTGGAATTGGATCTGCGTTAAAATGTTTCTGTGTAGTGCTTTGATTTGTTTATAATTTTTTATGTTTACTCGTTTATATTATCACGTTATTTTTTTAAATGATAACAAATAACAAATTTGCTAAACTTTGAAATGCTTTTTAATCCAGCGCGAACACGTGCCATAATGCATGAAATTAAAGTGAGTTGTCAAGCGCTTTACACCGCTTACAACACTATCACATTAGCTGCATTTTAAGCTGTTGGAATAAAAATAAAAGTTTTTATCATTCTGCTATTTATGGATCATTAAGGAAAACCTATTCGATCACATGATCAGTTATGTTAATGATTTTTATTTATCAGATAATTAGCAGTAGAAAAAGTAAAGGGTCCACATACACCGAAATCTTATGACAACAGATAGTGAAAATATACTCCAAACAGCGTATAAAGAATAAATCTCCCATGCTTACAAATGCGTTCCACATTCCGAAAATTTGAGCCGGCATCAGATTCTGAGGAGAGAATGCTCTGAGAAATCTAAAAAACATCGCATGCCACCCAAAAACACCCAATAACACCCAAAGGAATCAAAAGCTTTGCTAACTCTCTCGTTTTTCTCAATGAACGAGAAATTGCAAATATCTGCAAAATAAAGCTTTTTGCGCCAAACAGCTGTTTATTGAATGCAATGACTGCAACTTAAGAATATCTACAAGTTGTTGTTTTGGCTCTCTTCTTCGTAGTCACGGTCACTATAGTTGTTGTTATTGTTGTTGTTATTGTTGTTGCTCATTTTGTGAATCTTTCTAGATTGCTCATTGCTTTCGATGGGAAGATAAAATAAACAATTCTTGACTTTGGCTCATTTAAAGTTTTATCTAAAGCTTTTCGCATCGAAAGTAGCCTCGTTAGAGACGTAGTATTATCCGGCCGGTCGTTGGCACAAGTCATAGAGAGCGTCTTGCTATCAGTGTCGTAAGTTTTTTTGTCGACCGTATGAAATAGTATCTAACAGTTTGCTATCGTATCTGTGCAGTTGCCATTGTGGGTTTCCGAGGTAAAAAAATTTTGCGCGCGCGAATTTGATTTATTCATTAAGAAGTTCTTGACGCAAGTTAATGCTATTTAACTTCTGTTGTTTGTTCAAAGGAAAATACAACAACAATAACAAAAAAAAAAAAAGAAATTAGTTAAATTAGTGGAGCAAATTTTAAATGAATCGAATATCTTTAATTCGTACAATAAAATGAATAAAGTTACATAAAGTGCAACTTTTTTTTTAGTTTTATTAAAGGCTGTTTTTCTAAACGATGCTCAGTGTTTATCAACTGAGACCCAGAATGAATAAAAAATTGTCGCTTAATGCATGTTAATCTTGGCAACTTAATATCTGCCATATTCGTATTCCAAGGCCACATGCTGTATCAAGCTCATTTCTTTTGGTTCGTTAACTTTTGCACACACATTGATGCTAGATCAGATGTCTTCTGATGCTATATAAATTAATGTAGGACATAAAAGGATACCGATAAGAAAATTTAATCAAATCCTTACGCTGTAACTTAAATGTAACAATTCATAAACAAAGCTTCGTTCTGTCAAGATTGTGAAATGAAATCAAATGAGAATGTTAAAATTCCAAGTGGCATTTAATACGATACATAATCAATTAACCAATATTATATTCATCACATTAAATCCTGACCATTTGTTTGACTTGGTGGAGAGCAACTCAGGTAAGTTGACTGCAATTTATTCAACAATAAATATTTTGCTGGCGCTTAACTTATGATAAACGATTCAAGAAGATAAATGAATTCAGTTGAATTTTTTGACAGTTGAATTTGAACAGTGTAAAAATTTATTTTTAAGAATTTACAAAACTATTTCAAACTTTATTTGATATAAATTTAATCCAATTTGGTAAAGTTTAATTGAATTTTATTTTTAATATGCTCTTAACTCTCTGTTGCACATAACAACCAGTTCCAAGACTAGAGATGTAGTGCTTCATCTTCCGTTAATTTTATTTTCAAAAATAATTTTTGCCAAATATACTGGTCTGCAAAATATGGAAATTTTCTTCGCAAAATCTTTAAACAGTTTCTAAACTTATTTTTTGGACCCAGGATTGGAACCCTGGTTTTTGATATAGGTTTTTTAAGGTTATAGAGCATTTTTACGAATAAAAGCAAATGAAGGACATCCTTTAGGTAAGTTCCGTGCTAGTTTTTCTAATAGTATTATTTTGCCAATAAAGCGTCCAATGTTTGCTACTAAGTAATCAGCCGTAGTTGGCTTACGAGTATCGGCATAGACAAGTGAGTTGACGTACCAACACACGGAGAGAAATAATATTCTTCTATTAAGCAAATATTTTGCTTGATTAAAGAAAATTTTAAATTAAACCTCATTTGTTCAAATCAAGCACAAAAAACTAAAATTAAGAAAAATAAATTTAAAATTAACATTTATTTTTAAAATTGAGTAAAATAAATGTTTGTTTGAAACACGCATAAAATACTGATTATACTTGAATACTTGATAAAATACTTCAGAACCTGGAACAAGACTTGAAAATATTTTCTTAATTTAATCAATTGCAGAGAATTGTTTCAGTTTTCAGCAAATTATTTGCTTTGTGGCGTCCGTGGCGTAGTTGGTTAAAGTGCGTGGCCGCTATGTCAAAGAACCTGGAGACCCAGGTTCGAACCCCAGCAGCGACAGAGAATTATTTGAATTAAAATAATTTTTCTGTACGGCCGCCACCTCTCTGCAGACAATGGCAAACCTCAGAGAGTAATAAAAATGCCATGTGAAGCTTCTTCGCAGTTGGCGTTAAGCCTGTAGGTCCATTTCTCGGTCAATTGTGTACAAACTTAATAACACGCACAACACAATTGATCATAAGAAGCTAGGTCAAAGTCCTTTCAAGGGCTGAAATGGCCAGTTATTTATTTTTTTATTTTAAATTATTTACTTGAATCAAGCAAATTCTTCTCACTTCAACTTATACGGGCATGCGTATAATTCACAACATGTTTACATGCAAACTTGTTTTAGATGGTGCGGAGTGACAAACTATGGCATGGTTCGAAGGCGCAGTGTCTTATCTGTTACTTTACTTGGAGACATGTAAGCGTCTAAGATATATTTGGTAAACAATTCGAGTAGTTTTTTATGATCGGTTATCCTACATCTTTGTTGAAGGATTTTAATTTTTATAAGGAAATTAATTTTCTTATAATATTAAGTAAAACATTCTAATATTAAAAAGATTTTAATTAAATTAAGCAAACTATTATAGTTTTCAGTAAATTCTTTACTTGAATCAAACAAATTGTTCTCAATTCAAAGAAAATCAATTTCTCAATTCAAGCATATATTTTAGTTTTCAGCAAATTGTTACTTGCATCAAGCAAATTTTTTTACACTTCAAGCAAATATTAGTCTTGAATATAGAAAAATTATTCTTCAGTTTTAAGCAAATGTTTCTTGAATCAAGCATTTTTTCTTAATATCGTGTTTTAAATTTGCTCAGTGATTTTTTCGGGATAAATGGGGCCTCGGGATAGATCTCATGGCGATTCCGCCAACTCCAAAAACGATAATTTTTATACTCTACGCGTTTTACCAAGGGGTACATTCAATTTGTCACACCGTTTGTAAAATCCATAAACAGGGGTGACAAATATATAGAATTCTTGATAAACTTTATCACCTGAGTCGATTTAGCCATGTCCGTCTGCTGTTCTTTTGCTCGTCTGTCCTCCTGTTGAAGCTATGGTAATGAAATTTGACATACAGGTGTGTCAACAAAAGATGTAGGGTCGCAAAAGCGTAGTCATAATTAAAGCATCTAAGGGAAACGGTTTCGCTCCAGATGTTCCACCGAAAATATCGGTGCAGTGAAGGGAAGCATTGAAAACGACTCAACCACCTCAATTCGTTACCGTGTATTCATTACTCGATTTCTACACGTCCACACTGCAGCGAATATTGACGAAAGATATGGCTCTGTATGCGTAAAAAGTCAAATTGACTCAAGAACTACAGCAGACAACCAGAAACGTCAGACTTTCTTTGATTAGCATTGAAAAAATAAAAAAAATCGTGTTTTCTGACTAGATTCACTCACAACAAGTGACTGTTTGGTGGCGCAGATTGTACGTTGGAGGCATTATAGGGGTGTACTTTTCCGAAAACGGCAATGAAAGAGGCACTGCAGTCAATAGAATGCGCTAGTGAGACCTCACTTACAATTTTTTGTGGGTAGAGATGAAGTTTACGAACACGGATGACTTCTTTTTTCAACAGGATGGTGCTACGTGTCATACAAGTTACGAAACAATCGCGTTATTGCGCACAAAATCCCTGATCACGTAATTTCGCGTTTTGAAGACACCAATTGCTCACCAAGATCTTTCGATTTAACACCGTAGACTAATAGAATAATGGCCGAGGCAGCCATTGGAAAGATATTGTATTTCATACATAATTTCATGTGCCTACTTTGTAGTTCAATTCAAAATTTAAGAAACATCTAAACAATTGTACGTTTTATTCAAAAACAAATTTCTCACCTCTTGTTGAAATACCCGTCATGAGCTTATTTTTAAAAAAAGAATATAGAATTCTGAAATCAGCCAAATCAGATAAAATATGGGTTCAGGTCTGGGCTTCCTGCTATCCACTGATCCGTGGAAATAAAGTCCGGTACATTGTTTTTGAGCCACTCTTGAGCCAATTTAGCCTTACGGGCCAAAGCAGAATCTTATTGAAGGGTCCACGGCTTGTTTTGGAATAATGTCGTGTTGAATGGCTTCACAACCAATTCCAAAACTTCGGATGCATACACTTTCGCTAAAGTTTTGACTACTTTTTCACAAAAATGGAGCTTGGTAACCCCATCATAGGCGACAGACCTAACCTCTCTGAACTTTCGGAAAGAGTTCTGATGCATGTCGTGATGACAGAGCATACACTCTATCATTCTATTTATTGAACGATTCCTCTAAGGTAAACATTTTTTCGTCAGTAAACAGAATTTGTCTGTGGGCATTATCCGTGTGCTTGAGAAGTAACGCTTTCGATTTTCGCTTACATTGTTCTTTTAATGCTACCGTGAGATGGTGCCCAGTGTGCCTTTTGTATACTCTGAGCCCCAAGTCACATTTAAGAATGCGATAGATTGATTGCGCAGAGATATTGCCGCGACAAGATTTTCTGCTTTCGCAGCTGTTTTCGCTTGATTTTAGATTTCACCTTCTTGATGGCTCTTGATGTTTGAACAACACACGGATGGCCACATTTTGGACGGTCGATTATTCCACCAGTATTCTTAAACAAGTATGACAGTACGATACACAAAATTACGAGTGACTCCGAGTGGTTGCAAGGTGCTAAAGATATTGCCACTTTCCATGCCACATTTTTTTAGACCAACTATAACAACATGATTTTCGAGCGAGCCCCATTCCATGATTATAAACAACTGTCGGAGAAAACTTTTTTCGAGAGAAAGAAGCATAAATGCTAAATGTCAAATAGGCGTCAAAAAGAAGCGAGTAGTTCACTCACAGTTACTGCGTTCAGTCGTGGATGAAAACATACGAGAGTACTAAGTATTCTTAGTTTGAATATTGAGCCATATCCTGAACCACTCAATATTTTTGGAACATATCTAATTTATATCGTACCAAGAAAAAAAATGTTTTTGCATTCTATCTTTTCGATCAATATGATCACTATAACTTGGGGACCAAACTTGACGTGATTATTTCAAGTGAGAACACACCATTGCATAATACAATGTTGTTATTATTATAATGCTATTATAGGTGGCACTATCACCCCGAGATCCCGGGTTCGAAATCCGGGTATGCTATGGTCCTACGCTGTAATCTTTCTAAATTTATTTCCTCATTTCTTATTAACTAAAATTGATGAAATTGAAACTTTAAACTTCAATGTGGTGAAACTTTGTAGTGTAGGTGGTGGAGAAGTTTGTGGATGGGATTGTCTTATAACTAGAATTGGCTGAGATAAAGACGTAACACTTGCCTTAGATTCTAATTCACACATTTCTGTGGCTTCTCGCCGTACACATGTTTCACTTGATTTCGAACCAAGGCAGACTTGATTAAATGTCAGAAAATAACGTCTGAAATCTTTGGTTCAAAGCTTAAAAAATAAAGCTTTAATGTCATTGAGACTAATAAAAGCAGTATCTTTAATGTGATAATCGAAAATAAAATTATTCAAATGACAGCCTTGAAGAATACCTGATTCCGAAACAAATACAGAAGACAAAACTCCTCAGAATCGTATTTGATAAGATTCATCTGTCGAATACGATTTAATAAAGCTCAGAAAATATTGGGGAAATTCCATTGATTTGAGTTTAAATAAAATTAAGATTGTGTGATAGTTTAAGAAATACTTTAATAAAGTCAGTGTAAGTGCAATGCACCTGGCTACCAAATTCTATTGAGTTTAAGTAAAATTTTGTTAAATTGTTTAGACGCAGTGGATGCGCCATTCCACCAAACCATGCTGGCAAGTTGTTATGACTTCTCCAAAGTGAATTTTTATCCATTCCTGCACGATTCATGCAAAATTTTAAACCCTTAAATGCATGGCCGTTTTTTTTTTTTTCATTCAACATTTATTCCCTTTTGCTCCAAATAATTCAGTCAGCTGGATTCTCTAAGTAAAACCGTTGGAAGAGAACGGAAGCTTTAAATCGGGGTAACTCAAAAGGTTTATTATTTTTCCCAAAATTACTCTCTTTCAAACGTGGTGATAAATTCTTTGGTTGTGCACATATATGGCACATATATGGCACACTGTGCATTTAAGGGTTAAAATTGACGAAAATTAAGCGATGAGCCTGTAGTTTTTAATATAATTCTAGGGTATGCAACTATTCGACATTATAAAAAAACCTGTTTCGAATAGTAAAATTTTTACAAAACCGGTTTTCGAATTATTCGACCAGAAAAAACCCGGGAAAACCGGTTTTTTTTCAAATTAAATAAATATTTTACTTTTTTTATCTACATATATCTATATAGTTTTTATTTAACCAAAATAGCAACTATTTTTAATAAATTAAATAAAGGTACTTATGCAGTACCACCTTGAACTGCAGTACTACTGAACTATAAGCGAAGGTTTTGCGTAAGGTGAGAGTTTTTCGAAAGTGTTTGAGTAGAATTTTTTTTAATTTTTTAATTTTTTATTTTGTTGCTTAAAAGTGCTTGCTATAGAAGATTAAATTCGTGAAAATTTTTCCCAAAAATAAAAACTGAATTTCTTTTTCGAAATTCATAAAAAACTTATTTAGATTTCTATGGTTCTTTTTTAATTAATTTCCGAACAAAAAAGTAAAATGTATGGTTATTTTTCAACTCATTTCCGAACAAAAAAGGTTCATTTTTGAGAGACATTTCAGTCCGAAGAATGATACAAAAAAGTTTCATTTATGAGTGCCGAAATTGAACGTTTCTACCCGAAATGGTTCATAAATGAATTCGAAAATGGTAGTTTTGATTCACTGGGTAGAATTATGTTTCGAGTTTTTCTTTCAATCCTTTTAACACATGTTTTATATCTTTTAATGGTTATTTCTATATTTGTACTTAATGCTTTTAGATTTTTTGGGCATTTCGTACAATAAGCCTTGTTGAATTTCCTTTTTTTAAATACTTCCAGACTTCGGAGTTCATGTCCAGCTTGTGATAATTAAATTTATTTTTTAAAAATTTAAAATTTCACTATAATTGTTTTTTAACCAGGGTTATTACCAAGGCAGACAATGGCAAACCTCAGAGAGTAAAAACTGCCATGAAAAGCTTCTTGAGAACATAAGCCGTTCGGAGTCGGCATAAAGCTGTAGGTCTAGATATCGATTATTTGTGTTCAAACATTTCGCAAAAAGCACAACACAATTGATCATAGGAAGCTCTGTCAAAGTCCTTTCAAGGGCTGAAATGGCCATTTCGTTTTTTTTTTTTTTATTACCAAAGTGAGGTGTCAGATATTACATATCATATGCGACTACTGTAAGGCTCGCTCTTTTTTTGCAAATGGTACGGAGAAATCGCAGCAAAGAACTCGAAATATGTTCTTTGTTTTAAAAATTCAAAATAAACACAAATAGCAAGCAAAAAATTGGAATGAATGTTGAATAATTTATATAGTACATGTAAGCTTAGGAAGTGCTTAGAAACACTTTTTTAATACATTTGCAATACATTTGCGAAGGACAGTTTGGAGAAAGGCTGCTTAAATTTTTGTAAGCAAAATATTTCCAAACTTTTTTATACAATATTTTCGCAAATTTTCATTGAAAACTGTCGTTACACACAAACTTAGAAAGTTTTTAGAAATAAAATTCAAGTAAGGCGTGATTAGCTTAGAATTTTTTTTTTTTAATTAAAACCCTCTATATTCTTTCTTCTTAATTATTATAATAACACTGTCCGACAATTTAAGGGTCACTTCGAATAACCTCAAATATCTCAATGGTTTCTAATAGTGCATGGTCTATATATTATGCCCTCATACTCAGTTTTATCGGATTAGGTCAAATAAGAGAGAAATTCAAGGTCAAATTTCACCTTTAAGTCACACATTTTTTCTTATAACTCTTAAACTAAATTCAATGACTATGTAGTAACTGCATCTAAATATTTTCAATGGATGGTTCTTTACATTTTGATACCATTTTTTGCTCAAAAAGTTACGTAAAGGGGTTAATATTTTCTTCGAAAACAGGGCTTTTAAAAAAAAACAAAATTTTCAATAGTTCAGTTACTTTGTATGTTTCTTCAAAAACAATCAGATTTTGCTGAATTTTTGCATATACTTTAGCTAAAATAAAATAACCCACCTCTGAAAAGATCACAGCAATTACATGTGCGCATCCAAAGATATTTGGATTCAAAGATTACCAAAGATGGTAACTTCGTTAATGTAATCCCTAGCGTAAAATCATTCAGATGAAAATTATAGATCCAACAATTTTCTTCAAAACTGTCTTTAACATTTTTACCGAAAGAGTTACCGTTTAAAACCAAAGTGTTCACCGAAAGTAAACTGCATTGGGCCATTGAACAACACAAAAATTAAAACTATAGAAATTAATATTAATGTTATTGTTCTAATTTATTTGAAATGACTTCTTCAAACTAGGAAGAGTAAAAAATTTTATTAAGACTGTTGTTCGAAGATCAGAAATTTTTGATTGCTTAAAAACTGTATTTCCTAAACTAAACGACGCAAAAATTAAGGCAGGCAAGTGCAAAAAATTACTTTTCATTTTTGAAAAATAAATCTAGAAAGATATTGAGCGTTTTACTCATAAAGTTATTTATTCCCAGAGCTTTGATGCAACGGTTATCTTTAAAACGGTTATCCGATGAAGAGCTCATTGCCTGGAATGCAACCAAACAAGTTAAAGAAAACTTTCTTGGGAAAAATCGATCAGAAAACTACCCACAATTAGTAGCCGTAATGCTCAGATCATTTGAAAGAATAGGTTTTTCTATGTCTCTCAAGATTCATTTCCTGCATTATCATCTTGAGTTTTTCAAACTTCAATTAGCATTGTGTGGGGTTATTTTGCTTCCAAAAAAATTTTTGCATTTCAGTCAAATGGTCATAACTTTGGAACGATAAGACCTTTGGGCTTCGTTTTGGTATTTTTAGAAAGGTAAGAAGTATTACTATTTTTTAAAAGAAAAAAAAACATAAGTTACCTGCCATCTGGCTGAGCAAATTGAGGTTATATTAATTTTTTTTTCCATTTTTTTTTTCGGAAAGATCTGTATCTCGGCTATTTCATCTTTTTCTTATTATTGTTTTATTTTATACGGAAAGGTCTTTTAAAGATCTTTCCAACAAGCCCAAAAACAAACAAATCCGATCACTGGCTCAGAAGTTAGCAACTTTACCCTACTACCCTCCGACCGCCAATCCGAAAATTTTGAACCCGCTGCCATTTCGCACCCGTGCATTTTCGGACATGGTCCTAGTGGACTTTTCTTCAAGAAATGAGCCAAGGAATACGCTGGAAAAATTTGTCCAGAACTTCGTGAAACACCCTGTATTTAGATGCAGTAATTACATAGTCAATGAGTTTAAGAGTTAAAAGAAAAAATTTGTGACTTAAAAGTGAAATTTGACCTTGAATTTTTCTCTTATTTGACCTAATCCGATAAAACTGAGTATGAGGGCAAAATACATAGACCATGCACTACTAGAAATCATTGAGATACTTGAAGTTACTGTGTAATTTTTGCACTGTGTAATTTTTTTTTTTTTTTTTTTTTTTTTTTTTTTTTTTTTTGATAAAGTTTCTAGAACTTGAGAAAAAAAAGTGCACAGCTTCAACTGTAATGTTGTAATATTAGTGTCGACTCTAATTGCTAAACAGTTTTCATTTTACCACAAGTTGAGTTACAGCTGACGTGTTGCATCATTTGAACACATACATACAAGCGGCAACACAAGCAATTAAATATTCCAAAACTTCTACGATGCACTGACAGCCAGGAGTTGATTGCAATTTGTTCAGACCACAAAGTAATTTATTGCAAACTTATCAAGAACTTAGCTTAAAGTTTTAAGAAATATTTCTATTCGTTAGCATTTTTGTAGTTTTGTACATATAACAGAAATATATAAAAAAATCTAAGAACACTTTCAAATCATACAAAATGCAGTTTAAAAGTCTATATAATTGAAATTTAATTTCTTGTGATTTGAACATCTTTCAGTTAAAGCTTTAGCATGTTTTTGGAATTTGAAACCACTGTGCATTGTTGGAACACATTCACATGCACGTGCATGTGTGTTTGTCTGTGTGCTATTCTTTATATACACACAAATCTGTTGTATATGCGTTTGCATGTAAACCAGCGTATGAGTGACATTTATTGGCTAGTTGCTGAAGTTAAATGTTACTCATACGCAGTGTAGAGAAAATTTCTGCCATCTCAATGTTCAACATTTGTAGATACGAAGAAGTAGTGCGAACAAAAAAATATCTTAAATTCTTGTTATTGCTTAGGGCACCTTTGACATTTCTCTGCTACAATTTGCGAGTATTTCGACGTTTGGCTGGATTTGAAGAATCTAATGAATTTAAGTGCGGTTGGGAATTAATTTTATTTTTTATTGACAAAGTCAGATTTTAAAAATAATTTCTCTAAATAGTTGTTTGATTAAACCACATCAATTCTTGATGTTGATAAATTATTTTTTTTTTATAGTTTCTTAAAATAGGTTTGGGTTTGAAGGCACATAAGAAGATTACTTAAATATTTTAAGTTTCTATTGCATTGCTTAAAAATTTCAGCATTCATCTCATAGAATTTCTGTTATTTTGTGATACAAAGATGTTGCTGACTCATAATAATCACCTCACTACTTGAAGCTGTGAGTAGTTATTCGATTTTACAACTTGAAAGTCATTCTGCTCGAAGGGATTTGATGGTTTCAAATGGTTTTTTCGCCGCTATTTGCACCGCTGATCAATTAACACACGAATTCAGCTTTGGTAATTATTTGAAAATCAGCGGAGCCCATTTGAAAAAATTTGCATTTTCATTTCTCTCTATTCTTGGAAAAAAGACATTTCATCTTGCCGGCTGCAGCTTCTGACCATATTTAAAAATCCGAACATAATTTTCACAAACTTAAGAAGGAAGTTTGTAAGCATCTTTCTTTCCTTTACTCCAAACTGCTGATATAATTTTTCTAATCGAGTTCTCCTTAAGAACTAAGAACGATTCTAATGACTAATATTGGTTCAAGGAACCAGCTCTTGGCGTTTTTTTCCAACTTTTCAAAATAGATCGCTTGCAAAACTTTGCTAAAAATAAACACGGTTGAAAGGTGATAACTTATAGATTATCAAAAATATACATTGTAGTATGTTTTTAATTCATTTCAAAGTAATTGAGTTTTGAAAATAAGCAAGACTTTGGAAAATGTCTCTTACTTGTAAGGGGTTTTCCAATTAGATAAGGTGTTATTTTGGTATTTTCCCGTAAAAGATCAATGGTTTCGTTGCTTGTGTGGCACATATCGCCGTCTTGTTGAAAGTAAACGTTGTCCAGATCAATACCATCCAACTTCGACCATAAAAATAGCGATAGCGCAATCCATTCACCGTAACTGCTGATCCAACCTCATTATCGAAAAAGTAAGGTCCAATGACTCCGCCGGACCATAAACCGCACCAAACAGTCACACGTTGAGGATGGACATGCTTCTCAACAATAACTCTTGGGTTTTCCGAGCCCCAGATGGGACAATTTTGCTTGTTGACGTAGCCACCGAGGTGGAAATGGACCTCATCAGTCAAGATGATTTTTCGATTTTTTTTTAGTGAATTTTAATAATTTCAATGCGTTGTTGAAGCGTGTATCGTTTAATTTTTAATAATGGCGTAGTTTCTACTTGTCAAATGTCAAAGAATAAAAGCTTTAAAAGTGAGCGATTCACAATAGCGGGCGATTCACAATAACACCTCTTATTAGAAAACCCTTTATTTGGCAATAAAACTAAGACTATGACGTTAACGCTTTGCAGGCTTGTGATGAGATTCGTGGTGTTTCTGGGAAAGTTATAAGTATGCAAATGGTTCGCTCGTTTCTGCTCAGGAAAATTTCACATTACAATTCAACAAAATTCTCAAAGATGTGCGTGAACCACTTAATACCAATTCGAATTCAGATGCTAAACCTAGCTGATACAGAATATTTTTTCAATTCATTCAATGGCAAACCTCTGAGAGTAAATAATGCCAAGTAAAGTTTCTTGAGATCATGTATATTTAGCCGTCTGGAGTCCGCACAAAATTAGTGGGTCCAGTTCACGGTTATTTGTGTACAAAACATTCAATAACACGACAAAAATTACGAAAAAGGATGCAGTTGGTTGTGGCATGAGCACGTCGGCAGATTTTGACGAAACAAAGTTGCTTTATCCTAGGCTTTATTCTTATTCGTATCATTTTTACTGTCCCATTCTTATTTTTATTCGTATATTTGACCATATACTTGTCTATCTCCTTGTTCTTATCCTTGTCCAAGTTCTTCTTTTAATCCAGGTTCAAATTCTTGACCTACTTATTGTCGCAATCCTTGTCCCAACATTTTTTTTTTTAATTTTTGTCGTAACCGTTGTTCAAATTCTTTTGATTCCTTGCCTACAGCATTCTAGTCGTAATCCTTGGCCAAATCCTTGTTCTATTCTTTATCTAATTTAACCCTTGTCCAAATTCTTGCTTTAATGCATGTACAAATTCATGTCGCAGTCTCTTTCCGAATCCATTTCATAATCCTTGACCCACTTCATGTCGCAACAATTTTCCTAATTCTAGTTTTAAGTGTTGACCAAATGTTTGTCCCAATTTTTGTCTGAATCCTCATTTGAATCCTTGTCCTAAAAAATAAAAAAAAATAAATAACTGGCCATTTCAGCCCTTGAAAGGACTTTGACCTAGCTTCTTATGATCAATTGAGTTGTGCGTGTTGTTAAGTTTGTACACAATTGACCGAGAACCGGACCTACATGTTTAACGCCGACTCCGAACGGCAACGAACGGAATGTTCTTGTTATCAAGAAGCTTTACAAGGCATTTTGATTACTCTCTGAGGTTTGCCATTGTCTGCAGAGAGGTGGCAGCCGTACAGAAAAATTATTTTAATTCAAATAATTTTCTGTTGGTGCTTGTTTGGTACAAAGCCTTATTCTAATATTTGTACTATTTTAATTTTTATTTTTATTTTGCGTTTGCTTTTGCTTTTATGCATCGCATTAACATTTTCCTAAGCGGCGCCATGTAATAAATACATACCTAGATAATGCATTCGCATTACCTTAAGCGGTTCCCTGATTAGCTTCGTGACATCATCAATTTTTTTTTTATTTTTTTTTCAAAAAAACCCTTTTGTATTGTCGATCCATAAAATTTACCGTATAAACTAAATTTACCGTAGAAAAAACCGTAATATGTATAACTCCATGCAACGTTTTTATATTGTTCTTGCATTTTTACTGCATTAGACAATTGCATTCGTGGTGTCATAGCGCCAACATTTTTTTTTTTATTTTCTTTATGAGAACGATGAACGGTGGCGTCCGTGGCGTAGTTGGTTAAAGTGCGTGGCCGCTATGTCAAAGAACTTTGGAGACCCAGGTTCGAACCCCAGCAGCGACAGAAAATTATTTGAATTAAAATATTTTTTCTGTATGGCCGCCACCTCTCTGCAGACAATGGCAAACCTCAGAAAGTAATCAAAATGCCATGTAAAGCTTCTTGAGAACGAGAACATTCCGTTCATCGCCGTTCGGAGTCGGCGTTAAGCATGTAAGTCCGGTTCTCGATCAATTATGTACAAACTTAATAACACGCACAACACAATTGACCATAAGAAGCTAGGTCAATGTCCTTTCAAGGGCTGAAATGGCCAGTTATTTATTTTTATTTTTTTATGTGCCGCATGTATTCACCGAGTAATAGTTCCATGCAACGCCATTGCATAATTGATGCATTTTCGATCTTATAGCGGCTCACTCTGCCGCCTCATGTCTTCATGAATCGTTTGTATGTTTTTATAATTAGGGCTAGTAACCAGCCTTTATTATCGTAAGATGTGAAGAAGAGGTAAACGAATTCAACGATGGTCACGTACTCGCTTTTGAGTCATTAGAATTTATTAATTTATTCGAATTATGTATTACTAGTAAACCCATATGGCGATGAAACGCCAAAACGCAAAACAAATATCTAGTGTGAGATTATTTTGTTTTTACTATTAACATAGAAACTGTTATCACTTTTTAACATATTTCCGGTTAGAAAAATGCAGTCGACAGTATTATTGTAAAAAATAAACCTGCAGTCGGGTTCTATTGATTAGTCCTTTCGCTGTATTAAGATTTCTCATCAACATAACAATTGCATCTGTTTGAAGCGTTAAGTGGTGTCGCCGAAGACCACATACCTACTTGAGTGCTGTTAAGGAACTCTGTTGGGAAGTTTATTTGGGCGTCTACTTCATCAGAAACGGTTGTGCCAATGCTTTATACAAAACTTCTAGATAAGTTGGAACTGTTTCCTTAAAATCACCAGAAAATACAGCTTTTTAAAACAGTTTCTTCCGACAGTTTACGAATGTCTGGTAATATCTCGAAACATGTGATCAACTACTGTCAGTGCTACTTGCTTCATCAATAATGATAAGGTGAGCATAATCAGAGTGCCTTCCGTGCACAAAATTGAGCCTAACGCCTGGTACAGGTGTATCTCAATAAGAGGTCTAGGAAGTTTGAATTGGTTTGTAAGTTTGTTGTTTACTTAAATACATATTCAAATTATTTAAAAAATAGAAGCCTAAAACCGTGTAACAAAATTTTTCAATGAACTCAAGCAGTCGAAACAATGGAATTATATACTTATATGTGAGGAATTTCAATCAATATTAAATAAATATTCCAATAAATATAATCAAAGTAAACAGCACCTAATACAAGTTGAATAAAAACAAAGAAGCTGGATGTATCGTGGATACACTCGTAAGTTTTGACGTGACAGCGTATCTTTATCTTGTGCCTATTATGTCCCTAACTTTATCTTGTCCCTTGTCTTCTTGCCTCTATCCTTTCCTTTGTTGCTAAACTATCCTTATCCTTATCTCTATTCTTATATAAGTCCAAATCAACCAACCAATTTTGTGTCAACCACTCTCTTTGTTATTTAATAAATCTATAGACGAAAGTTATTTTCCACTGTTTTGGAAAAAATCATTTATTAGTCCTATTTATAAAAAAGGTTGCAGGAATGATGTTATTAATTACAGGCCCATTGCTAAACTGTCATCGATTCCAAAACTTTTTGAGCGAATCGTGTATGATCGGGTAAAAATTCACTGCCGTGAAGTCATAACAACTCGACAGCATGGTTTTGTTAATGGCAGATCTACGGTATCTAATCTACTCGATTTTACAACCTTTTGCTTAAACACCATTGAATCTGGTTGCCAGGTCGACTGTATCTACACTGACTTTAGCAAAGCATTTGATAAGTTACCACACAATTTAATTCTATTTAAACTTAAGTCCATTGGATTTCCACAATATTTTGTAAACTGGATTAAATCGTATTTGACAGAACGATCTTATCAAATACGATTCCGAGGGGAGTTTATTTGTCTGCTGAGTTTATTGCGTTATCTGGTGTTCCTCAAGGAAGTCACCTAGGTCCACTTCTGTATATTTTAGCCATTAATGATGTGACCCATTTCATTAAAAACTCTCATCTGCTTATTTATGCGGATGATATGAAAATATACAGAAAAATAAACTCTCAAAACAATTCAGCCCTACTCCAGTCCGATCTGAAATCTTTTGAAGTTTGGTGTTCTAAAAATAAAATGTTTCTTAATCCAGATAAATGCCAAACTATGACCTTTTCGCGAAAAAGGAATAATTTAGTTTTTGATTATAAAATAAAAGATACTGCTTTATGTCGTGTGGATGTCGTTAAAGATCTGGGAATATGTATGGATTCTAAGCTTTCCTTTAACATTCATATTGATAACATTTGTAAAAAAGCATCTTCTATGCTTGGATTTATTAAACGCTGGCCAAAGAATTCAATAGCATGATTACGACTACAACATTGTATTATGCAATAGTGCGTCCTCACTTGGAGTACGCAAGTCAAGTCTGGTCTCCAAGTTACAATGTGCATGTTGATCGAATAGAGAGAATCCAAAAATGCTTTATTCGGTTTGCCCTAAGGGGCTTAAGTGGATTTGACATTTTAAACCTTCCTCCTTATGAGGATCGCTTAAAACTTCTAAAAATGCAATCATTGAGTGAGCGAAGGAAGTCTGCAGACATCGTCTATTTACACCAACTCATAACCGGTGTATTTGATTCTCCAGAACTTCTTTCTCTTATACATTTTAACTCTAATCGTAGAAGCAGTAGAAATGCTAACAATTTAATTTACTTACCATTTAGTAGAACAAATTATATGTTAACTGCTCCTTTAAACCGTATGAGTAAATTAGTTAACAATTGTAGCTTTTTTGATGTTAACTTGTCTAAAGGTCAACTCAAAAGTAGATTAAAAACTATTGTGTAATTCCATGGTTATGTCTTTGCATGGTTAGTCGTGATGTCTTGTGTTGTCCTTGAGCCCAACCATATATTGGTGGGTAAATTTTTCCCACATTAACTTATTTTGAGCCACTAGTTTCAATATCGTTGATAATTTCAAAGATTTTTGGGTTGCGGCTTTAAATGGGTTAATGCTGAGAATGTGCGATAAAGCTGTAGTAGCTAAACTCTATTGTTATTGCATGTAAAACAAATACCGAATATTGCCCTCTTCTTGTCCAAACTCTGGTATTATGGTCCATGTCGAATTGGCTGACCTTATCCTTGTTCGGATCCCTTTTCTAATTTTTGTCCCACTTCTTTTTTCAATCTTTGTCCTACATCTTCGTGTCCTATTATTTGTCCGTATCCTCTTTCCAATCTTGTGCTAAATACTGTTTTTAAGATGTGCTTAAATCTTTATTCTTATGCTTTTCCTAATCACTATCTGAATTCTTGTCCTAATCTTTGTTAAATTTCATCTTTGTCCAAGCCTTTACCCTACTCCTTGTGTTATTCCAGGTCCTAATCCCTGTCCAAAGTCTTGCCTTCACCCTTTTCCTTATACTTATCTTAATTCTTATCGAAATCAGTGTCCTATGCTTGTTCTTATTTTAACTTTATATAAACATTTATAATAACATTCATTATTAGCTCGTTACATTATATAACTTTACCATCTCGCTTTAGATAATACAATGCAATCTAAAATATAACATATTAACTTAGATGCATTGTAAATCCCAAAATTTATTAAGACTGAATAAAAAAAAAATTTTATTTTATTTTTATTTATATTTTTATTTTTGCTTTTGCTTTTGCTAAATTTTGGTTACTTTAAGAGACCTTGCAAGATTTCCGAAAGGCCTGATGACTAATTAAATTTACTGTAGCGCCAATAGTACCAGAGTTTTAATTTTATGCAACGAATTTTCATTGTTGTTCCATGTGAACTGTTTTAAGCGATTGTATGCTTGGTGTCGTAGCTCAAAATATTTGTTTTTTTATTTCCATAATGAGGTCAAAGGACCATTTATTGATGTCTTAAAATACAATTTTTCGTTGCCCTTCTAGCGAGTAATAATTCCATGCAACAATATTGCATTTTTGTTGCATAGGCTGCTTCTTTCGCAACCTGACGACGTCATAGTTTATTGTTTTTATTTTTTTATTCACTTTTATAATATTTCACGTGCTGCATGTACTCACCGAGTTATTATTCCATTCACCGCCGTTGCATGACTGATGCCGTTTCGACCTGCTGTCTCCGCTGCCTCATGACATCATGAATTTTTTGGTTTATTTTTGCCATGATGGCTAAGAATCAGTCTTTGCTGGCATATCATTTCATGGAAGAAATTCGCAACTTTATTGGAAACCTGCGCGGTAAAACGTAAAGTTCTCACATACAAAAAAATTTTCAAAAGAGTATGGTGTAATTAAACCTTTTTTCATTTTCTCTGTAACTGTTATTGTAAGTTAATTTGTTTCTTATATTTTAAAAACACAAAATGAAACTCTGCCAAACAAAAACAAAAAAAAAAAAAAACAAAAAAAAACACTGTAAATTTCTAGAAATGTTGCCTATTGACATTCAAAAGACCAAAACCAAATGCAAAAATTTGCAAAATTTGAATAGGCGTGTTCAATATTAGTTGAGATTTTTCTAATAATCTAATCAAAGTTATAAATATCTTTTTTATTATTATTTTACAAACTGTCAACACAATAAACATTCCTTAAATTCATTGCGCTATGGAAAAAAATACAATTTTAAATTGCAATTTTTTATGTACCGTGTCTCACTTTGTGATTGCATTTCCGCTTCCGGGCATTAACTTTACTTTTTTTCAACACACAATACACTGAACACTGCGCCGCAAATGACGCACATAAACTTCTATTAATTTTACAAAATTTAATGAAACTCTAAACAACTGATAAAGCGAAAAATAAATATGCATAAGACTGCAAATAGAAAACCTAACTTCAACATGTAGAATATTTAAGCGTAGCACACATATTCATGTTCGAGTAGCTGAGATAAGTTTAGATAAGTTTATCAATAAATATGTAAATTTAATAAATATGTTCACGCCAATATTATCCGGAGGAAAGTTGTCATGAATAGTTTTCGCTAAAAAAGTTATTATCCGGAGAAAAGCTCACCTTTGACTTCGTAGTTAATTAAAATGTTTGGGATACTTTGCGTTGCATAATCAATAAGTCATCAATAGTCATCAAGTTGTTAACATCTGTTGACGGCTGTGCATGTGAGTGCTTGTAAAACAGAGGCGTACAACATAATGACAACAGAAAAAATTCTCCATTTCATACCTTGAAAGGACTACGGCCGAGTTTCTTATGAACGATGAAATGAATTTTAAAAAATGTTTGATGCCAAGTGGGATTCGAACCAGGGATCTTGTGCTTCGAAAATTGGCATCAAACGATTCACGCACGCTAACACATTCGGCCACGGCCCCTACAACAAAATGAAAACATTATATCCAACCCTGCAAACATTTTCTGAGTGCCTCGAAAAAAAATTACTCTAAAAAGAGTATTTCTTATGCGTGTTTTATGAGTACGCAATAAAAAGGACTTATAAAGGAGTCTTTGATATGATTGTAAAATGATTGCTTCGAAATAAGACTCTAAAAAGAGTATTTTTTATGAGTGTTTTATGAGTACGCAATGAAAATACTCATAAGTAGATCAAAGGAGTCTTTGATATGATTGTAAAATGATTGCTCAGAAACAAGACTCTAAAAAGAGTACTTTTATGCGTGTTTTATGACTACGAGTTATGGCAAAATATTGAAAAATTTTTATTTTTATTATTAAATAAATGGAAAAAATGGCGCTTACGATGATTTCGCGCAAAGGGGTTTCTGAGGTTATATTAACATCATATCAATGTCAGAAATTTGTGTTTACAAAGAGTTTTTAAACCATTAAAGAACATGAGACTTATGACTCTAAAAATAATAACTTCTATGGGTTATGAAAGAGTATTCATATTAGTCTTAAAAGATTACAATACATGATTCTTAAAAAGAGTATTAAATATGGCTCTTAAAAGAGTCTTAATTTCGAGTCCAAAAAGACTAAGACTAATTTATATAAGTTCTAAAAGAGTCTTTATTTCGAGTATTTAAAGAGTCTTTATTATGAGTCTTAAAAGAGTTTTGAATTTTAGTGCAAAATGAGACATAACGCAGTCACTATTATGAATCATATTTTGAAGCCCACAGCTTACAAAAATGTACTTATAAAAGAGTCTTTTTTGAGCCATATAGCAGGAATCTGTAGTTTAGTAAAGTACCTTAAATATGCAGTGGACACGATTTTTCAGAGCTTGTTTATCTAAAAACAAAAAATACAAATCATTAAGGTTCTGTTGAAGCTTTTTGAGCTTTTGATCGAAGATTTTAGAAAATTATTGATTTTAACCAAAATGGCAGGTAAAAACTGATTTTTGACTAAAAAAGTAATTTTTTTCAGGTTATAAAAAAAAGAGGATTTTTCTAAAATAAAAATCGAACAGTCAAAAGTACCGATCATTTTTGATTAACAAGTGAAATAAATTTGGTAGCGATCTGTAGCATAGTTTTTGAGTAATGCTGTCCACCAGTTTTAAACAGCCTATTCGAGAAAAATGCGTTTAAAGTTCTAAAAGTAGTTTGTTTAGGTAAACATTAATTTTTTTCAACTTACATAGTTAACATATATTCCAGGACAATATAAGATATCCTCATCATCAGTTATTGAGTCTAAAATTTTAAGTTGCCTCTGTCTTCTCAGGATTATTCCCTCGCGGGTGGCTTCCTGTGCATTTTGGTTTGCGAGAATAATACGCGTGGAATCAACATTTTTTATAAATATTTGACAGTTTTTGCCACAACTGATGCCAATTTCCATTTTGGGTCCACAGACTGTTATGCCAGGAGGTGAAGTTTCATTATTACTGTCATTTTTATTTTTTTTACAATATTATAAGGTTTTTCCTTTTTCTGAAGACCAGGGGGCCTTTCTCCTCTTTGCTCCCCCTGTGGATTGCTATGTTAATTCATATTTATATAAAGAGTGAATTAAAAAATAATAGACAATGAAAATAATAGATAATAAAAGAGTGCATTGAAAAAATAAAGACATATTACAGAGAAGAGTTTTCGTGGCAGCTGGTATGAGTAAGGCAAGTACATATATTTTTTTACTGTTATATTACAGAGAAGAGTTTTTGTGTCAGCTGGTATGAGTAAGGCAAGTACATATATGTTTTTACTGTATTCTCTTCGAACAATTGTGCTTATAACTGCAACAATTTTTATTCAATTGACTAAAAACTTTTTAAGATGTTATACATTTGAAAAATGTAAAAAAAAAAAATTGAATTTTAGTCGCCGTAAAACTTTAGTAGGCCCTTAAGTTAAATTTTCAGATTTGGTGTATTCAAAGACTTAAAGGAGAATTTAATAACAAATTTTTTGTGGAAAATTTTAACCCGTTATATCCTTGTACTGGGGGTATGGGTCTTGTATGGGTCTTTTTTGTTTTTTATCCAAAAAGGGTCAAAAAAGACCCATAAATTGAAAGTAAGAGGGTTGAAATGTTTCACAAAAATTTTTCTCAAAGTATTTTACATAAATCCTCAGAACATATCCTATACCCAAAATGTAAGGATAACATGATTTCCTATACCGATTCACTAAAAGAATGTTCAAAAAGGAGGAAACTTAAATACCATCTTAAATAAGACTTATACGTAAAATTTCAAAACGCCGATACACATATATTTTTGTTTTGACCCCTTTACCAGAAACCATAGTCGTAACCTTGTTATTTTGGAAAAAAATTGATTTTGTTGTTCAGTGTTATTAACAAAATTTATCACAATTAACTTTTACAGTTTGTTGTATATAATACTTTTTCTATATAATACTAAGACAATTTTAATCATCCTAAAGGCTTAAGCCTAAAGAGTTCATAATCTGACTACAACAAAAAGGATTTCAGCTTTTAAAAATTTATACAAAAGAATGAAAAGTGAAAATGAATTCACACTTTTTCAACATTGAAGTATACCCTGTATTAAATATTTATTTGTTAAATATATATAAGGAATAAACTCAGTATTATAATTCATTAAATATTATGGTTGTCATTGTCACGATTACAGCCGTAATTTTCAAGCTATCGTAATGAAATTTAGTATTTAAATTTATTTAAAGGAAGATCAAGTTCGAAAATGAGCATAATCGAACAAAAAAAAACACTCCCATCTACACAAAGAAATTCCGCAAAAATTTATCTAAAAACTTGAAATTTTGCAAATATGCTTTGATTGTAAATATACCTCCTACGTTTGAAATTTGTCAAAATCGGATAAAAACTACGCCTACCTACCGCTACAGTGACGTCAATGGCAAAATTTCTACAAATTCCAAAAAAATTGATCTACGCATTATAAATTTTGGGCATGAGCTTCGATTTCAACTACACACTACACGATTGATATTTGTTAAAATCGGATGAAAACCACACCTATTTCTAATACTAAGTGGAGGCATCAAAGTATAAAATTCTTTAAAAATTTTATTAAAATTAGTCGGTAAAACGCTTGAAATACTTTTAGTTTGAAATTTGTCAAAATCTAATGTAAACTAAATATTCCAACTTTCCATACAAAGTGACTTCACCAAAATAGCAAAACCTTCTTAAATTCCATAAAACTGAATATTTTACCTTAATAACAACATTATATATTGACACATAACCATTGATATGTAAAACTTTCGATGAGGTTGAAATTTTTGTAAATTGGATAAAAACTAAGCCTATCCATAAAAGGTGACGTCATCAAAATAATAAAACCATCGTAACTGCGGATATTATATATTACGCATGATTGTTTGGATCTTTTAACTTCAGCCTAGCCAACGATAATACATTCCTTACAAGTTTCTTATTATTTTAAAACAATCAAAAAATCAACCAACTGTGCACTTAATCATTCATAATGCATTTGAAGTAGTTTGAAAGATTTCTTTTAAAATTCAAATAATTTTATAATTTGTTTTTAATTATTAAAATTAAAAAATTTTGCGGAAACATGAGTCGAGCTATTAATATGTGCAAGTATTCAATGGAAAAATATTTGTTTTTTTCAAATTTCCATCGAATGAGAAACTGTTGAAGTGGTTGTTTGCTTTTGCCCGGCCAGACAATAACTTTTACCGACAAAGTGCCTTTATATGTTAATCTATTATTTATTATATTATATCTACCATATTTTAAATTGAAGTTTGTTTATAAACATGTGCTTCTCATATCTACATAACTGAAATTGAAAAAAATTAAAACAAATATACTTTAATATGGAAATGTAAACTTTGAGAGTGGACCAAAAACCTGTTGAAGCCGATTGAGAACAATTTTAAAAAAATTTTGATTGTCTGATTTCAGGTTATGGTACAACCTAATCTAACACCTGAATCAAAACAGCGCAATTTTTAATTTATTTGACGTTATGAAAGCTATTTATTATCAAACTTTAAGCAAAACTATTTTGAAATATATATTCAATATTAAAGGTTATTTTTAAACAGATCTGAGCACGCATTTAAGCAAAGAAAAAAATGTGCTATTATTAGGGCTCATTATTTGTTTACGGAAAATGTCCACCTTGGTCTGGGTTTTTATAAGGGATGTGACGGATGTAATTTTGCGATATAGGAAGCTTACTTGAGGATGCGGATACTGGAAAATAATTTATGCCGATGAGGTTGCTGATGTTATTAAATCGTTAAAAACCCGGAAAAGTTATTTTTTTGCAACTCTGTTTGTATTTAAACAGCTGTTAATGTTTTCATATTTTTAAACCATTTTTTCAGTTTTGAAGCATTTAGATGTCAAAAAGTGAAAACTGTTTTTCCAAAATATACTTCTTCTTTAAAAAAAATTAACAATAAAAAAATTATAGACATTTTTAATTTTTAAGATTTACTTACAAGAGCCATCCCTAAAAGTAATGAGCCTTTGAATCGTTTCTTTTATTTCTTCTCTCTGTTCATTATAAGTAATGAGCTGTCAAAAAACGCAAGTTGCATTTTTCCTACGTTGTGCATGTAGGCATTCGTTGGCATTAAATGTTCTTTCATAAGCTTTCACACATTTCTATTGCATTGCGTTCAGCGAGTAGACGAACGCATATGCAAATGCAGTGAATGAATTTCCAGCTTAAAACAAAAGTATAAGAGCAAAGAGCAATCAGCTGTTATGAATTAATTGATTTCAATTGCAAATGGAAGTAAGTATTTGCAAAATCAATAAATTTTTACAAAATGCTAAATTCCTTTAAGGTTTTTAAACCATCTTAGAGCCCGAACAGAACCAAAGCGGCTGTTGGTTGTCGTGTGCACTGTGCAACAAAATACATGAAAATCTATGCAGCCGCCAAAAATAAAATGGCCGTAGAAATCCGCGACGGAAAAACGCCAAAATAGAATCAATTCTATTTTTTCTCTGACCGCTGGGGGATCACTCTTTGAGAGGCGTAAGTATTGCCATATTTTAGCTAAGAATTGGCTGTCGTTTAAGACAAAGCTGACGTTTTGTTTTGTGTGTGTGTGTTGCATTCAATGAGCTGACGTTTCGTTTTGTGTGTGTGTGTTGCATTTGTATCATTTTAAATACCAAAAAGCAACGCTGATCCGACAACCGCTCCCATTCTGGACCAGGCATGATAAATTCAGAACTAAAGTACTAAATTGAGTACTTTTCACTTTTCAAAAGTACCGCAGTACCTCCGCAATGATTTCAGTACTTTCTTAAAGTATTGTCTTAAAAAAAATTTGTTTGCACTTGCTTTACTTATGAAGCAAAAATAGTTTCCGATCCCTGATCTATTTGTTTGCAAGCTACTTAAAAATTGTACATCACTAATTTTAATTGCAACCAACCACAACCAACTTCCTTTTGTAATAGCTATAAATTTCAGTCGCGAAAGTTATCCAAACATTGCATAAAATTTAATCAGATTCGAGCAGCGATAAGTAAGTAGTTTCATTTAATATCCATAAGCTTTTATTGATGAAATACATTTCTATTAGGTTAAGTGGTGATGAGGCATCGAAGCCTAAACGCAAGGAGTACGTGGCTGCCTTCCAAACGGAATGGCTTGAGGATTTTCCATGGATGGTACGCGATAAAAAGAATGGAAAAAGATGCACGGTGTGCAATGTGTCCATCGTTGGAGGCCTAACGCACATCCAACGGCATGCAGCTCGTGATCGCCACATAAAAAATATTGCAGTTTCAAAGTCAACGCCAAAGCTGCGTGATTTTGTGTCCAAGCAAACTGCAAAATCATCATCAGCACGGACACTAGAAGTGATGCTAAGTTTGTTCGTAGTAGAACATAACATCCCATTTTCGGTTATGGATCATCTTTGCACATTATTAAAGCGAGGTATTCCTGACTCGGATGTGGTAAAACAATTTACGATAAATCAAATGAAAGCCCAAAGAATTGTTACAACTATAACTGGGCCGGAAAATACTAAAAAAATTTCTATGTTTTGTCGTTTACATTACTTCTCACTCATCATCGATGAAAGCACCGATTGCACTGTGTCAAAAAACTTAGCGATTATTATAAGAATTTTTGATAGAAAGTGCAAGGATAGATTTTTGGAATTGGTATCTTTGGAGCAATCTACAGCACAAGCTATATACGAAGCTATTTTAAACTATTTAAGTTATTAAATTATTTATAAAGTTATTTATTTAAGCTATTTTATTTTTTATTAAAAGCGAAAATTCCAAACCTATTTGTTAATGGTTGCGTCTGCCACATTTTAAATCTAGTTTCATGCGCAGCATCACAGTCAATACCAGGTTTTATTGATAAATTTATTAAAGAAATTATTTTTTTTTGTAATAGCACTAGCCGAAAATTAGATTTTTTGAAATTTCAAGAATATTTTGGAACGAAATTACATGTAATTTTAAAATACGCAACCACGAGATGGCTATCACGGCAGGAAGTAGTAGATAGATAGATAGATATGCTTGGGGCGAGCTAATTCAGCTCTGGCACTGCGGCATCTTGTGATGCCTATTGTGCCATACCTTTTCTTTTCTTAAAGCAGTTCGTTTGCTTTAGTTTTTTTCAGAAAACATAATATATTTTCGAGGTTGAGGATCGCAAGGTGTCCTTGAGAGACTATTTCGCTATTTAGGATTCTCTTTCTTATATGGAGAAGAGCTTGACATTCAGTGAGAATATGTCTGGAAGTTTCTTCATCCTCAAGACATAATCTACATAATGAATCAGTAGCGAGATTCATTTTTTGTAGGTGTTTCTTTAGTTTGCAGTGCCCAGTTATAATTCCGGTCATCATCTTTAAGTCTTTCTTCCCTAAGTTGATAAGAAATTTCGATTTCTTGGGAGAAAGTTCTGGAAATATTTGCTTAGTGCATATCTGTCCTAAGCAGTTCTTCCAGATGTCTTGAGATTCGCGGAATGAGGTTTTTTTGACGTGTTGCTTGAATAGATTCTTATCAACCTCACAGAACGGTTCCGGTCCTATGAGTGGTGATGATGCTCCCTGTTTGGCTAGGGAGTCTGCTCTTTCATTCCAGTCAAAACCACAGTGGGCAGGAATCCACTGTAGATTAATTTTGTAGTTTTGCGCAGCCAGGCTGTTGAGGACGTCGACAGTCTCCAGCACTAGCTTGGATTTTATGATGGGTGATGTCAGAGCTTTAAGGGCAGCTTGACTATCAGAGAAGACGAAAATTTATTTGCCCCTAACATTGTTCAGACAGTTCAGTCTGACACATCTGTTAATGGCAAGGATTTCCGCTTGAAAGATTGTGGTAAATAGACCTGCACTGAAGAAGTGGCTCTCATTGGAGTGTTCTCCAAAGACCCCTGCTCCCGTGCCTTTCTCCATTTTGGAGTCATCTGTGTACCACACAAGGTTGTTTTCGGACGGGCTTAGTTTCTCGTGTTCCCAATTGGATCTGCGGGGATAACTACGATGAAGTTTTTGTTAAAGCGGCTTTTGGGAAGCATGTCATCTAATGGCATGCAGAATTCCTTTTCTCGCTTTAGGGTTGTGATTAAGGTTAGGTGTCCCTTTAAGGGATGCTTTGGGACAGTGTAACCCAGATGGAAAAGTCTGTGAAGGCTGAGCTTCGCCTCCATCTAGATGTGTATGTGGATTGGGGTGAGCCCTAAGATGACATTGAGGGCTGCTGTTGGCGTAGATCTTATGCAGCCTGTCATACATATCCCTGCACATCTTTGAACTCGTCCTAACCGCTTGATGGTTGATCCTTCTAGCGTTTTCGACCACCGACGCGTGTGTAAGTGCTGGTCTGACGATCAAAGTGTAGAGATTGTACATCATCTTAGGGCTTAACCACCAGTTTTTGCCGCAAAATTTTTCTGCAGGTCCACAATGAGGCTGTTGATCTGCTGATGATGCGGTCTATGTGGAGGTTCCAGGACAGTTTGCTGTCCAGGATCACTCCCAGGTATTTTTCTGAGTTGGAAAAATCTACTTTTTCCCCAAAAAGTACCGGACAAGTAAGATTGAGCTTGCGTCGTTTTGTAAAAGGAACAATGACTGTCTTTTTTGGGTTTACGGAGAGGCCTTCGTTATTGCACCATCTCTGTACTGTGTTCAGTGCTGCTTGTAGAACATCAGACACTGTATTTTAAAAGCTCCCCCGTATGATGTCTGCTACGTCATCAGCATACCCAACCGCCTCTATCCCAGTTTCTTTGAGTTCAACTAGGAGGCTATCTACAACTAGTGACCAAAGCAGAGGTGATAGGACGCCTCCTTGCGGGCATCCCCTGGTTGTAGTTGCTTTGAGGGAAGTGTTATCCAGGCAGGTCTGGATAACTCTGCTATTGAGTGTCGTCATAATCCACCTGCCTATGATTGTTGGCATGTTAAGGTTATTGAGTGCCCTTCTAGTGGACTCGTATGACGTATTATTGAAGGCTCCTTCGACGTCAAGGAAAGCGACAATACATATTTTCTTGCAGTCGATAGATTTTTCAATGGTGATTATAAGGTCATTAAGTGCTGACTCTGTTGATTTACCCGTTTGATAGGCATGTTGTGTCTTACTTAGGGGGTATATTGACAAGGCATTCTCCCTGGTGTATTTGTCGATTATTTTCTCCATGCTTTCCAGTATGAAGGACATAAGGCTGATGGGTCTGAAAGATTTTGGATTACTCTCTGAGCCTTTGCCAGCCTTAGGAAGGTATTTTACTGTCACTTTTCTCCATGCTCCAGGTATATGGCCATAGGCTAGGCTGCAGCTGAATTGTTTTGATAGTAGTGGTATCAGATGTTCTGAACCTTGTTGTAGAAGAGCTGGAAAAATGCCATCTCCACCAGGAAGTAGTAGATCGAATTCTAGAACACCGGGAGCCCTTACATTATTATTTTACTTACAGCAATTTTGAAGTAAGTAGTAAAAATGATAGGATAGAATTTATTGCTGAGGGATTAGTGAATCCTATTTATAAAATGATTTTTATGTTTCTTTCATTTGTATTAAAACTTATAAATGATAAAAATTTAGAAATGCAGTCAGAAGACGCTCGCATGCATGTTTTTTTACCACGCTTAACTTTTTTATTTCGGCAAATGACTAGGAATTTTATCGCAAACCAGTTTACATGAGTTATAAAATTGTGGCATATTTTAATAAGTTTATTTCTTTTATAATTCTTAAAAAACATATTTTTTAAGAATTATATTGTGAGCTTATTGCCAAATAATTCATGAAGCAACAGGTTGCTACAACTCAAAAGCGCAACAACAAAATCTTTGCAGAATCAATGCAGTCAACTTTTTGAAATTTTGCGACTAGCAAAAGAGTAGAAAAACATTGCTTTGACAAAGTATAGCGCTTCTATAATTCCTCTTTGGTTTTATTGATCTTGCGCCTATTAGCTTGTCAAAGTTAGTGGACTGCTAGAACCACTGAGACTACTGATGAGTCGGAGTAGCGTCCGACGAAACCATGTTCTAGTCAGCTTGGTTTAAGTTCTGCAAAGAACTTTGTTGTTGTAGCAACCTGTTGCTTCATGAATTATTTGGCATTAAGCTCACAATATAATTCTTAAAAAATATGTTTTTTAAGAATTATAAAAGAAATAAACTTATTAAAATATGCCACAATTTTATAACTCAAGTAATTATTTCTATTTCCAGCGATAAAAGGTTAAGTAATATTAACTATTTTTAATTTGAGTTTCGTTATTTTTTCATTCAACTTAATTATTTTAATTTTGTGCTTGTCATAACAATCTTTCTGTGCATTACCATTTAATTTTTTATAACATTTCTCTCCATTAAAAATAGATGTGATAAATTTTTAATTCCATTTATCATTTGAAATTTTTAAATTAACACTTTAATAAAATATTAACCACATTCACTTTTTAAAGCTTTTAAGCTTAATGCTCAAATTTAATTCATTGTAAATTAGCAAACAGAAACCTGTATAAAATTTCGATAAGCAAATAAAGTTAAGTTCTTTGTACGTGAAATTTAAGGTTCATATCTTTTGGCGCCGATTCAAAAAAGCAGACAAAAGTAAAATACAAAAGCACAACAATTCTAAAAGTTTTGAGTTAAATGTACTCTAGCCATTAACTGGTGAAAAAGTTTTTCTTTTCAATACTTTTTCTTTTTTGTTTTTGCTTTTTTTTTGTTTTTGTAAAGAAATCTTTTGATAAAATATTTTGCATTCATTGCTGCAGAAGGCAAAAAATTAACGCTGCATACAATTTACATTTTTGTAATCTAAAAGTAAAAAGGAGCAGCCAAGTTAAACCAGGCATACGTTCAATTTTGTATTTCATTTTCACTTTAACAGCCAGTTGCATAAAACAAGATAGATTTTAGCAAGGAGCGTAATCCAGCATTAGTGTGAAGGGCATGTTATGCCCCACAGCACATATTATATCTTAGTATAAATCATTAAAAACTTGTGCCAGTAACCCTTAGATTTGCGTAACTAAAAAGGATTGATGACTTGAGCAAATACATTTATTAGAAATGGCTTAAATTTATATTTTTTTTAATTTCTAGAATTTTTCTTGCAGGCCAATGGACTGTGATATGATATACCCCACCACACTAAAGTAACTTTTCTCTTTACTGACAGAAATATTTTTGGCGGTCAAAACAGGCTTCTTTTTCATGTCCTTCGCTTCATAACCCGCTTCCTTTTAAGCCCTTCGTAACGACCAGTTACTCAATTTTCAGTGTAAAAGCGGTAATCCTTTTTTTGTCGTTGACAATATATTGGAATTCAAAAGCCTTCCCGCCTTTGCTAATTGTAGACCTTTCGAAATTGTATAGCTTGTTTTAAATTTCATTTAAACAAGAATTCCCGAATATCTTTACTAATCTATTCAATAAGTCAGACACAAAGATAATCGTTATTATCTTTGAAAGATTTGGAATCTTTCAAATGATGTCTGTCGAAGTATGCGAAGTGCAAGCAGAGGAATGGATTGACAAATGTTATGGTGAATCCGCTCCTTTAAAATCTGTCATAATTTATTGGTCTACTGAAGTTAAATGTGGTCGTATGAACACTTCTGATGAAGAACGTTCAGATCGTCCAAAAGGGGTAGCAACAATCGAAAACATTGGAATGTTAAAGTACGTGACATAGTTAAGACTGCAAATATATGAATATTAACTGGCTCGCTGCTCAACTTTTGCATGACACGTGCGAGAAATTTTTAATGAAAAAGCCCGACCAAACAAGGACAATGAGTTCGTGATTCTGAGCGATGTTTAGTCATGTCTAATCCTTATGTGAGAGACAAAAACAAAACATCTTGATCAGAGTGACGAGGTACCCGGGTACCTTCATATAAATAATATAGAAAAATCGAGTGGAAATGCTCTTATGTTGAGTTAGATTAGTTGATTGTGCTGTTATTGTAAAAACGGCGAAGTTAATAGAAAGTAAGGAGCTCTAAGGAAGTTTCAACTCTTAGGTATGGTGAAATTATTATCAAAAAAAAAAATAAAAATATTTGTTTTTAAATTGCAAAAGGGTACCCGGGAACCTCGACAGTCTCATAAGGGTTAATTAGTTACGAGTTAGTGAACATGGATTCACCTTTATCTGAATACCGCAATCGGGTGTTTTGGATTCACCAAAACAATAGGTTGAGCCCAGTGGAAGTGCTCCGAAGCGGCTAATGACACAACAATAGGTCGGAAGGGTTGTAAGCAGTGTTTATAATTTATACGAGTAATTTCACAATACTCGTAAGAAGGAAGGTATTTCGAATATTTGTTTTCAATATGATTAAACTAACTGCCTCGATTGCAAATTACTATTTGTATCTTTGTGATCCATACACGTCTATGCGCAACTAAAACTGCTCACAATCCAGCACAGAGAACTAGACGTCGAAAAGCTGCAATTACAGTCGGTTGTAACGCGTGCTGCTAAAGAACGATACAAAGGTAAGAGGAGGGAAGAGAGACGCATTTTCGGGCGAAAGAAAAGAGAAGTGGAAAAGCGTGAGTGTGAGATGATTGAGATGCATGGTGACAGTAATGAGGTCCGAAAGATGAAAATGGGAATCTAGTGACAGATATTCAGAATACACCGATGATGTGGAGGGAACACTTCTCTAGGCTTCTGAATGGCGATGAAGACAACAATCCCGCCAATAGAGATGATATCCCAGAAACCTCAATTTTGGACGACAGCGTTGAAGTTCTGCTGCCCGACCATAGTGAAGTCTTGAAAGCTATAGGTCGGTTTAAAAACAACAAAGCTGCAGGAGCCGATGACTGAGCTCTTCAAGAATGGAGGCGAACCTCTATTTAAATGCATTCATGGGCTCCTATACAGAATATGGTCGGATGAATGCATTCCAAATGATTGGAACCTCAGTGTGCTCTGCCCAATCCACAAGAAAGGCGATCCCACCATTTGCGCCAACTTTCGTGGGATAAGCTTTCATAATATCGTATATTATGTGAAAGACTGGAGCCCATCGTAAACCAGCTGATTGGACCTTATCAGTGTGGCTTCAGACCTGGGAAA
The DNA here is from genome assembly GCA_943735915.1 of Pherbina coryleti. Taxonomy (NCBI): domain Eukaryota; kingdom Metazoa; phylum Arthropoda; class Insecta; order Diptera; family Sciomyzidae; genus Pherbina; species Pherbina coryleti. Next base: position 66,325,140 of record OX030950.1, read on the forward strand.
TCCACCATAAACCAGATATTTACGCTACGACAAATTTTGGAGAAGACCCTAGAGAAACAAATCGACACACACCATCTTTTTGTCGATTATAAAGCCGCCTTCGACAGTCCAATAAGGAATCATCTATACTCCACCATGTCTGAATTTGGTATTCCTGCAAAGCTCATCCGCCTTTGCAGAATGACACTGAGCAACACCAGCAGCACAGTTAAGATCGGGAAGGATCTCACTCCTCCATTCGATACCAAACGAGGTTTCAGGCAAGGTGATTCCTTATCGTGCGACTTTGTTAACCTAATGATGGAAAAGATCATCCGAGCTGCTGATTTGAGACGAAGTGGCACTATATTCTACAAAAGTATTATGCTGCTGGCGTATGCTGATGATATCGATATCATTGGCCATAATATGAGTGAAGTCAGTGCAGCATTCTCTAGATTAGCGAAAGAGTCGAGTCAAATGGGTCTTGCAGTGAACGCAGATAAGACGAAATACCTAGTGTCAACAAACAAACAGTCCCAGCGTCTTGGAAACCACGTCACTGTTGACAACATCTCCTTCGAGGTTGTTAAGGACTTCGTCTACTTGGGATCCAGCATAAACTCTTTCAACGATGTCAGTATTGAGATAAAACGAAGGATAACTCTTGCCAACAGGTGTTCCTTTGGGCTGAGTAGGCAATTAAGAAGCAAAGCCTTCTCTCGACGAACAAAACTCACGCTTTGGGAGCCTTCGAGAGAAAGATCCTTCGTAAGATCTTCGGCCAAGTCTGCGTCAATGGTAAGTACCAAATACGATGGAACCACGAGCTGTATGACCTGTACGCTGATATCGAGATAGTTAAAAAAAAGAAAAAAGAAATAACTGGTCATTTCAGCTCTTGAAAGGAATTTGACCTAGTTTCTTATGATCAATTGTGTTTTGCGTATTATTTAGTTTGTACACAATTGACCGAGAACCGGACCTACAGGTTTAACGCCGACTCCGAACGGCGATGAACAAAATGTTCTTGTTCTCAAGAAGCTTTACATGGCATATTGATCACTCTCTGTGGGTTGCCATTGTCTGCAGAGAGGTGGCGGCCGGACAGAAAAAATCATTTTAATTCAAATATTTTTGTGTCGCTGCTGGGATTCGAACACGGGTCTGCAAGTTCGCTGACATAGAGGTCAGGCATTTTAACCAACTACGCCACGGACGCCATCGACATAGTGAAGCGCATTAAAATCGAGCGGCTCCGCTGGCTAGGTCATGTTGAGCGAATGGAAAACGACGCTCTAGCGAAAATAATATTCGATTCAGTGCCCAGTGGTGGTCAACGCAGAAGAGGACGCCCACATCTTCGTTGGAAAGATCAGGTGTTGGATAACCTGACTACACTTGGTGTTTCCCACTGGCGCCAGCAAGCGCAAAACAAAAATGACTGGCGCAATTTCTTATACGAGGCCAAAACCGACCATCTCGACCAACTTGTGATTTCGAAAATTAAAATCACTAAATTGGGTCTGAAAATTGATTTGAATAGTTCAATAGGTAATGAACAAAAGGATATTTTATCAAAATAAGAATGTTAAAAACATATTCAGAGCTGGCTACAATTTACAAGGAAAGGGAATCATTTACGAGGAAGCTTCTTCTTATTGTAAATACAGTCATTGCATGCCCACTTTTACGCCCATTCCCCCTTTTATGCTCACTACAACTTGTCGGATTTTATTTTGAGTGCATTTTTAATATTGTGCATTTTGTGCTTTTATTTGTTCTGTTTACTATTTCCAATATGATTTAATGATGTGTTTATATTTTATACTGCACCAATCAATGCATCTTAGCTCCTGTTGTGTTTGCAATCGGCTCATTACACTGCTGCATTTTATTAAAATGCATTTTATACAGAGGAATTTACGCTATTTTTAGTTCTTCTGTAGTGTTTATAACAGTAATAATTGTAATATGCTTCGCTCTCATCTGATCAAATCCATTAAATCTTTGATCAACAAATTATTTAAAATGTAGAAGAATTTCGAGAGCATTTTTAATAACTTGCGGTCATAAATTTCTTAGCTGCAAAAGAAAATTCATGTGGGCTTAAGTATTTGGTCTTGAATATGTTCTATTTTTAGGGGTCATTAATAACAAAATCTACTGGTATGTCATAATAAATGATTCGTTCATGGGCTACTTCGTTTTCTGAGCAATTTTAAACATTAACTACACAACATTCCAAGGTTTACAAAGACCATTTTTTTTAAGGCCAAGTTTTTATAAAAAAATCGTTTAGGGCCGTTTTAATCACTTTTTCTAACTTTTTAGAAAATTGAAGTTAAGGGCCTACTAAAGTTTTTTAAGCGAAAAAAAACCTGTATTAAAAGTTTTATTTTTAAGCCACTGTTTATTTTAAGTAATTTTTTTTTGTAAGGTAAAAATAGAATACAAATTATTAAGGTTCTGATTTTTGAGCTTTTAATCGAAGATTTTAGAAAAATGTTGATTTTTACCAAAATGGCAGATAAAAAACGGAATTTTTGATTACAAAAGTAATTTTTTTAGGTTATAAAAAAAGAATATTTTTTTAAAATAAAAATCGAACTATTAAAAGTACCGGTTATATTTGATTAACAATTGAAATAAATTTAGTAGCGATCCTTAGCATAGTTTTCGAGTAATGCTGTCCACCAGTTTTAAACAGCCTTTTCGAGAAAAACGTGTTTAAAGTTTTAAAAGTAGTTTATGTAGATATGCATTTATTTTTTTTCAACTTACATAGTATCATCTATTCCAGGACCACTCTCAGCATCAATTGTTGAGTCTAAAATTTCAACTTTCCTCTCTCTTCTCAGAATTCTTCCCTCGCGCATGGCTTCCTGTGCATTTTTGTTTGTAAGAATAATACACGTGGAATCAACGTTTTTGATAAATGTATGACAGTTCTTGCCCCAACTGATACCAATTTCCACATTGCGTCCACAGAATTTTATTTTAGGGGGAGAAGATTACTATCGGATACTCATTGCAGTTCTCTGGTTTAAAATAAAAATAAAAATTTCTTTTACTGATAAGCCATTTTCTTGAGACCATGAATTCACGAAAAGTTTGACTCTATGTGTACCAGATTTGTATAGGCGAGGAATAATTTTTTTAATAATTTTGAGACCAGGAGCAGATGTTTCCTTGCAGCTCACTAGTGTTTTATTTGGAATCTGTCTAAATCTATCTGACTTATTGGATAAATTCTATTTCCACAAATTCTTATGTTGCGAAGGCCATACCACTTTTCGAAATTAGACACCTAACCATTTCTTGCGTTCAAAGATTCCTCTTTTTCTTATAATTTCGCATGCAACTTGCGAGCTTTTGATTTGATGATATTGACGGAAATGAACAGTTTTTGATTTCATTGCTTTAAAAACCATTTGTAGAGAGCCTTTTTCATTTTCAGATATTAACAGAATTTTAGAAGTTGCTGTCTTCCTGGCTCAGCTTCCATACTTCCGGCATATTTCAGAACTGCATCTTATTTTTTTTTAGATATTTAAATAAATTTGAATCTAAAGTTTTTGTGTCGTATTTCAGCTACCACAAACCTATTCTTTTATTCTTTGAATATAATAATAGGAATAATTTCTTATGAATTATATATTATTATTTATGTATATGTGACCCGGTCTACGAAAAGGGACCTTCGGTGTAAAAACAAGTTTTCGAGAAAACAGCTGCAGACAGAGTTGTATTTCTTAGTCTATTAATACAGATGCTCTTTTTTTGGAAAATTCCTGACAAACTTCTTTACGAGTTGGAAACTTCTGCTTTGCGCCATTAGAAAGAGCACACATTAGTCTATCCGAATCGCCAAAAAAGTGAAAAATGATATTTTCACACCGAAGGTCCCTTTTCGTAGACCGGGTCACATATGGACTTTTTTTTTGAATTGGAAAATGAGAAGTTATCACTTCTATCGTGTGGTCATAGGCACACAGCTTTTTTTTAATAAATTTAAACTTGTAAAAGTTCTGTTTTTTCCACTAATCGACTCAATTTCAGTTTCACCTTTAACTTAGTTTAAATCTAAGCGTGACTTATAATCGTGTTACAAAATCGAGTTTTTGGAGAAGTGAATGCACTCACAAATTAACACAGCTAATTTTTTTACAACTGTATATGCATGACATGAATGCGGTTTTAAATGTGTCATTGTATTTTTTTTTTTATAATACGAATGAATAATCATTGAGAGAGGAATATTTTTTATAATTATACATCGATCAAAATTTCAAGCTCATCTAGTTAACTCTTTCGGTACTTCTTTTTTGTTTTTTACTTTAAAAATCATTCCTTTCCATTATGTTACTGTTTAAAGTACATTAAAAAAAAACTGTTTCTCCGAAGGAGAGAAAAAACATCTGCACCGTTTAAAATCTACACAGGTATTTCACAATTTTAACAAAAACAACACAAGATGTTCCCTCTTTCAATTTATAGAAATCTTTTTAATGGATACCAAAAATATTTAATATTTAATATTTGAAATATTGATTGCCTGTATTCGCTTTAATTTAAGCATCTCTCGTAGTTACGGCTTAAAACATGTCTTCTTTAACCGTTCACCGTTGTACGCTATATTTAATAACATAAAAGGATTTCTGCAGACATCCCTTATGTCTTGCTTGTCATTAAAGTGGCTTCCTCTTCATCTGGTCTCAAACTTTTTATAGCCTCTAAGTTGCCTCATAAAGCGAAAAACTTTTGAAATATTCGCACTTCAACTGTTGACGACGATATGAATTCACACATTGAAAATTGAGTTATTGTCATAAATTTATTGAGCAGGCATTGAAAGTATTCCAAGTGAATAGGTTACAAGTCGGAGCACTTGCACTGATAAGGCTTTGACACTTTGCATGTGAAGAGGGAGTGAATGCGAAATATTGCGTTATTTATGCGCAAAACCCGTAAATTAGTCGTTAAAATGCTTGTTGATTTATGAGTTTCTAAAAAAGTCTACCCATTAAAAAGTGGCTTTTGGTTGAACTCATACTTAGCATCTAACATATAAAACTGCAAAATTTTGATGAAAATTCTCTTTACTTTCTTGTGTTGCCTTGGAAAAAAAGAGCCAGGAGCGCATGTCGTGTCTTTAATATTTGTGAGATAAAATATAAACATAAAACTCGCTGTATTTCAACAATTTTAATTAAACTTATAAGGCTCAAAAATAGATACTTTTTTATTAAAAAAAATATAATTATCTGAAAGTAAGTTCAAAATAGATTTTGCTCGATTAGAAGAAAATCGTTTTCATTCATGCACAAATTTAAAAATAAGTGGAAAATGATTCGAATCCTAGATCTAACTAGTGGCCTAAGCTTTACCTATCTATATATCTAACAATCAAAATTAAAACATTAAAATATAAATAAATCCGCATAGAGCATCTTAAGGAATTTCAATTGGATGAGATAAGACATATATACACTTAACTCTGCCGCTGTAGCCTGTATTTGCCTCATTTTTAAATGTTTCTAAAGTTTTTAGCCACAATTAGAACACCATCCACATGATTGAATTGATTTCCCTTTCCTTTCCACTTGTCGATCATTGTTCAAAATCAGTTTCAATCCTGAATTTTATGAGTCCATCTTTGTAACACATTTACAGCCCTATTATAGCCCTAATGCCTTATTAGTACTCTGTAGCAACCTTGATAAATTAAAAGCTTTCGAAATTCACCAGAGGAGGTGAATTCCTATTTCCTGAAGTTTGGAGGGGGTTCATGAGATTTGCTCCACTCTGCGGACAGCTGCGAGATGTTGGCACCCCATTTGTTTAATTTTGACTGACCAATTACATCATTTAAAAGGTCAGCAAAAGGTCAGTAAAGGTCAGTCAGTTTCATTAATAGGTCATCGATAGAAAATTTTTTATTCGCGGTTTAAGTTTTTCAAGGTCACATTGATATGTTGGCACCCCATCATCAATAAAATAAAAAAAAGTTCATGAAATCAATAGAAAATTGTCTGCTGATAATAGTCAGCATAAATAAATAATAGGTCAGTTGTATTTCTTAACCAAATTAATTAATTATGTTGCGTTTTCGAGATCGGCCATGGCGTATGAGTGATTAATATTAATTAATATTATGTCCCACTAATGTTGCGTATACGCTATGGTGACAAGATTTCATCAAACAAAATACGGCTTATGGAAAAAATATATGAGATACATATTTAACTCTTCGTTATATGATTTTTTTCCCTGTGTATAAAAATATTTATGTCTTTATTTGTGATAGGAGAGGTTTAGAGAATGTATAAACGAAATTTGGATGCTCTGCAATGAATAGGAGCGAAGTTACGCAACATTGCATATGTGCAATTTTATGCAGGCAAGCAATAAAAATTAGTATATGATGATTTAAATATTAATTTTTATTAATTTGTATTTTACATTTTTGAAATGGAATAAATGCTTTTAATAAATTTAACTAAGATATATTTCCCAGTTTTTTATATAGTCAATTTAAATTGACAATTTTAAACAAAGGTACATAAATAAAAAACACTGATTTGCAAGGACACAAGGATTTTTTTTCTTAATTTGAAGCTCATTGTATAAGAATTCATTAGAGAAGTACATGAAACATTATTCATTACGAAATTGTTTAAAACTATTTGCATTCATAGTTTACTCATACATGAGTGCATTCATTGCACCCTAGTAATTTACATGGTAAACGCTTGTTGTCCCATTGCGGCCAGAGATCAAAATGGTCCAACCGAACTTCTGTTTAAGATAGTGGGAAACTTCTCGAATGTTTCGTCATTTTTTGCAACGTTTTTTGATAATTCGGAAGGTCTTCCACTTTCTGTAGATAGTTCTCCTACTAGGTAAAGACTTTCTACCACTTACAAACGAAAATTGACAATTATTATGTTTTCATGATTACCGCTTTATTGCTACGCGCGCTTATACAATAGCAATGCATTTACTAATATTATCGTATAGCGTATTTTTATAGCGTATTTGTATCTTCCAATAAATGAGTGGAACAAATTGACTTCCCCCATATATGTATTGTATTGTGAAACAATATTCGGACACTCAATGGATATTTTTTTACACAACTTCTTATCAAATCGTTCAGCTATGGTCTCAGGACTTTTACTGCAATGGTTTGACTTCAAATTAACAACTTTATTATCTCTTCATGAAATCAAATGTAAGTTAACATCATCATGGTAGGCTACATATTCCACAGACTCTCCTCGAGATATCTTCATTAATGTGGGGACACTCGGTAGTATTGAGTTCGGAATTCTGTACCGACGGATTGTACCCAATAATACCCCTTTTGGCTAGTTCAATCATTAGTTGTAGTGTTCATATAATGATTATCATAAAAAAACTTTATAATTCATATGAGAAGTACTTCCCGTAAAACTCTTTTATAACAATATTTACACAAGCCGAAGATTATTTTCTTCGTGGTGACGAAGATAGGGGTTTTCTTGATCCAAGTTATTTATTTTTAATTTTAGCTTTAAATATAGTTAAGTGCATAGAATTGCACATCTGCAATATAACCTCATATCTGCAATGTAACTTCAAAATGTCTCAAATGCATGATATTGCATATTTGCAATTAAGCCATTTATTATGTGTTTACCAAAAACACACAGCGTCGATATGAAGAAATGGTCTGTGTAAATACCGCTTATTCCCTTTATAGTTCTGTTTGTCATCAGTGAAGGCAGCCCTGTTTGTGCAAAACTCTATAACCGCACAAACACTGCACCCCTGAGAAAATGTCGAAATTTTTCATAGCGTTTTGTGTATTTCCCGCTAAAAGTCGTGAAATTTTTTAATGTTTCACGAAAAAACATAAAAGAATTGCTTACAAATGTTATATTTGTTGTAAGAAGAACAATTGTATTGAAATATGAGTGCACAGAAGTCGGATGATGAAGTTATCCTGGATAATCCAGATAAGCAACAACCTTTTTTGCCAAGTAACCGACGTCGTGCGCTAAGAGATGACAGTGGCGAAGCAACTACTTCGGAATCAGAAGATGGCTCTTTGCACCCTCCAAACAAGCGATTTAAAGGTGATCCTCGTGTCGATGAGCTAATCTGTCAAGTAAACTATTTGACTAGATGTTTGTCGGGCTGCATGCCATTGAATGCATCGGATGCTTCAACGTCTGCTTCGCAGCCACAGGGTGAGTTTCTTATTAAACCAAATACAGTGGGTCATTTAGATTTTGGTACCATTGAAACTGTTGCTGACAATCAAAGTGCAGTCAAAGATGCACGTCAGGATCGACTAGACACGTTACAAAAATTGCAGCGTTTTAAGACAGATGCATGGAAAGATGTCAAGTATGCAAAGTCTTTGCAGGGTTTTTTGGCCAAACCAGGTTTTGTAGAACTTAAAATAAATGATGAGTTGTGTCATTTTAACAGGGGAAAAGATTATTTGGCAACTACAGAGCGTGTTATGGCAGGCTTGTCTAATGGTTTGCTGGATCAGAAGGACTCTGTTTAATCGGGCTTGCAACAGATTGTAAACTGGGCAAATAATTCCCCCAATGAATTAAATGCAACCAATCTTTATGACACGATTATGCTTTTGTTTGGGCCAAATTCTCATAATTATAAAAATATGGAACAAATGCTGCAAGTAGTGTGTGGTAAGAGAGCTGAATGCATTGAGGTCAGACGAGAACGCATTATCTCAGAGGTGAGTAATAAAAACTTGCAAGCTACGCTAAGAAGACTGCCTCCCAGTGCAGAGCATTTGTTCGATAGCATGAGCTTAATACCAGTGATTCAGTCTCTCGGCGGTGCAGGCAGTTGGCTAAATATTCCTGCATATCTCAAGGAAAAGAAGGATTCAAGACTTCAAAAACGATATGTAGATGCGCCTGCACCGTCATATACACAGCCATCTCAACGTGGTTATAGTTCACGTCCTTTTCTAAAGAGCAGGACAAGTCAAAAGAGAGTAAAGCGAGATACCAAAAATTTGATCGGTGGTAATAGTTCCTTTCGTGTCAAAGATCGAAAGTGACAGTCAAAATGTGTTGTTCCGTGCAGGTCGCCTTCAAAATGTTTTGCCTGCATGGCAGTCTCTAGGGGCAGACAAATTCATTATAAAAATAATTTCGGGTGCTCGAATTTCATTTACAGACAGGCCGCCTCTGAATTTCCCTACAGCGTGCCTGATACAAAAATACAGCACCAAAGTAACACCAGAGATGACAGAAATGATAAAAACATTGATACAGCAACATGTGTTGGAAAAACCACTACAAGAAAGCCCAAATTTTTTATCAAAAATGTTTTTAGTACCAAAAGCAGTGGAGGACTCCGTCCTATTTTCGATCTGAGGGGCTTAAACGTATATATAAAAACCAAACGATTCCAATTAATTTCTCATGCGCTGGTACCAGAATTACTTCAAAAGAAAGATTGTATGGTAAAAATAGATATCTCAAGTGCTTATTTTCATGTTCCAATTTCAGAAGCTCACCGTTGCTACCTAAGGTTGGTATTCAATGGGGAGTTGTTTCAAATGACGTCTCTACCATTTGGTCTGGCGTCAGCACCTCGGACATTTGCGGCAATAACGAATTGGATCGCGGAGATCCTTCGAGCCCGAGACATACGAGTTCTAGTTTATCTAGACGATTTTATTCTAGCACATCAAGACCATACCAAGATGATTTTGCAGACTACGGAAGTCCTGAATCTCTTGGAATCTTTAGGTTGGCAGATAAACTACCAAAAGTCAGTTCTTCGACCAACTCAAGAGGTAGAATATTTAGGAATTGTTTGGAATACCAGCTCCAACATAAAGTTTCTCGCTCATGCCAAGGTAAAAAAGATACAAAATTCTATAACAAATATTTTAACCAAGCCGAGATGCAATTTAAAACAGATTCAAAGAATACTAGGACAGTTGAATTTTGCAACTTTCGTGATCCCCGGAGGTCGCCTGCACTGTCGTCATTTACAGATATTTCTCAAAAGGTTCAAGAGACATCAAACGAGAGAGTACCGTGTTTTGTCAGCAAGAGTAATGCAGGATTTAAGTGGTGGCATCAAGCTGTTCAGGAAAAGTCTCAAATACATGCGATTCCATACACGCATTTCCTGACAACCGACGCTGCGGATGCGGGTTGGGGAGCACAGTTGAACGAAATTTTGATGTCAGGGCTCTGGACCAGAGATCAAATAAAATGGCATTCAAACGTGAAAGAACTCTTTGCAGTTTATATAGCGATCCAGAAACAGTCAAAATATCTAAAGAATCTAATCTAATCTAATCGGACAACCGAACAATTGTAGCATACATTCGGAACGAGGGCGGTACTCACTCTCTAATATTGCTCGACCTGACAAGCAAGTTGTTGAAGTGTATAGGCAGGTTAAACATTCTGCTGTCAGCACATTACCTCCCGGGGAGGTACAACTGCATCGCCGATCGCCTCTCAAGGGGAAGGCGCTTGCCGGAATGGCATCTGTTGCCCACGGTAACAAACAGCTTATTTCAGCTTTGGGGTACTCCAGATGTCGACTTGTTCGCATCCGCAGAAACAGCCGTGGTCAGCAGATATGTATCGCTAAACTGCAGAGATCAATTAGCGCTTTACTCAAACGCCTTCAGCCGCCCATAGGATTTTCGCCTAGGTTGGATATTTCCACCTCCCAACCTAATGCCTCGTGTGTTAGCTCACTTAAACAGCGCCCGAGGACGTTACATTGTAATAGCTCCACTCTGGGAGAAGACATTTTGGTTGGCAGATTTAAGAGCCCGAGCTTTGGAGCAACCGGTGCGAATAGAGAATCTCCGAAAAAATTTAGTAGACTAGGCAACGAATCTCGTTCCACCACAAGTAGACCAACTGATCCTGCAGGCCTGGTTAATTGGAGGTGGGGCAACCTCACAAAATCTTGGTCAGAGGCTGAAAAGGAACTCTTAAATTCTAGCTGGAGACAATCAACAATGAAAACATATTTCCCGGCGTTAAAGAGATGGCTAAACTGGTGCAATTTAAATAATTTGGATGCCCTATATCCTGAGATAAAAGATTTGGCTAAATTTTTGGCAGAACTGCATTTAGTTGAAAATCTTGCATATAGTACGATTTTGGTACATAAATCTGCTATATTTACATTCTGTAAAATGCAGATGCAAGAATCAGATCAATTACTTCTTCGTCAGATATTAAAAGCAATTGCAGGAGCTCAGCCTGTCAAGTCGAAAATACCGGTTTGGGATGCTCAACTAGTTTTTGACTGGTTAGCTCAAAGCACTTGTAAAGATACTTTGTTCGATGTTTCAAGACGAACGGCGACAATTCTACTTTTGGCATCTGGAAGAAGAGTACATGATCTTACGCTGCTAAAGTCTTAGATGAAAATATGTGTTTATCAAATGATCAAGTACTCTTTTGGCCTGTTTTTGGTTCGAAAACGGACTCTAAAGAGCACAGACAATCAGGCTGGTTGTTATCGAGCCATTCAAATAAGAACGTTTTTCCAGTTTCGTCAATAAGACATTTAGTTTCAATTTCTCAAAAGAGAAGAGAGAGTGTAAAAGGACTGGCTCATCTTTTTATTTCTATTACTGGTGCCCCTCGTCCAGCATCACGTACAGTAATAGGTGGCTGGGTTAAATCAGTATTAAAAGAGATCGGGATCAATGCTTCTCCTGGTTCTTTTAGATCAGCGGTGGCTTCAGCAGCTTGGATCGAGGACCATTCAGTGGAAGAAATACTGGCAAGGGGAAACTGGAGAAGTGGTAATACATTTAAAAAGTTTTATTGTAAGGAAGTTAAGAAACAAACTAAAGGATCAGATCTGCTTTTTAAAAATTTTCACCCAGAATAATTTTTCTTATATGAGAGTTACCTTAATGAAAATAATTGCATTTTATTTTTATTCATATAATTATGATACTTATTGGACTAATAACTCTAATCATTACCCCATAATTGTAATGCCAATTTTTTACAAAATATTACAACTTTGTATTCTACTAATAATTTGATCGATTAATTTATATTTTACTTTGAATTAAATTTTGTGTTGATTGGATTTCATTAATAACTTTTTGTTAGTTAAAATAAAAAACACGATAATAAAATTTATAATTCTTTCACATAGCGTTTTGTGTTTGTCACCAGAAGATATCAAACAGATCTTCATATCGACGCTGTGTGTTTTTGGTAAACACATAATATGAAATTTTGAATTTAACAAAATTATTATTATGTGTTAAAAGAAAACACACAGCGTCGCAGGAATTACTTCCTGGTGAAGATACTATGAAAAATTTTGACATTTTCTCAGGGGTGCAGTGTTTGTGCGGTTATAGAGTTTTGCACAAACAGGGCTGCCTTCACTGATGACAAACAGAACTATAAAGGGAATAAGCGGTATTTACACAGACCATTTCTTCATACCGACGCTGTGTGTTTTCTTTCAACACATAATAATAATTTTGTTAAATTCAAAATTTCATATTTTATTAAATTAAAGTTATAATGCACAAAAAAATTAGTAAGCTTAAAGAAAATTAACTTATATTCTGGAATATAACATACATTTTAACCTTTTTATTGATATTTTTTGTATAATTATTAAAATATTCACTTATTTTTTTCTACGTATAAGACAGACCTTGCTCAAATCAATATTTTGGACAAATTAAATCCCCAATTTGACAAAAGAAGATAACAACTAATAAAAAAATGTCTAAATTTATTTTTAAATAAAATTCCGTTTGGTATATTCACAGGGTGTGCATGCTATATCTCTTCGAAGTCAACATTGCATATGTGCAATCCCATGCAACGAAGGGTTAATAATATTTATAATTAATTAACTAATCCTGATTAAAATTAATTTTTATTTTGTGCTGCTTATACAATGGCCAGCATGGATTAAAATGCATGAATTTTTAAATAATTTTTAATATAATTATATACCCGTACCCGTAGGATCGCTTATTGTTGCAATTGAATAGTGAAAGAATTATTAAAAAAGCCGTATTTTGTTTGATGAAATCTTGTCACCATAGCGTATACGCAACATTAATGGGACATAATATTAATTAAAAATCACTCATACGCCTTGGCCGATCTCGAAAACGCAACATAATTAATTAATTTGGTAATAAATACGACTAACCTAATATTTATTTATCCTGACCTATTATCAGCAGACAATTTTCTATTGATTTCATGTATTTTTTTTTTATTTTATTGATGATGGGGTGTCAACATCTCATTGTGACCTTGAAAAATTTAAACCGCGAATAAGACATTTTCTATCGATGACCTATTAATGAAACTAACTGACCCTTACTGACCTTTTAAATGATGTTATTGGTCAGTCAAATTTAAACAAATGGGGTGCCAACATCTCGCAGCTCTGCGGACTGCCTATTGGAATCAGGACTGTAGTGATTGGCCCATGTTTCATCCATTGTTATGAAATGACGCAAAAACTCCTTTGAATTACGCTTTAACACGTTGACTGCTGCGGCAATTTTAAGAAAACTGGGAAAAATGAAAAAATGAACTGAACGTTCACACAAGCCAACATTGACTTTTTGTTCTTTTCCCAGAAGCCATTTATCGATACTAGCACTGATATAATAGGGTATTATTCGTAGCTACACAAAACTGATAGGTTTAGTGAGTACGAGATAACTCGTAGTTGGCACCCTAGAAGGGAACGCAATCTGAGTACGAGATAACTCGTAGTTGGGACCCTAGAAGGGAACGCAATCTACGAGTTATCTCGTAGTCAGCAGACAACGTGTTAAGATGACCATATTGTTCTATGAATCAATGACACGATGCTCTTTTTGATCTTGTGTGAGAAAACGCGACATCCATCTTACGTTTAGCTTTTTCATATGCAAATGTTCATTCAAAGCCTGTAAACACGTTCTATTGAAATGTTTATGGCCTTAGGCTGTGGACATTGTGAACGCGTGTGCCGACAGATTAACGGACAGGCGCTGAAAAATATATAAGCAATAAAGAACGAAACTCATGCATCTCTTTTGCACCAATGCGTTTTTCATCATCAATCGGCTCGGCTCAGCTATATGCGTTCATGTTCACTCTGCACGCAGCCTTACAACCTCACTTAATTTCAATCCGTGGTTATCCAACACCATACGAGGTTTTTTTCTGGAGTTGTTGCCTCAATTGGACGTCCAAAACGAACAGCATCTTTCGTGCTTGAACGGTCACATTAATATTCAGAAGACCACCGACTAATGGTTTATTTCGACGGCGTAGATTCCTTGTAACACTTTTCAAGTCATTCTTAGCTTCGGGCGTCATTTTTTACCACCAAAAAGCAGTGTTTAAGAGCACATGAAATATTTTTTCCATTTTTTGTCACAAAGCAAAAGTCAAAGCACTCAATCAGCTGTAATTTGTAAACTAAATAATAGCATGTTCAAACCGAGCAGTTAATTATGTTAAATCGAGTTAATGAAGTTAAATCGAAAAACAAGTTCTGAAATGAAGTTTTGATGAAGTTAAATGCGTGCAATTGTTGCTGGAAATTTAACGTGTTAAATGATTTAACACGTTTCGAAACTCGTTAAATCACTGGTTTGTGTTCTTGCTAACTTCAGAAAAGCTTTTTTAACTATTTAAACGCAGCCAAATCTGACAAGAGCTTTTTATTTTAATGTTTTGAATGTAAACAAATAAATTTTTGACGTGACGAAGTTACGTTATACTGCTCTAGTTTCCAAAAAAGTTGAAAAATGAATTTTTTTAAAAATTCATCTGCGTTTCATTGAATTGTTACTCGCTGGGTATAAGAGCTATGATTAAAAAAATTGTATGACCATAAAGGTTAATTCTTTGAGTATATTAAAAAAACAAAAAAAAAAAATTTAATACGGCATAGGGATGTAGTGGGAGCTGCGTAAGCAACGCAACTGAAAATTTGTTACATGGAATTATTACTCGCTGAGTATTAGTGCCAGGATTAAAAATACGATACGCCAATAAAGGCCTACTGGAAGCCCTCACAACAAAATTAGACAAAAAATTTCTGACATCATGGGGACGCCGAGAGAGCCGCTCAAAGATCGATAACGCAATATTCATGCAGCGGCGTTGCATTGAATTTTTACTCAATGAGTATATAACCTACGATAAAAGTTTAAATAGGAAAATGAAGGTTTTATACATGGCTTTACGACAAAAATAAAAAAAAATTCCGGCGTCGTCAGGTCGTGAATATTAGCAGCGTATGTAACAGAAATGTAATATCGTTGCATGGAATTATTACACACTCAGGAGGAGTGCCACAGTAAATTTTGTTTTACGACAGCAGGGATGTATTATTACGCTTCACAACTAAATTACAAAAAAAATTTTGTTGTCATGATTTCAGGGATGCAATCACATAATGCAGTACAAATGCTACAGCCATGAAAAAACGTTGCATGGATTTTTTACTCTGTGACTACTGGTGCAACGGTAAATTTTAAGGAACAAAAACAAAGGTGAGGTCTTCGGGCATATGACAAAAATAAAAAAAAAATTAGACGGCGTGTCAAAACCCTCCGGGAGCCGCCTAAAGTGACACATATGCATCACTTTTGCTGGATTAATTGAAATTAGAGCACAACCAATGGGGAAGCAAAAAAAAGCTAAACGAAAAGCACCAACTCCAAATCCAACAACAACTCCAACACCAACACCAACACCAACACCAACACCAACACCAACACCAACACCAACACCAACACCAGCACCAACACCAACACCAACATCAACACCAACACCAATACCAATACCAACACCAACACCAACATCAACATCAACATCAACATCAACGTCAACATCAACATCAACATCAACATCAACATCAACATCAACATCAACATCAACATCAACATCAACATCAACATCAACATCAACATCAACATCAACATCAACATCAACATCAACATCAACATCAACATCAACATCAACATCAACATCAACATCAACATCAACATCAACATCAACATCAACATCAACATCAACATCAACATCAACATCAACATCAACATCAACATCAACATCAACATCAACATCAACATCAACATCAACATCAACATCAACATCAACAGCAACATCAACATCAACATCAATATTAACATCAACATCAACATCAACATCAACATCAACATCAACATCAACATCAACATCAATATTAACATCAACATCAACATCAACATCAACATCAACATCAACATCAACATCAACATCAACATCAACATCAACATCAACATCAACATCAACATCAACATCAACATCAACATCAACATCAACATCAACATCAACATCAACATCAACATCAACATCAACATCAACATCAACATCAACATCAACATCAACATCAACATCAACATCAACATCAACATCAACATCAACATCAACATCAACATCAACATCAACATCAACATCAACATCAACATCAACATCAACATCAACATCAACATCAACATCAACATCAACATCAACATCAACATCAACATCAACATCAACATCAACATCAACATCAACATCAACATCAACATCAACATCAACATCAACATCAACATCAACATCAACATCAACATCAACATCAACATCAACATCAACATCAAAATCAACATCAACATCAACATCAACATTTACATCAACATCAACATCAACATCAACATCAACATCAACATCAACATCAACATCAACATCAACATCAACATCAACATCAACATCAACATCAACATCAACATCAACATCAACATCAACATCAACATCAACATCAACATCAACATCAACATCAACATCAACATCAACATCAACATCAACATCAACATCAACATCAACATCAACATCAACATCAACATCAACATCAACATCAACATCAACATCAACATCAACATCAACATCAACATCAACATCAACATCAACATCAACATCAACATCAACATCAACATCAACATCAACATCAACATCAACATCAACATCAACATCAACATCAACATTAACATCAACATCAACATCAATATCAACATCAACATCAACATCAACATCAACATCAACAACAGCTAGAAATTTCGTCACGTCAAAACCTACGGGTGTGTCCACGGCACAGCCAACTCTTTTTTTTTGACAAATTTTTCTTAATTCTTTGACAAATTTTTGAATTTATTTGATTTTTTTAAGTTTTTTTATATTTTTTAAAAAACAATTTTTTATTTCTTTCAAAAAATAAACAAATAAACTGACATTTTGAAACAAGTTAAGGCAGTATGAACCCTGATTCAATTATACAAGGTAGGAGTGACAGTTCTTTCGTCTTGCGCTAACTGTCAAAAGTAGTATAAATTAGAGAACGAAAAAAGAAGAAAAGAAAATAGAAAACAAAATATATAGGCAATTGACAATCGGTGCAAGGTACTGGTGAGAAAAAAGTAAGTTGTCACTCCTACCTTGTATAATTGTATCATGGTATGAACGATGATGTTAAAAAAAAGCTTTTTTCGAATAACGAGTTAAATGAAGTCGGTTTGAACATGCTATAATAAAATTTGGCAGGTAGCTTTTTGAGCTTTCTGCTTTGTAAAAAAGCTTTATCATGTGTTTGCAGCGGCATCTAGTGGAAAGTCTCGGCAGTTATCAATTGACCTATGCCAAGTCGATTCCATGTAAGGTGCATTACTTAATTATATGACACTAGCTTTTTTTTAAATTATTATTGTATATTTATAACTGGTCATTTCAGCCCTTGCAAGGCCTTTGACCTAGCTTCTTATGATCAATTGTGTTGTGAGTGTTATTAAGTTTGTACGCAATTGACCGAGAACCGGAGCTACAGGTTTAACGCCGACTCCGAACGGCGATGAACGGATTGTTCTTGATCTTAAGAAGCTTTACATGACATTTTGATTACTCTCTGAGGTTTGCCATTGTCTGCAGAGAGGTGGCGGTCGTACAGAAAAATCATTTTAATTCAAATAATTTTCTGTCGCTACTGGAATTCGAACCCGGGTCTGCAGGTTCGTTGATATAGAGGTCACGCACTTTAACCAACTATGCCACGAACGCAAAAATATTTTTTTAAAATATTTTGACTAATAACACTGAACAACAAAATCAATTTTTTTCCAAAATAACAAGGTTCCGACAATGGATTCTGGTAAAGGGGAAAAACCCACTAACTTCTCAATTTATGGATCTTTTTTGACTCTTTTATGATTAAAGGTAAAAAAGACCCATAAAACAAGGGTATAACGGGTTAAAATGTTCCACAAAAATATTTCTCGTAGTATTTTACATAAATTCTCAAAACACATCCTATATCCAAAATGTAAGGATAACATGATTTCCGATGCCGATTCACTATAAGAATGTTCAAAAAGGGGGAAACTTAAATCCCCCTAAAATAAAACTCATACGTAAACTTTCAAAACGACGATACACGTATATTTTGTTTTCGTCCCCTCTATCAGAATCCATTGTCAGAACCTTGTTATTTTTTTCTTGTTGATCAGTGTAATTATGGTAGCCAAGTGATACTTCGAGAAAATATTCTCAAGAAAAAAATAAACAATCATTGCTTTGTTAATTAACAAAGAATTTACAGCACAAACGTATTTTCGGTTGTCTTTTTGAGGTTCTATTACATATTTTTAATCAATAGATAAGCCACGGCTCTTGCAACGTAAAACAATATTTTTTTCATCGATTTAGACAATTTTTTCAAAAAATTGGCTGACATCCGCATTTGGTTTATGCATTTGGCATCAATTTCAACCCTTAGCTTCTTTGTGTTGTCATATTGGCGATTGTTTCATAAACCTTTCTCACTCATGCCTCACACATGGTCTAAGGGATGTAAATCCGGAGAGTAATCCGGCCAGTCCATGGTTTATATAAAGAAATCAACCAAATATCGCTTCTTTTCATTGCTAACATGAATGCGAGCCTGTTGGAAAATTAGTGACAGTTCTCTGTTTGCCTACAAAAGGATGGAGTCTATTTTTCACAACGATTGTGTCCCTGCTTTTCATTCGCGACGATATTAGCTCTAATTCCTAGCGTGTGGCTTTTGATATAAATCCCCCACCCCACCATTACATTATAGCAACCTACGAAATTGCGTTTTGAAAATTAAATGGTCTTCTTTCGCAAGCCTTTGCACGTAGAAATAGAAACCATTATTGCCATCAATATTCATATTTTTCTGATCCGAGAGAATAACCTTTTCAAGAAATAAAGTCAGTCAGCAAATTTTAAATTGTTAGTATTAACATAATGTTCTTCTGTAATTCGAACACTAGTCTACCTGTTTCGTTGCAAAAGGTGCTTTCGTTGGGATGCTTTCATTATTTTTAATAATTTTAACCGCCAAATTGTGGTATTTCATGCATGATTTTTTCAGAGAATTATGCTGCTCTCGGCCAGACAACGCCGGTGTTCTGCCAATTAGTTTTAAAATATTTATTGTGGTTCCGTAAAAAATATTCAACTACGCATCGACTCCTAATCATATATTTTGAAATTTGAGACATTGTTAGTTCAGGCTCATTGCCAGCCATTATTTTGCCAAGCTATTCATCCGTACCCTGAGGCATTTTGTTTAAAAATTATTTTAATTAAATTTGAACAAACGTGGTAAGCAATCATTACACGTGGTAAGCACTTGTTGATTAATTTGAAACCTTTTAGGGATTGTTGTCTTATCATTACGAAATAGCGAAAAGTGCAGTTAAAGGTAAATCGACAAGAAAAAAAAATACAACAGTTCTATGGTGCGATGTGAGCTCTCACACCAATAACTCTATCTCAAAGACAGAGAAGTGTAATTGTTCATATGGTACAAAAAACTAATTCAGAACGTTTCCAACGATTTTAATTTATAATTTTTTATAATTTTTTATAATTTTGTATTTTCTTATTTAAAATATGTCAATAAACTAATAAGGCAGTAGGGGTATTCACTATTCAGTGCACTTGCCAGTGCAGTTGAGGACTTGGGCACTTTAAAAAAATAAATAACTGGACATTTCAGCCCTTGAAAGGACTTCGGCCTAGCTTCTTATGATCAATTGTGTTGTGAGTGTTATTAAGTTTGTACACAATCAACCGAGAACCGGACCTACAGGTTTAACGCCGACTCCGAACGGTGATGAACGGAATGTTCTTGTTCTCAAAAAGCTTTACATGGCATTTTGATTACTCTCTGAGGTTCGCCATTGTCTGCAGAAAGGTGGCGGCCGTACAGAAAAATTATTTAATTCAAAAAATTTTCTGTTGCTGCTGGGGTTCGAACGCGGGTCTCCAAGTTCGTTGATATAGAGGCCACGCACTTTTACCAACTACGCCACGGACGCCACAACGCCTTGGGCACTTTACAAAAACAAAAAAACACGTACGTCAAAAATCTGCACATCCATGAAATTTGAAAGCGTTGAAATAGTGATGCAGAATTTGAGAGTTTATATACCAATTACTTGATAAATAAATTTTGTGACTTAACGCAAAACGTGTAATTTGACTATTAATTTAAATTCATAAATAAAACTTTATGAGTATTTTGTTTAAAACAGACAAAATTTTCTTTATTTATGCTTAAAAATTAACATAAGCTATCTGAACCAAATACATAATTAGGTAATTGGCGGCCTCGGTAGTCGAGTAGGTAGCGTGTTCGACTGCTACCCCAGAGGTCCCGGGTTCGATTCCCGGTCAGGCCATGGTCCTACGCTTTAAACCTTTCTGAATTTTCTATCCTCATTTCCAATCAACTGAAACTGAAAATTTATCAATATTTACGACTTGAAGTTGTAGTTGATGGTAGAGAAGTTTGTGGATGAGTTTGCCTTGTAACTTGAATTGACTGAGGTAAAGGCATAACACTTGCCTCTGATTCAAATTTACATGTTGCTGTGGCTTTCCACCATGCTTAGAACATCCTTGATTGCCCTTTCCTTCCCACTATTCTATCACACCATTTCAAACCAAGGCAGACTTGACTGAATAGGTATTCCTGAAATCCTGAATATGTATCCTTGGTTCAATCTAAACAAAAAAAAAAAAACTGCACTGTCAAGCGCACTGAACTGTGAATACTCCTAATGAGTAAATGTATATATATAAAAAGAAATGTACATATTGATGTCAGCACTAACTGCGGAAGCGGCTCGACCGATTTCAGGGTACATTGGGGCTGGTCTGTAGATGGTTTATGTGAAATATGCACGAAATCGGAGCAGTGGTTCCGGAGATGTGGCATTTGACAGATTTTCTCACGAACACAAAGTCGTGATTTATATTTGTAATTCCATAACTTAAGAAAGGAGCGTCCGATTTGCTGGTTGGATGGTTCGTACGTCAAATTTTTTGCCACACCCCTTTTACCGCCCACAAATGAATTAAAATTTTATATTTCTGACGACTTGGGTCTTATTAGACTAAAATTTAGTACCTTACTTCATATGGTCACTGTTGGCAACTGAACTACATATGGGCGGAGAGCTCTATAAATATACTGGGAGTTACCCACCTTTATATGTATATCTATCTATATTATTTTCTATCTTCTATATACATAAAAAAGAGTTTTTGTACGCAATAGACTCCTAAACAACTCATCCGATTAGCATGAAAAATTGTGTATAGAAGTTTTTTGATACGGTGCGTATTTTGAGGCTATTTTTAAATGTATCTAAATTTTATTCACGTTGAACACCAGAGGGCGGTGTAGTACAAATCTTTTACAAAGGCTCCTGAAACTCCCAAACCGCTCATGCGATTAGAATGAAAATTGCTGTATTTTTTTATAATTGTAGAGATCTATAATTGTAGAGATCTTCAGGTACGCTGAGTGTCTTGCCGCTATTTTCTTTGATCCACCTAGGACACCAGATGACGGTGTAGTATAAATTGTTTACAAAATAGCCTTAATCGACAATATGCCTATAATAGGTATATTTTTAGTTGTTTTTAGGTTACATATGCAAATATTTACAAAATATAAAATCATTCGCAAATTTAGTAAAATTAAAAAATTTCCGTTATTTTGATACCAAAAACACTTAAATTTCTTCAATACTGCAAAAATTTTTTTAGAAGCGACATGCATAGAAGCGATGCACCAAGATTTGATGAATAAATATTTTACGTTGAATTAACATAAAAAAAAATTCCGTCAATTTGACACCAAAAACATGAACATATCTTGAAAACTATGAAAAATTTTAATACAACGATATATTTAATGCAACTCCGTTGCTCAAAAATGAGAAAAATTATTCAAAAATTAAATTTTGTGAATTTCGATTCAAATATATCCGCTGTTTTTTATACATTTTGTTTTTTTTTTTTGTTTTTTGTTTTTTAAGCTTTATCAAACCTTATTGCAAAAATACCGTTACTTGAGTATATGTATTTTAAATATTTTTTCAAAAAAGGTCTGAAATATTGGAGTTTTCCTCAAAAAAGGCACACAAATGTTTTTTTGTTTTGTAAAAATAATTTAAATTCAAATTTGCAATTTTTAAACTCTTTTTCAAAAGATATAACACTTATAAGCAAAAGTTGTTTAAATTTTACGCAAAAATTACAGTTTTTGTGATTGAAAAAACAAGGATCAAACATTGATTTTTTTGAAGAAAATTTTTATTCTAATATTGTGGTTTTATATTTTGAATGGCGTTCGTGGCTTAGTTGGTTAAAGTGCGTGGCCGTTATGTCAACGAACTTGGAGACCCAGGTTTGAACCAGCAGCGACAGAAAATTTTTTGAAATAAAATAATTTTTCTGTACGGCCGCCACCTCTCTGCAGACAATGGCAAACCTCAGAGAGTAATCAAAATGCCATGTAAAGCTTCTTGAGAATAAGAACATTCCGTTCATCGCCGTTCGGAGTCGGCGTTAAGCCTGTAGGTCCATTTCTCGGTCAATTGTGTACAAACTTAATAACACGCACAAAACAATTGATCATAAAAAGCTAGGCCAAAGTCCTTTCAAGGGCTGAAATGGCCAGTTATTTATTTTTTTTTTTTTTATATTTTGAATAAATATACAAGCTACAAAAAATAATTTTTTAGAAAAAATTATCTTAGTATCTCTTACCAATCAAATGTTATAGCCAATAATCTACATCCATATCACAAGCCAAATTTTTGATTCGGAGTAGCTATGGAAGTAAAAGTAACACAACATTGTAACTCAGAATGGAGTTACCACTTGTTGATGTCCTTCTACAAGAGAACTGGGACGGGCATTGGAAACGGGAGTGTGGCCCGATTTTGGATACAGAATAGCTATGGAAGTAAAAGTCACAGAACATTGAAGCTCATAATGGAATTGTCACCTGAGAGTGATGTCCTGCTACTGGGTAACTGTAACGGACAGTTGACCATGAGCGTGGTGTCAGACTAAGGGTCTTATAAAAGTTTTGAATTTACTTATTATTTTTCAATATACTTGCCGGGTGTAGCAACGTGCGCCGGAAATCGCTAGTTTGATATGAAATAAAGTTAACAGTACTCCATTGAGTATAACTAAAAAAAAACAAAAAAAAAAAAAATAAAACGGTACAAATTAATTGTACCTTATAGGTAACAAGCATGTCAACTTATCTTAATGGCAAATCAAGGATGTGATGTCTTTTCAGTCTTCTTGTTTCGTTGATTTCATCTGATCAAAGAAACGGGCAATGATTTAAAGCTTCTTCCTTTTCTCCATTGCTATTGAGTGTGTTAAGTGTACGCTTAGAAAGTTTCCTGTAGGTAGGTTGCAAAATCTTCAGCTATAGTTAACCTTCACCATTTGGTGTTTGTTGTTGTCTTTAATAGCTGCATATCCTTTAAGTTGCTATCCATAAATCGTGCTCGTACTCAAATTCCTGAGAAATTTGTTTAGTGATTCGTTTTTGATTTCGCTCAAACGTAATTAAAATTTTTTAACTTCTGTGTTGAGATTTCTTTCATCAATTGGGGTCTGATTACTCGTAAATTACCATTTCTATTTCTTACTTTAGCTTAAAGTTTAACTTGTTTTTGTTTGACTTGTTGAGTAAGCGTGGAAAAAAGGGCGACTTCATAAATGATATTTGTAAAATTCTCTACATCTTCATCAATCTTTTAATCAGACTTTATTGTTTTGTTCTGGTTAATTGATTTGTCTAGCCAATAGCCAAATGGGTCTTGAATCTAAAATTTGAATCGAGAAGAGTAAAATTAGTGCGAAAACGATCAATAACTGCACGAATTGCTTGCTCACTAGGCCGAATATGTAGACCGTAAAATTGACGAAGTACTCTATAAACTTCGCGAACAGATTTATTTTTTTCAAAGTAAATTTCGACAATTTGGAAGCGTAGTTCTGGCGTGGAATGATTCATGATGAAGTGCCAAACCTTACTGAACAGAAATGTCAACACAGTTTGACATTCTCAACTGTCAAACCATAGACAACAACCATCGAAACTTCTCATGCAGCTAAAAAAGCACCCTTTATTAAAATCAGAGTGGCTAAAGGACGAATATAGGTCGTTTAAACATGTTTTTCTAGAGCAAACATGTCCCGTATGGCCCGCGTTCTTTTTTTTTCTGTTTTGATTTTGTCTTTGCGCTGAGCCAAAATCAAAGAACGACTGCAAAAATCACAACACAAACCGCACCCGTTCAGTGTTCACTAAATTTTCCAGCGAATTTTACAAAAACAATTGCATGCAAAGCCAAAATAAATAACGCACACTCGATGATGTCGATACTCAAGCTAACTGTTCCGTTACTTGTGTGTCGAAGTATTTTTCATGACATGTGATTTTTTTGTGGCGTCCGTGGCGTAGTTGGTTAAAGTGCGTGGCCGCTATGTCAACGAACCTGGAGACAATGGCAAACCTCAGAGAGTATTCAAAATGCCATGTAAAGCTTCTTGAGAACAAGAACATTCCGTTCATCGCCGTCGGCGTTAAGCCTGTAGGTCCATTTCTCGGTCAATTGTGTACAAACTTAATAACACGCACAACACAATTGATCATAAGAAGCTAGGTCAAAGTCCTTTCAAGGGCTGAAATGGCCCAAAATGTTATTTATTTTTATTTCTTTTTAATTGTTTTTTTTTTTTGTTTTGTTTAATTTTTTGCCAAACACAATGACGACCAACATTTTGTGTTTTTTTTTTGTTTGTTAAGCATTGGCCCGCGCTTAAAATTTCTTGGGCCCCACTGTTCTAGAGCCTTCTTCAGAATTTGACGTAGCGTGAATATCTGCTTGATGGCAAATTGTCCAGGTCTTCAGAAATAATGAGAAGGTCCAATTACCCTGGTTTTAGATAGGCTTAAATCTTTCGTATAATACGCTCGGCAGGACCTTACACATGATAGCACAAGTTAGTTCAAATTGTGGGATCACCTTTTTTGTGAATTGGACAAAGCACATTAATAGCTAATTCACAATACTGCGTTAGGTCGGTCGGCCTTTGACCGTACTTTATATCGACGTTGTAAAAACTTTACGATACGAGCTGTCAGAACGCACGACCTTCTAATTTTACTTCTTCAATGTTGCTTTGGCAAGTCGTGCGTCTGTCAATAAGATCAACTTAGGTGATGCCAATGCAAGCAGTCACATAAGAAATTCCACGAAAGGTCTCTTTTCCCTACATCAAGGAATTTAAAATGGAAGTAGATTTTATTTGATTTAATCAATAAAAAATTAAAAATAGTGTTAAAAAATCAGTTGCACTAAAATGTATGTCCCGAAAAGCAATTTTAATAAAAAACATGCATTACAAAACAAAAATCTGAAGGATAACTTATGCTCTTTTTAATGTTATTTGTACAGAAAATAGATGTAAATAATTTTTTAAAAGGTGTGGCAGCATAAAATTGTGAGATTAAAGTTATTAATTTGTTGAGCAAGAAACGCGCTTAAAAATATTTAAAATGGATTTTGAAGATATGGAAGACTTTTTCGACCTTGCATTGCTTGGAATGATTGGATATGCTGCCTATGAAGCCCATAAGACACAAAAAGTGCAGTCAGTTCGAAATCAGTGGATTCGGGAGCTGAATTTAGCAAGGGACGTGAAAGGGTTTTATGATCTGAATTTTGAAAAAATGCAAAGGAAGGACCCGGAGCAATTTTTCAAAATAACAAGGATGACTCCGAACACGTTTGAGCTTCTACGTGCTTTTATTGAACCCCATTTAGAGAAATCGTCATGGCGGGAGCCAATTTCACCATCTTGTAGGCTTTTCTTGGTTTTGTTGTAAGTTGAAATTGGAAACAAAGTCAAACTTATGTTAACTTTAAGTTTCTGTTAAGGTACCTTGCGCAAGGAGTTCCAAAACAAGTCCTAGCTTGGATATTCCACCTAGAGTGGAACTCCTGTAATGCCTTTATCATACTTGCTTTGATAACATTGCAGAACATTGTATTCTATTACTCTAATACCATGAATCAAATAATTTATAAACTGTGTCATGGGCTAATATAACAAGTCCCATGAAACTCAAAAACACCCACATATTAAGCTATCTCAAAGTAAATGCAACCCTTCCATAGCACAAAATGTTAAATCTCAAAGAAAATGCAACCCTTCATAACACGAAATGTCAAACGCACGACCGAGTGGACATTTTCTCTACTCATCTCGTTATATCGTACTTTGACCGTACTTTACCCCTTCGTATGATATTTACGATCAAAGTACGAGCAAAGTTTGAGGTCGAATTGTGAATTGCTGCATAAGAACACGTGAGTTTCTACTCTAGCTGTCAAAGGCCGACCGACCTAACGCAGTATTGTGAATCAGCTATAAGACTCCAATCATTTGGAATATAATTGAAATAAAAATTTCAGTTATTTCTGATAGAACTTAATAATAAAAAAAAAATCGTCAAATCATACATCTGGTAATTTTGGTTTCAACCTGGGCACACCAAGAGATTTGGTTGGCTAGCTAACGTTTAATTAACAATCTTAATTTGTTAGATTGTTGTCCAGCTATGGTGGGCAACATGTGGAATTCAAATAAAAAAAAAACATTTCTTGGCTGCTGGCCAAAAAGTAAAATTCTGGAATTGCTTTAATTTTTATGAAGGTAATCAAAATTTCATTGCATTGAGTTGTTGCGGTCTTTAAAATGCTCTTTCGATTTTTTTTTTTTTTTTGTACAATTAAAAGTTATATTTATAGATAGATGCTTTTAAAAATTTTGATATTAAAGTCCAAATGCCATTTTTTAACAATTTCAACTCATGCTGGATTTCTATTCGGTAAATATCTCAAAATTCAGTGAAATTTTATTTCTTTTCGTTTATTGTGTTTGACGCACATTTTCAAAATTATTATTTTTTTAATTTCTTTTTTAATTTCTTGGTGTTTTTTACTGTTGAAGATATTTATTGACTATAAAAAGCGAACCACACAGATTTGCTTTTTATGCAATAAATTTTTTTATGTTATAACATCAGTAATAACTGTAATATAAACGTTCTTTTATAGACTTAACTCTGGCAAACCTCACAGATAACTGGTTTCTTGACTCATTTACTGACCAAATAAACTTAAACGCCCTTCGCGGTATACAAACCTCAAATTATGATGAGAAGCGACCGGCCATTGAATATGTACTCCTTCACTTACTCTTGAATATTAGATGAGATTGAAAGAAAATCTTAATGGTCTTCAAAAAATCAAATCTCTAAAAAAGAAAGCTACTTGAAATTGGCAAATGATATTTAATATCTGTGTGTAAGAAAGATGCAGAATAATTAAAAGATATGATTCGAGCCAATCGAAAATATTCAAGGTATTCATATTTTTATGGTACATGTGGTGGGTGTCAGATGTGCCCATTTTTTTTGTATATAAATTAAAAATAAATTTACGAAAACTAAGAAATTGCCCCCCACTCAGAAGCAGATGTCAATCGCCACTCGTTTCCTTTTTATCATTA
Source organism: Pherbina coryleti (assembly GCA_943735915.1). Taxonomy (NCBI): domain Eukaryota; kingdom Metazoa; phylum Arthropoda; class Insecta; order Diptera; family Sciomyzidae; genus Pherbina; species Pherbina coryleti. The sequence goes on from OX030950.1 coordinate 66,353,132, forward strand.
ATCCAGCATTGAGACCAATTTAATTGCGTCATCAATTATAACTAATCGCAACATCATGATGCCACTGAAGTTTTTCGCCATATTTTAAACATGTTTTGCCCACATTTCAATTTTATGCTTCATTTCTTCCAAATCTATTTATTTATATTAATTTTGCATAAGACCTTAATTTGCATACCTTTAATTTTGTTCTCTTTGGCTTAGATTCTTTGTCAGGGCATAAATATCTGCACTCCGCTTAAAAATGTGAAACAATTTGTCAACATCAACATTTGTTCTTGTGTAATTGCAGTCATTTTTCTTCGCAGCATTAGGAATAAATTTCGACTTTTACCTCTTTAGTTTTATACATATACATTTGTGCACGAGCATATCCAGTAGGAGGAGAATATGTTGGAAATAAAACAGCAGAACTATTTTTTTTTTTAAAGAAAAACTCCACTCCGTTATAAGTTTAAGGATGCTTCGATTGTGGAAAAATTAAATTTAATGTCACTGAAAGTTTTGCGCTGTCCTGAGTTAATTGGATGTAATTGATTTAAAAAGATTAGTGGAAGTAATTGGCCGGAAGCTGGAAATTGTTTAAGACACTTCTTTTGGAATACATCGAAATTGTTAAGAATTATCCATGTTAATTGGAATTGAAGCTTTGAATTCTCCACCAAGAGTGAGCCATCTAGTTTTCTGAAATGACTTCATTTCAATTTTTCAAATAAAGAAAAAAAAAGTCGATAAAAATTATTCCGAATCGCAGTAAACACATGTAAACACCTCGATCAGAAACGATCCAATAACACTTGAAAGCTAATTTTTACAAAATTGCGGAGTATAAGTAACTCAGTGCAAACTTCATACAAAATTATTTTTTGCGTCGGAGTCTTAAAGTTCGACGAATATTATAAATATATTTACCTGAGTTTATTCGTCGAAAAATGTAGTCAAAATAAACAAAATACCAAATGAAAAAACTTTCGAAGGAATGCACACACTCTTAATGCATTCAAAAGCTGCATCAACCAGATTGCAATCTTATGCTTCTGTAAAGTAAATGAATTACAGATGCACAATTCATCATTCTTTGAAAAGAAAAGAATGCACACCCAATGCTCTTTAAGGAATGGGACTCATGGAAATATCAATCCCATTCTTGTTGGCTTAAAAAATCTGATGAATGCACTCAGTTTTATCATTCTTTTCAACTCTGAAACACTGGACATTTTATTTACTACCATTAAATACTACTAAATATAAAGCAGCATTTTGCATTTTTGTTGTCATTTGTTTTCGACGGCCGATCTTAGTGACATGCTTCTGTCTTTCCTTTGACATTTTCTGGAAAAATGAAGTGCTTATTAACAATAAATATTATTAACAAAATGTATAAAAATTAACTTCTACAATTTGTTGTATATAATACTTTTTCTATACATGATATCAGCCAATGGCAACCCATCACAGTCATGCCCAACAGTCACACACGCATACACACAAAACAACTTCAGACGCAACAACAAATCTTTGCGGCTGAAGCCATCGCCGGCTGCATTCACTAACATTTCAATTCGGCTGCAACTATCGATGGTTGCAGCCATCGCGGTTAAAGCCATCGGTGGCTGCACTCGTTAAAATTTCAATTCAGTGTGCATTTTTTACGTTTTGCAATTCATGACTTGAAAACAATTTTAATCAGCCTAAAGGCTTAAGCCTGAAGAGTTCACACTTTGAATGCTAGAAAAAAAGATTTCAGCTTTTGAGTTTTTAAACAAGAGAATGAGAAGTGAAAATGAATTCACACTTTTACAGCTCTGGTGTGTACACAGGTTGAGCGCAAGGCGTTAAGGCCACATCTTACAACGGAGCTGGACCTATCTTAAGTTTTAAAAAATACCTTCTTTCTTTTGAAATTTTGACATTTGACATGTTAAACTTCCGTTATTTTTTTTTCGATCTTTTTAATTTTAGTAGCGACGGTAAAGGCTTTAGTTCGTAACATATTGTCGTTTTGATGATGATAATGTTTGATGTTTGTCAAAATCTTTTATAAGTTTTATGCAATTTAATTTTTTGCTAGGCATTAAATTTTGTGTCGCCAAGGTAAAGGGTGCCCTTAACAAAAAAGCTACATATAAACAAGAATAGTATTTTTTATTTAATGAACTAGTTTCGTTTTCAATAATATTTCAAGTAATTTTGCTTAAAAGTTACTTCTTGTGATTATCTTTCATTGAATCAACTAATTTAGACAACTTTTTAAGCGTCAAGAGAAATTTTTTGAAGTTACTATTGTACTGCAGATACCACACCTAGTGGTCCAATCTATCCCATTTCTCTATTGGTCAATATTTTTGATTATATTTACATTTATTTCCAATTTTCCAATGGTACCAATAAAGTACACTCTTAGTGTAGGAATTCCATAAAAGGTATCACGCTCCATTGCCCAATACCTCGCATGTTAATTTTGGTAACTTATTAACCGACTTCAAAAAGGAGGAGGTTCTCAAGTTCGTTGGTTTTCTCTTTTTTTTTTTTTTAAATGTATCGATACATCGATAGCTCCTAAAGCACTTGCCCGATTTCCGTAGTTGTCACCAGATGGATACCATAACGCAGAGGTCCTTTTTTAAAAAAGTGGGCGATATTCGACAAAGGGGCGTGTCACTATAAGAAAAAACTATAAGAAAAAGAAATAAGGTACTGAAATTTAAAGTAAAAAACAAAGCAACCAACGAACTTTAGAACCTCCTCCTTTTTGAAGTCGGTTAAAAATACAGAAGCAGGCACAATTATTACATATTACAGTCAATAAAGTGGGCGTTATTTGAAAAAGGGGTGTGGCCATATTTGAAACACACTGTATCTAGAATAATATTGACACTAGGGTACTGAAATTTAGTACATGGGTAGGCACAGTTATTACAAATTACGGTCAAGAAAGAGGGCGTTATTCGCCAATGGGGTGTGGCAATATTAGAAAAATACTGTATCTCAGTTAATACTGACAGCAGGGTACTAATATTTGGTATGCAGGTGAGTGGGTAGAATCATTACAAAAGTGGGCGGGATTGTACATAGGATGTGGCACTTTAAGGAAAGCACTATATATCGGTTAATATTGTTACTTGGGACCTACAATATTTATATAAGGAATATCTATATATATAAAAAAGGAGCTTATGTTTGTAAGGCCGCAATATACTCCTAAACTACTCATCTGATTAGCATGAAAATTTGTGTATAGAAGTTTTTTGGTACGATGCGTGTTTGTGGGCTATCAATTTTGATCCACCTTGAACACCAGAGGGCGCTGTAGTACAAATTTTTTACAAAACTGCCTAAAACTCATAAACTGCTAATGCGATTAGAATGAAAAGTGGTATACAGTGGATTTCATGTACGTTGAGTGTTCTGCTGCTATCTTTTTTGACCTATCTTGAATACCAGAGGGCGCTATAGTACAAATTTTTTGCAAAACAACCTAAAACTCCCAAACCGCTCATTCGATTAGAATGAAAATTGGTATATAGTAGTTTTCAGGTACGATGAGTTTTTTAGCACTATCTTCTTTAAACCACCTTGGACACCAGATGGTGTTGTAGTACAAATTTTTTACAAAATCGCATATTTTTAGTTGTTTTCTTAGGTTACATTTGCAAATATTTACAAAATATTAAATATTTCTTCAATTTAGTAAAATAAAAATAATTTCCGTTATTTTCACATCAAACTATGAAAAATTTTACTACAACGATATATTTAATGGAATATAATGGAATAAAACAATCAGAAATTTAATTTTGCGACTTTCGAGTCAAATATCTCCGCTGCTTTTGTATACATTTTGTTAAATTTTTTTTTCGTCTTAAAGCTTCATCAAAGTACTATGAAAACGCTATTGCAAAAATACCGTTAGTTGAGTATATATATTTTAAATATGTTTTTCAAAAAAGGTCTGAAATTTTGGAGTTTTCCTCAGAAAAAGGCTCAAAATTTGTTTTTGTTGTAAAAATAATTTAAATTCAAATTCGCAAATTTTCAACTCTATTTTAAAGTTATAACATTTATAAGCAAAAGTTATTTTAATTTTACGCAAAAATTAAAAACCATTTTTGTGATTTAAAAAGCAAGTCCTGCCCCTAGATTTTTTTGAACAAAATTTTTCCAATATTGTGTTTTTATAATTTTGAAAAAAATATAAAAGCTAAAAAATTAATTTACTAGAAAAAATTATCGAAGTATTTCTTGCCAATCAAAAGTTATAGCCAATAATGTTTATCCAAAATATATATACAAAAAGCAAAACGCTGTCTGGAAACTTCAAAATTACTTAGCTGATTTCGATAGAGCTAAAATTTTGGCAGTACATTTTTTTCAAGTATGAGATGGCTTAAATTTCTGTCACACCCCCTTTTACCGACCACAAATCAATAAAAATGCTATATTTCCTACGGTTTTCGTCGATTGGGCTACATTTTGGTAATTTTAGTCTGTATGCTTACTGTCGGCAACTGTACAGGGTAATGTCCATCTACTAGAAAACTGGGATGAGAATTATATAATAGGGTGTGGCTCCGCCCATACAGTTAAAATTTGTATTATCGAATAGCTTTGAAAGTAAAAGTAGCAATGCTTACATACAAACTCAAAATGGAGTTACTATTTGGTAATCTCCTGCTACTGGGAAACTGTAACGGGCAGTGGAAAATAACAGTGGTGTCAAACTATGCGTCTAAGAAAAGTTTTGAATACACCTATTATGTCCCCATATAGTTGCAGGGTGCAGCAACGCGCGCTGGGAAAAGGCTTGTTTAATATAAGATTCACAAATCTTCTTATAAAAGTTTCATAAATGATTTGATCAAACAAAAAATTTTTAAAAAATGGTTGAAACATGTTACACAATTTTTATCAAACAATTTTAAATTTTTGTACTCTCATCTGAGCAGAAATGTTAAGATAATTCAAATTATTTCAACAGTACCAAATCACGTGTTATTCATGCTGACAAAAAAGTAAACAACTAATATGGCTGCAAATGTATAGATACCTTCTTGACATGCTGGCCGTCACAGAAAACAACAAAAATTTTGCTAATCGGACCAGCACAGCCCGCGAAATTTTAAAATTCCCTTTACTTTTTGAACGCATCTCATACAGGCTTATTTTTAAAAGTTCGAAAATGTAACATTTAATGAATGAAAACGACGCCACCACTCCAATCGAACTTTTATTATTTCGAATACACTGTGCGACACCAAAAAATAACTGAAAAAACTCCAAATGTTTCTGATGGTTTCTGAATGACCGATTTTTTCAAGGTCACATTTTATTATCAAGTAAAATTTTTATTTAAAACCTTTAAAACAAATTCTTAAAAATTTAATGTCCTTTAAAATTACACAAGGGGGTCAAAAAGCACCTAAATTCAAAAAGTAATATATCTCGGAAACTCAGAACGATATCATTTTCATTACTTCTACAAACAAAATTTTCATCATCTTATCTATAATTTCGCAGAACAGCATAATACAACAAACCTGCCCTTCCCAAATCAAAATCGTAATTCGAAATCAGATTCAAATCATTCATTAGCTTGGTGTAAGAACATAAAATTTAAGTCAACATCGGTCACATACACGTTTTTTTATATATTAAATTGCAATTTCTACAGATAAATATTCATAAGATGTCGTGAGGAAAAAAAACCAAAGAAATTAAATACGATTCACAATAATAAAAAGCTCTCGAAGAATTTCTTTCAATTGCTTAAAATCTTCGAAGCAGCTGAAGCCTTTCGCATTTAAATTTCTATTTCATCTCTCTTGGTGAAAGTAAAAATGGAAATTTCTACAACTTTTATTTTTTAGAAATAAGTTTTGAAAATTGCACTTTATGATGTTATATAAAAAAGTTTTTTTTTCTCCTACAAATAGAACGCACTTTTCAAGCTCACATATAAAAGTTATATACATACATACATACAAGTACGTAGCTACGAATGATTCCGCATCGAAATGGAATTGCAGATAATAGCTGAGCGCCAATTCAAATCGTTTGTTGTTCTTGGCTATAGTTCCCGTCTGTACGATGTCTGCGCTAAAATAGCTGCCGCAAATTGAGCGTTGCGAACTTCTGTACAAATTGTTCAACAACAAAAACAACGACAACACCAGCGTCAAGTAAATCATAATAAAATTACTAGGTTAAATTAACTTGTTGTTTTACATGTTCTGGGGTATTGTTGTTGCTGCTGATATTATTTGTCAGTTAATTCAATCAGTTGATTCAACTCACTGGCGCGATTCCAAAAAAGAACCACAGAGTTAAGCGAAGCTTTACCGTCTGTAACTGAATTAAGATATTAGCGCTATTTTATTAAGTTACTGGACGACTGAGTGAATTTTTGGTGTGCATTTTTTCTTTCTTTTAGAGAAAAACGCATGATACTGCATGCGGCTAATTGATCCAACCTGCAAAAATTTAATAAAACCAACAAAATAACACAATAAAAGCTCAGTTTTGTCGACGAGGTACGGATAGTTACAGCGGTAAGATAGCTTATAAAAAACAACATAAATCATCTTAGCAACTAATAATATTCAATGACAACTTTTATAAAATACTTTTTATTATTTTGTGTCCAGATTTTAAAACAACAAAACTATATATTTTTTTAAAAAATAAAAAAAAAGTTTTAATTAATTTAACGTGCATTTACTATTGAAGAAAATCTTAAAAAACGGCATAAAATATCTTGCTGACGAATGAAAGACAAAACTGCTCTGGAAGCTTTTAGGTAAGAAATGTTAAAAATTATATTTTATTCCGTTTTGTTAGACCTTCTGCAATATAAAATTTTGTGTCATAAAAATATTTTTTTAATATCTATTTATCTTATTAAATTGACTTTGGCAGCATTTGAAGGCTCTAGCTTAACATACGTCACGGGTTTTAGAAACATAACAAATTATTAAAAAATGAAGCAAAAACAGCCAAAACTAGTAAGAAATGATCTTCGACTGGGCCGAAGTTAAAATACCTCCACGGCCAAACCAAAGTATATTCAAAGTCTAAGAGCCCGAACAGAACCAAAGCGGCTGTCGGTTGTCGGTCCTTTCTCGGCAAAATCCGCTGAGAACACGTCCAGAATAGGAGCGGTTGTCGGTTATCGGATCGGCGATGCTTTTCGGTGTGTGAAGGGTACAAGTTTAAACCAAAATTTCATATTTTGTTTTGAACTTACACACAAAACTAAACGTCAGGTCTTTGTAAAAACTAAAAAAATAACACTGAGCACAGCCAATCCTTAGCAAAAATATGGCAACTCTTACGTCACTCAAAGAGAAAGACGACAGCCGTCGGCAGTGGCGCATCTACATACGGGAAGAAAGGGCTTTAGGCCCCCCTTGGAGAATTTTTTGTATGGAAAAAAAATTAAAAAAGTTCAAAAAGTCGTTTCAGCCCTCCCCCCCCTTTTGGCCAATCCTAGATTCGCCACTGGCCGTCGGAGAAAAATAAAATAAAATCTATTCTGGCGATTTTCCGTAATTAATTTATGTTGTTCCGCGGCGTATCCGACAACCGCTTTGGTTCTATTCGGCTCTTAAGCAACCAATAAAATGTTCTGTAAAAACATTTTCGTCATGGTTTTACCAGGAAATATTCGTTTTTTTTTTTTTGATAAAGTCACTTTGTATGGGAGGTAGGCGTGGTTTTAATCTGATTTGGCTTTTTTCTAACATGATCTCTATTTGAATACAAGCTTACATATCGAATTTGGTGATAATAGCTTGAAAATTACGGCTGTAATCGTGATCACAGACAGACATACAGACGGACAGACAAACGGACATAGCATAGTGGTGATGCTGATCTTGAATATATATACTTTTCTAGTCCTACCACGCCTCCTTATGGGCATTACAAAAGGATTCCATCTTTGGAATATCGACCGCAACATTTTACTAAGAGGGTAATCCCAAAAGTAGCCAGCCTAACAAAGGAAACACAAACTATTTTGGAAAAAATATCTTTAGTTCTCTACATAGTCTCCGTTTAGCTCGATATACTTTTTCACAGCGATGTTCAATAGCTTCGATACCCTGTTTAAAGTAAGAAATATCGAGCTCCTCAAAATAGCCATTAACTACGGGCTCCACCTCTTCATTGTTGGTAAAGCTTTTACCAACGAGCCATTTTTTAAGTTTGGAAGCAAAAATAATCCAAGGGGGATGCTTGAGAAAGCAATTCGAACTTTAACACGTTGATTTCGGCCATCGCGAAAACGGATGTGTGATCGAGTGCATTGTCTTGATGAAACAAAACTTCCTTTTTTGTCAAATGCGCCTATTTTTTTTTGACTTAATTACTCAAACGCTGCAATAAATTCGCACAATATACGCCACTGATTATTTTTACTTTCTAAAGATAATTAATGAAAATTATTTTACGTGTTTCCCAAAATATATGACACCATGACCTTGCCTGCAGATGGAACTGTCTTTGCCTTCTTTGGAGTTACGATGACCACTTTTCTCCATGTTTACAGATTCACTGAGATCGTTCAATATTGATGACTGCCAAACAAATACTGAACAACGTAGCGTCGTCTAAGTTCAAACTTAAGCTTTATAAGGTTGGTGCTTTCCACCTTAGTCATTCTTTTCAAACAACAATCGCCATCCATAATTCTATAATTCAGAAGCCAGCCACAAGTAGTAAGAACTCACTATAAAAAGCTCAATTAAACTGGTCTCAAACACGCAACTAGGTCGCTCCAGATTCAGCCCGCATTATAAACGCAGTCTATGGCAAGCGAACTTTTCTTCGTTCATTTTGGAATGAAAGAAATAAACTTTGAAAATAAGTTGGACACAAATGACGCTAGCTTCCATTAATATTACTTATTGATGTGAAAAGAAAATTACAAAATATCAAGTATGATAGCTCTCCTCAGCCCGGTGGGTTGCCTGTTAATATTTTAATTGATTTGGTGAAGAAATTGGCGCATTCCCTTTTAGCTCTTTTGCAGCTCTCTACTTCTCAATTAGTTAACCCAAGAAGAATTCGTAAAAAATTATATTTTAAATTATTGACCAATTGCAAAACTGCCATGCACGACCTTAATTTACGAATGTATTATCTATGTACATGCTGTCAATGTTTGACATCCATTGAAAGCAGACAACCAGGTGAATTTCGAAGATAATTGAAAAAAGTGAATTTTGTTTACTCATCAAGCATAATTTTTTGCGTAAAAAGTCATCAACGAAACCATGGAAAGTCTTGATGAATACTATGAGGACTCTGCATCATTAATTTCAATGGCTTACTGTAATCCGTTGTGGCCGTACCAGCAGTAGTGACGCTGAACGTTCAGGTCACCCAAAAGAGGTGGTAACGCTAGAAATAGTCGATAAAATCCATGAAATTATCCATGACGGTCGGAGAATGAAGTAGATGAGTTAGCTGAGGCTGTTGGCATCTCAACTGAGCGGCTATATTACACTTTGCATAAATATTTGGACATGAAAAAGCGAAACAAGTCAAGTTATACTGACATTCTGATATAGATTTTTTAATGCTGATATAGATCTGCATAAGTCACCAATGCTTCTAACAATTTGGGAACCGATGGTTATTTAGATATACAATCAGGGGCCATAAAAACTTACTTTTGTATGCAGTTTTTTTTCAGTACATCAGTAAGCAACAGAAATAACAAAAAACAAAAAAAAAATATGTGTGTGGCCACCACGAACAGTGGTTTAGCCCCATACAAAAGATGTCAATAAATAGAAATAATAGTCGTAGAGTCATAAAATTTTGCATGGAAGTTAGATTTTAAAATGTAAAACCATAAATGTAAAAAAAAAATTTAAGACCGTCCAAAACCACGCCCACCTTCCATACAATAAGAAAATTTAAAAAGTCATATTTTCTTTCATATTGGCCCGATTTCAAAATAACTCGGTACGGAGATATATATTTTTGCGCAGAATTGAAAAAAAAATATTTTCGGTCACGCCCACCTCCCACATAAAATTTTTCTTACGCGTACTTTTTATAAATTGCAGCTTTATCGTGACATTGCATCTTAACGATGTGAAATAGAGGTTGTCGTTGTTCTAGAAAAATATTTATTCGACTCTTATAAAAAAAATTAAAAAAAAATTATGTCAAAATACGTAATCGTTTTCTTTTAAATAAATAACAACTAAACGAACCTAAACTGTTTCGAATCAATTTGCATATACTTTTTGCAATTTGTTGGTGCATATTTTTGGGCATAGATTTTATTTTTCAGGTCTCGTATTTTTTATATTTCATACTTTGTATTGCTTTTATGTCGGTGGTTTTAATGATGCGGAATTTCTTGTTGAAAATTTGTTAAATTATTTAATATTTTGTTTGAAATAAATAAATTCTTGTAGGGTAGGGTGTTAACAAAACAAACAACTTTTTGTTGTTGTGAACAAAAAATAAACAAAAGAAGTTGCATTTGCTCTGCTTAACTCGCCCTTTCAAAGTAAGCCTAAAAGCATGCTGTAAAAAATTGCAATTTATATCAATAAAACTCGATTTTTTACACAAAACGCATTTAGTTCTTCATTCATAAAAACTGTTTTGGCAGGTCTTGGCAGCTAGTTTTTTTTTTTGTAAGTTTTAGTGTAAGTCCAATAATGATATTAATCTAAACGAGCGCACACCGATCAACGCCGGAAGATAGTTATTCTCTGCAAAAAATGACTTTAAACTGTTTGTAGAGTTTGAAATATAAGAAGTTATTTGGCTTAAAAAAATATAATGAATTCTAAGTCTAACTATGCAAGTTTGTTATTTCATATTATTTCTTTAAGACTAAAAAAACAAAAAAACCATATTTTTTTCAGTGGTTCACATGTTATTTAACCCTTAAATGCACAAGGCCCCCGATTTTGACCGAAAAAAATATATTTTATGTAAAATTGAGTAAAAATAAAAACTGCGTTTTTAGTTTTGAAAATTTTTTTTTTTTTCAAAAAATTTTTTTTAAAAAAAGTGGTTGTTTCTATAAAGATTCAATGTGAATTTACCCACATTTAAAATCGCTGTTAAAATATATCAAAATAAAAGAAATATGTTATGAAATCTTATATATTATACGCAAACATCGAATGTTGTCGTACACTTTTTCAATATTTATTTTAGAATAAGGACAATGAACCGTATATCATTCGAAAGGTACTGCACCATAGATGTGCCGAATTATGTTGAATTTTAAATTGATGACCTTTGACCCGAAATATTAACGTTGAAAGTTTATATTAATTTTAGTTAGGGATCTCAGAACTGGGAAGAGGTAGAATGAAGAATGTGGTATCAGATGAAAGGTCTGGCTGCACAATATGATTGAATATTGGATTGGTGACCTTTGACCTCAAATATGAGCGGAAAAATAGCATTTATTAAATAAAAGCTAAACTATAAGAGATGGAAAAACATGATATAAGAGATTCACCATCGCTTACGGTTACCCTACAATAAGCACTTTTTCATGTGACAAGTGTCAATATATATTGTGATGGTAAATTTGCTTACAAATAGTAAATTTTGAAAAATGTCCGTTATTTTGACATCAAAATTGTTGTGATATCTCGAAAACTATAGATGTTTTCAGTACAAGGGTTTTTTGTATGAAAATTCGTTGGTCGAGAAAAATAACGGTATACGAAAACTTGTTTGCTAATATTTTCCACGAATAGTATGTTAAAAAAATTTCCTGTTTTATGACATCAAAAGTATTGCGATATTTCGAAACCTATAGATTTTTTCCATGCAATGTATTTCTTAAAGCAGTGTCATTGCCCCTGAATGAGAAAAAAACAATTGATATTTCAAATTTTGATTTTGCATGCAAATATCGCAGCCATTTTATAATCGATTTTCCCTAGATTTTCTTTGTCTGAAAGTTTAATAAAATAACTTTTGAGAAATAAGAAAAGATTTACCGTTATCTCATTAACTCAATTTCTTGTGTTGTTTTCAAAAAAACTCTAAAATATTAAATTGTTGCTCAAAAAATTAGACCAGACATTCCTTTTTTGTAATTTGATTTTTGTTTTTCTATTTTCTTCTCTCACACTCTTTCATATACCATATCATTTATTTGCGAAAATTGCTTCATTTTGCACACATAATTTAATTAAGTGTTTCTATCATCGAAAATCATGAGCTACCCCCCATGATTTTTTTGATGAAAATTACATTTTTAAAAATGTTGTTTTTGTATTTTTTATAAAATTCTACAGCTAAAAAAATAATTTCTGAGAAAAAATTTTTCAAATATTTCAAACCACTCCAAAGTTATATACACAAATATATGTTTTAAGCCATTTCCTTATCTACTTTATATATTTATTATACATATTATTATATATTACCTATCTATATATAAATAGGTGTACGCAGAACAGTTAAGAAACATTTTCTCCTGTGTTTCTCAACCAATTTTGATAATTTTTTTTAAATCAATAAGAGTAGGGAAAAGGAGTGGACCGAATATCTATGGTGGGCAATTCGACCTCAAATCCGACGTTCCATTCCAATGGTTACATTTGATAAGCGTGGAAATAGAGGCGAGGCACTTTTCATCAGCCCAAATTTTCGGTATAACTTTTGAACTATAAGTCAAAAATCAATGAAACATGATAAGAACTTCCTTCCTTGACAAAGGGGCATAGAAACACTCATACAACTCAAAGTTGTTATATTAAATAGCTTTGGAAGCATTTCTACTAGAAAATAGAATAAGGAAGGTAGGGTACTAGGGATTTTTACTAGGGTAAAGTAAAAATCACAGAACATGGAAAATCAGAATTGAGTTACTGTTTTGTGATTTCCTGCTGGTGTTGCGTTTGGTGCTGTATAAGTTCGGTTACGTTTGCATATGAGTGAAGAAAGAAAAAAAATGTTTTCAATAAAAACACAAAAAAACAAAAATCAATTTTTAACCGATTTTTAAAAAGTTAAAATTATCAAAAACTGCAGGGAGTGCACACTGTATCTTTAAAGATACAACCAACTAAAGTGACTCAGTGAGGTGCCAAATGATCGAAATTTTTTCGAACCACTTAAAATCACTAAAGGACATATTTTGAAAGCAGTCGGTATTTTTTCCTAATCAAAATTATTTATCTGTTCCTAGAAGTTAAACTGTTAAAAATAGTGTTTATTTAATTTAAAAAAAAAATTTTTTTTGACTTTGTATATAATTTTTTTAAAAAGTATGACAAATAGAAGTAAAAACTATTTTTTTATTTAAGACTTATAATTTTCTAAATAATATAGAACCGATTTGAAAAAAATCAAACCAAAAATATAGCCTTAGAAATTTCTTGAATGGTTGTATCTTTAAAGATACACGGTGCATTTAAGGGTTAATTTAAAATATACCTCTTGTTACAGAGAATTTATTGAACTCTTTACTATATATCAACTTTGATGGTTTCTGTACAATAATCCTGTAAAGATTTCACCAAGACCTTTTGGAAACCTGCTAATTGGACAATTCTTAAAAAATAAAAAATTTAATATAGGCCATAGGAAGCCATAAATTTTCGTATTTAAATCCACTTTTAAACCACTGTGCAACGCACGGTGAAACTTTATCCCAAAAAAGTTGATTTTTAAGTGATTAATTGATTTACTCTTTATTATTGTCTTCCTAAAAAAGTCCCATTTCATATAATGGCAAAAGTATATGAAGTCTGCTTTAATCACGGATCGTAATTATTATAAGCGATATCAAAAAACTCAAAGTTTAATTATATTTTTAGATTTTTATTTGATTGCTCAACAATAAAAATTATCTTACGATTTTTATTGTTTTGATGTGAAATAAAAGTTATTTTTTGATTTTTATTTTTCTGTTCAAGAATAAGAATTATTTTCGAGTCTTAATATTTTGATCAAGAATAAAAATTGTTTATCACTTTTTATTTTTTCGCTCAGAAATAAAGGTTTTTCTGAATTTTTATTTTACGCTCAAAAATAAAAATCATATGTCCAGTTTTCTTTTTAAGGGGTTAATATATATATGACCGACCCCCCATTAGTTTTGCACAAGCAACATTTTTCCCTTGGGGACCTATTCCTTCCGACAACTCCTTATGAGAGCTTCCATACAAATTTTATGATTTTTTGTATAGTGGCTTTAAGGGAGGGCTGGAGAGGGTTAATATGTATGACTGACCCCATTATTTTTGTAAAAGGAAAATTTTTCCCTTGGGAACCTATTCCCTCCGACTACTCCTTAGGGGGGCCTTACATATTTTATGAGGGAGGGTTGGAGAGGATTAATATGTATAATAAAACTATATGATATGTAGAATTTTTTATCAAAAACATAAAGACATAAGGAAAAAAAACACAGGTGCTTCACTGGATAAACGAGAGAAGTAAAGCATTCTCGCAATTTCATAGATTTGATAATTTAATGGCTTTTTCGATTCAAATAATTTTTAAAATTAAAACGAAGGTTTTCGGTTCGATGGTTAAAGCGTTAAACTATCAGTCAAGGGGAATGAGTTCAATTCCTGCAGCGGACAAGAAATTATTTTTAATTTAACATTTGCTTGTTGCAATAGACGCAAGCAAAAAACAATATCAATTCTAAGAAAAACGGTGTCGGAAACAAGTGTCGTTTTTTCAGATTTCACTCCAGCAAATCGTAGAACGAGACGTAAAAAGCTTCGCTTCAAAAATCTGTATTTTATCACATAGATAACGCTTTATTTGTCAGAAACGAAAAAATACGACGAACAAAATGCAAATAAAAAGAATTCCTGTTGTACGTGCTTTTGCAATTTCCTTGGAAAAAAGTGTAGTTATTTTTGTAAATTTTTTTTCATTAAATTTGAATATGACATTTTACTATTTATATTGAAAAAAATGTGAGCTTTAGGCCAAGTATGTTGACAACAAGACAACATAAAAACAAAGAAGGCAACAACAAACAACAACAACAACGGCTCTGTATAGAGCAAATCACACAGCAGACCATACAGAATGTTTCGTTGGCCGCTACACCAACTCATCAGTAGTCTTGCATGACTTTTCACTGTGATCCACTCAAGCTACTTAGATTCTACTTATACTGCCAATATGCCGAGAAAGTTACCTGGAAGTTTATTTTTGACAGAGAGAACGCTTTTTACATTAGTAACTGAGTTCTTATCTATGTTGAGGCTCCTCCCTTTTTCCACACTTCCATTTTAGGGTTCAGTAAGTTTAACTGATAGTACACCTAAACGGTGTGGAGACTATTTTGCTATGAAAAACTTTATGGTTTTGTGACAAACACACAAAATACCAACACCTCAACATGCTATGATAGCAGTAAACCTTTGTGATCGAATTTTCGAAGATGCACATGAGTTAAGGCTATGCCTCAAAGTATGAAAAAGTATGACAAAGTATGACACGAACAAGGTTAACCTTGACAGAGAGTGCTACCTTGATAAGCAGATAAGAACTTAGTTACTTATGTAAAAGCGTTCCTTCTTTCAAAAATAAACTTCCGGGTAACTTTGTCCGCATATTGACAGTAAAAGTATAACCTATGTAGCTTGAGTGGATCACAGTGAAAAAGCATGCAAAACTACTGATGAGTTGGTGAGCGACCAACGAAACAGTCTTGTCTAGTCTGCTGTGTGATTTGCTCTATAAAGAGCCGTTGTTGTTGTTGTTGGTAGTTGCCTTCATTGTCTTATTGTTGTCTTGTTGTCAACATACTTGGCCTAAAGCTCAAATTTGTTTTCAATATAAGCAATGAATGGTCACATTAAAATTTATCATTATTTAATTATTAAATTGTAATGATTAATTAAAATAGTTTACTTGAAAATGGACTTTTCTATAAGTCACAACATAATATAAATATACACGGTACAGTTGCATATCAGCAACCAACCGAAAATGACCCTACCAATTTTAAAGTATTTATTGTTGAAATGCCGTTATTAATACATGAAAATAATAGCAAAAATTCACTTGGCAATACTTTGTTTAACCCTGCAGTAGTCGCGCGGATTACATATATAATCCAGTCATGCAAAATTATGAATTTCACAATTGTCTGCAATCGATATTCATTGATTTTACGTACTATAAGAATTATGTTTATGTTGTTTTTTTAAATAAATATAATATAAAATAAAGTAATAATAAAAATTAAAACAAATAACTAAGCATTTTTAAATTGCCATCTCTTATTTTAAACTTTAAAAAACGGATTACATATGTAATCCGCGCGACCACTCTCGCCACATTTAGGTACGTGACTACTGCAGGGTTAAGGTAAGTAAGTAAAATTTACAAGTGTTGAGTGCTTGTGAAACAAAAGTGATTAAATATTATTAAAAACAACTTGAATCACTTTGTAAATACGATATTTTATTAGGTAAGTGTATAATCTTTTGAAATGTAGTTGAAAAAATTAAACGAAATCGTAAATAACTTGAGTTTATTCTTGGTTGCAGAAGTGCAACAAGGTGCCATTAGAGCAAAAAGTTGATGATTTATTTGGTTGCAGAAGTGCCTTTGGATAAACTGATTTTTTACTTTGAATATGACTTCAAAAACTTTGTCACAAGACGAAATTGCAAAGCTATTGTTGGAGGTAGATAGTGAAGACGGTTTGGACTTCTGTAGTGATGACATTGAACACAATCCTCTCTTTGATCCCGATTGTTGTGTTTCTGAAAGCTCGTCAGGCACCTTATGAACCAATGACCTTACTGAACTTGATGGCAACTTGGAAATATCACCCGCATTTAGCAGCAAGGAAATTGGTTGGACAATAAGGTAGTTTATTTGGCACCAACTTTTGCAGGTGAACTTCCTAAGGATAAAGTTCGCCGATATGACAAGAAGAGCAAACAATATATTCAGGTGGATCGACAACATGTTGTTGGCCAATATAATAGTTACATGAGAGGGGTTGATCTGATTGACAGCATAATGGGAAGAAATAAAATATCAGCACGAAGTAAGCGGTGGCAGGTGCGGTAAGTTGTTCATTTAAACCAAGCGTAATGCTTGGCTATTTTTCCAATTTTCGACTTGAAGTTGCTGAAGTTTTGTGCAAAATAGCATCAAGCGGGTCGAGGCCGCACAAAAGAAGTAACGAGATGGAATATGAAATCGATGCAAAAATAAAGAAGCTTTACATGACATTTCGATTACTCTGCATTGTCTGCAGAGAGGTGGCGGCCGTACAAAAAAATTATTTTTATTCAAATAATTTTCTGTCGCTGCTGGGGTTCGAACCCGGGTCTCCAGGTTCATCGACATAGAGGCCACGCACTTTAACCAACTACGCCACGGACACCACATAAAAAAATAATATATGAGTAAAAATAAAAAATATGTGTTTATCTAATTTTGATTTACGTCAAAAAAGCAGCATTAGATGAAAAATCTCACTGTGGCCGCGTAAAGGGTTAAATTAAAAAATATGGATTTATACCTGTTTGGAGCCTCAAACATATAATCCACCGTCATAATATTAATCAATAATTTTAGTATGCTACCCACTGTAGTATTTAATTATGTACTCATCAGCTTACTTAAATGTACTCACTCTTCTTGCTTTGCTTCTCATTTGTTTCTTTTTTGAGTCAATGTAAACCTTAATCTAAACCAGTTTTGCTGATTCTGTATAAATCTAAAATATAAAGGCAGTAGCTTTTCTGCTCTCAAAGAATTTACAACAATTCGTTTTTAACTTAACTTTATTGAAAAGTATACCAATAAAAAAGCTTATTGGTTCAACATTTGGTGACCCCGACGTGATTTATTTTTAATCACTGTCAATATTAAATTGTTAATTAATTTCAGAAACGTTTTCGTGAAATATATTAATAATGAACAACATTTAATTTCGGTACAATATTAACTCAAAGCAATAAAATATTAACTCAAAGCAATAAAATATTAACTCAAAACAATAAAATATTGCTAGCACATAAGCATAAACCGTTTACTTAATTGCTTTGAGTTATACCTATATACTTCGTATTATCGAATGTTAAAGTGTTGCGGTACTTCATCTTCGCTTAACTTAAAGTACAGTCTTGAATAACTTTATTGAACAATATGCCGCGAGATCAAGTTAAACTTGGAAAGGTTCAGCCTGAAAATCGTGTTGAGTTTCTTAAACGCAAAGCCGACGCACTTTTTTCCCAGTTAATAAAGCTTGAACATAATTCATCTGCTCAAAGGCTACAAGAATTTAATGAAATCGAGCTAAATCTACGCATAGAACAAATTGAACGCCTACTAAACTCATTTGATGCAGTTCATAGCAGTCTTGAAGAGCTCGATTTTGATGAAATTGACAGCGAGCTGCGTGAAAATTTTGATTCACATTTTATGGCTGTTAAGGCTTCTATTCAACTTGAGCTCAAAAAACAACTTGCTGCTGCACCACCTTGTAGTTCTACGATGAAGCCAAGTCCACAGGAGGAGCCATCCATAGTAGTTATGTCTCGTCCAAGGTCGCGTTTACCGGATTTGCAGCTACCAACATTTTCTGGAACCTATACCGAGTGGACAGATTTTTTTTCTATGTTCACAACAATCGTCGACAAGGAGGCTGAGCTGACCAACATTGAAAAGTTTCAACATCTGCGGTCATGCTTAAAAAGTGCTGCACTGGATACAATTCGATCGCTAGAGATTAATGAACAAAATTATAATATTGCTTTAGAAATGTTGAAAAAAAGATTTGACAATAAGCGTCTTATTTTTCAGGCACACATCAGGAAATTGTTTGGGTTGTTGAAGGTGGATTCTAATTCGGCTAACAAATTGCGAGAATTGAGCGATGAGGTTAATTCGCACATGCGCGCATTGCAAACAATGGGTTCAAAGGAACAGATAGCTGACTCAATTATAATTCAAATTGTACTGCAAAAGCTCGACACTGCATCGCAAACAAGGTGGGAGGAAATTACTCCATTGCACTCAATACCATCGTGGGATTCACTCTCGTCATTTTTGGAAGCTCGCTGCCAAACTTTGGAAAATGTAGAGTATGCTCTGGTAAATAAAATACCAAGCACTCAGGTGAGCAAAAACAACAAAAATAGTAATTTTAGCAGAAAATCATTCGTGGCCTACAACTCTCATACATCCTTCTGTGTATTTTGCGATAGTAATAAACATCAGATTTACAGTTGTCCTCGGTTTGCACATCTTTCCCCAACGTTGCGTCTTAAGGAAGCTAAAAAGCTTAATATTTGTATAAATTGCTTAAAAAGGGGACATCTGTCACATGCTTGCAAATCGGGAGGCTGCAAAAATTGTAATGCTAAGCACCACACTTTACTGCATTTTACCAACACACCTTCCCTACCTTTTGAGTCACCGCCTGATCAGGGTTTATCAGTTGATCACACTGATGAAACAGCAAATCCATCGACTTCTGTACAACAGCACACCTTGGTTGCAATGTCAAATACCAATTTGATACCTTCAACAAATAATGCCCAATCTCTTCCAAATGAAGTGATTCTAGCAACGGCAGTAATATTCGTGAAAAATCGAGCTGGCTCTCTAGTACCTTGTCGCGCGCTTTTAGATTCTGGTTCACAGCTTCATTTTATAACATCTCGTTTTACCAATCAGCTTCAATTAAAAAAAATTAAATGTCCAACTGCTGTATCGGGAATAGGGGAAAGTGATTTTGCGACTGAGGATCATGTCGTCCATATTTATTTGCAATCCCAATTATCAGATTACTCTGTAAGCATTACTGCTGCAATTGCCTCCTCTATAACTAGCCATCAACCAAGCTCTACAATTGACATTGCGAACTGGAATATACCATCAAATATTAAACTTGCCGATCCACTGTTTTTCAAATCGCAAAGAATTGACTTGCTCATAGGTGCAAGCTTATTTTTTGATTTACTTTGCGTGGGTCAAATTCGACTCAATTCTGGTTTGCCTTTGCTCCAAAAATCTCGTTTTGGATGGATCGTATCCGGCGGTGGGCACAAAGCACAAAGGTCTTCGGCTTTAGTCGTCAAGAGCCAATTACAAGGTACAAATGAATCCCTTTGTCGCCTAGACAAATTAGTGCGGAAATTCTGGGAAGTTGAAAACTGTTTTGATCCTATTATTAAGTCAAGTAAAGAGGAGCTCAATTGTGAAGCCCATTTTAAGGAAAATGTTAGACGTTTGAGCACAGGCGAATACTCTGTTAGATTGCCGATGAAGCTAGGTCCTGATTTACTTGGTGATTCATACCAACAAGCTCTTCGTCGGTTTAAAAATTTGGAACGCAAGCTTATTCGTAATCAAGATCTCAAATCTCAATACACTGCGTTTATTAAAGAGTACGCCACCCTTAGTCATATGTCACCAGTATACCATGAAGCAACAAATGATTGTAAATATTTTTTGCCACACCACTGTGTTCTGAAGGAAGAAAGTTCAACAACAAAACTCAGAGTGGTGTTTGATGGATCTGCAGCTTCTTCATCTGGTTTTTCGCTGAATGATTTGCTTATGGCAGGACCTACGATTCAGCCTAAACTTTTTAACATATTGCTTCGTTTTCGATCGTTTCCTGTAGCTCTTACCGGTGACATATGCAAAATGTACCGCTGCGTGCGCATAACTCCTCCCGACAACTTTTTGCAGTGTATTTTGTGGCGGGATTCGCCTGATGAAGAAATTCAGATTTTTAAATTGGATACCGTTACTTATGGTACCAAGTCAGCATCCTTTTTAGCTATACGTGTCATGCATCAGTTGGCTTTAGATGAAGCTCTTTCATACCCTCTTGGTTCTAAGATCTTGTTGAGAGATTTTTATGTAGATGACATGATAACAGGTGCTGAGTCTGAGCGAGAGGCTTTAGAAATCATGAATCAAACAACAGAACTTCTTGGCAAGGCGCATTTCAAGTTGAGGAAATGGTGTTCGAACAACATGACTGTCCTTAGCAAAATTCCATCTGATGATAGAGAGAAATTTATAAAATTTGATGATGGTAGCGACATTACAAAGGCTCTTGGCCTTTCGTGGGATCCTGCAACTGATAATTTCTTATTTTCATTTGTTCCGCAGTATCATTCCAAAAATTGTTCTAAACGCTCAGTTTTGTCAACAATTGCTAAATTTTATGATCCGCTAGGACTAATTGGTCCAGTGATAGCAAAGGCTAAGATCTTTTTGCAGCACTTATGGAGAGAAAAACTGGATTGGGATGAAAGTTTGCCTTTTCCGCTACAATCAACCTGGACCGATTTGTGCAATGACTTCCACGCCGTGCAGCACTCTGTTTTTCCTCGCTTCGTTTTATTTTCGCATGAATTGTTGGAAATACATGCCTTTTGTGATGCTAGTCTTGACGCATATGGAGCTTGTGTTTATGTTCGTGCTTACAAGGATAACAAGGTGCAAGTCAACTTACTTTGCTCTAAGTCTCGTGTTTCGCCACTTAAGTCACTAACGGTACCAAAGCTTGAATTGTGCGCTGCTACGTTGTTAGCTCAGCTTGTCAGTTCGATTGTAGCAATCGATGTATTTAACTGTAGAGTTCATTGTTGGTCAGACTCATCAGTGGTGTTATCATGGATAAGAGAAGAACCGTCTAAATTCAACATTTTTGTAGCAAATCGTGTAAGCAACATTCAACAGCTGACAGCGCAAATGGATTGGCACTACGTTCCTACAGCTATGAATCCTGCAGATATTTTATCAAAAGGAGCTTTACCAAGTGAGCTACTTCAATCATCACTTTGGCTGCATGGCCCGACATTCCTACGGGGCGATCGATACAATTGGCCTAAATCATGTTTGCCGACAATTCCTATACCGGAGATTCGAAAAAGAGCACTCATCGCAAACATACAATACATTGATCCAACCATTCAATGCAAATATATTAATTCATTTCCAAAGATGCAACGTATTTTTAGTTACGTTTACAAATTTATATCAAGAAAAAGATCAGATACTATCACAATTACAGATTTACTACATGGAACTTATTTGCTAATTCGCGTCGTTCAAATTTCAAGTATGTCCACAGAGTACAAGGCGCTCAAATCAAACCAAAATATCTGCTCTTCCAGCATTTCTTCACTGTCGCCGTTTCTCGACAAATTTGGACTAATTAGAGTTGGTGGTCGATTAGGAAACTCGTCCTTAGATTTTGAATCACGTCACCCATTAATTCTTCCTAGACAACATCCATTAACTGACGCCATAATAACACATTTTCATCAAAAATATTTTCATGCAGGCCCACAGTCACTGTTAGCAAACATACGTCTCCAGTATTGGCCGCTCGGTGGCCGAAAAAGTGTTGCCCGTGTAATCAACAAATGCATCAGATGTTTCCGCGCCCGGCCAAAACTACTCGAGCATATTATGGGCGATTTACCGAAGCAGAGAGTTCAGGCCACTCGCACTTTCGCAGTCACTGGTATTGACTATTGTGGTCCATTTTATTATCAGCCTGAAGTTCGCAACAAACAGCCCGTAAAATGTTATGTCAGCTTATTTATTTGTTTTTCAACTAAGGCTGTACACTTGGAGCTAGTAAAGGATTTATCGACGAAGGCCTTTCTCGCAGCGTTAAAGCGCTTTATTTCAATACGTGGCAAGCCGAGCACCATTTGGTCTGATAATGCCACTAATTTTGTTGGCGCTCGGAACGAGCTGGCGGATTTGAAGCGTCTTTTTCTGAGTGATGATCATCAAAGGGCCGTTCAACAACAATGCCTCAATGATGGCATAAACTGGCAGTTCATACCGCCAAGATCACCGCATTTTGGGGGACTCTGGGAGGCCGCTGTTAAAACAGCAAAATTTCATTTCTATCGTTCGATTGGTTGTTCCCTATTAAATTTCGATGAGCTGCGCACATTAATATATCAGATCTCGGCGATCATAAATTCAAGACCTCTATTTCCTCTTTCAGAAAATCCTGACGACCTTGACGTTTTGACTCCGGCTCATTTTCTAATTGGGGCTCCATTCACTGCTGTCATTGAACCAGATGTTCTACCACTAAACATTAATCGTCTTGATCGTTGGCAACGAGTCACTTACATTCAGCAACTCTTCTGGAAGAGATGGAAAGAAGAATATCTAACACTCCTACAGCAACGGTTCAAATGGCGTTCACCAGCAGAAAATTTAACAGTCGGTGCAATGGTCTTAATTAAGGATGAGAATCTTCCACCTCTCAAATGGCCATTGGCAAGAGTAACCGATGTAATACCCGGTAATGATGGTTATGTACGAGTTGCAGTTTTGCGGACAAGCAGTGGCACAACTAAGCGAGCTGTCAGCAAGCTTTGCTTGCTGCCTTTAAATGATCCTGTTGAAAGCTGTACTCTTCCAACGGGGGGAGAATGTTTGGAGCCTCAAACATATAATCCACCGTCATAATATTAATCAATAATTTTAGTATGCTACCCACTGTAGTATTTAATTATGTACTCATCAGCTTACTTAAATGTACTCACTCTTCTTGCTTTGCTTCTCATTTGTTTCTTTTTTGAGTCAATGTAAACCTTAATCTAAACCAGTTTTGCTGATTCTGTATAAATCTAAAATATAAAGGCAGTAGCTTTTCTGCTCTCAAAGAATTTACAACAATTCGTTTTTAACTTAACTTTATTGAAAAGTATACCAATAAAAAAGCTTATTGGTTCAACAATACCTTTGGATGGTTCAATTCTTTTGCTTAAGTTGACGAAGTCTTTTGATTTTTCTATTCTGTTTTTTGATTTAAAATAATATGGTCACCTTAAGCCTATCCCTCACGCAGTATGATGCGTGGAGGTATATAAATTTGAAATTAAATCAAAAACGAAGCAATTGAGTGATACTTAATTGTTTATCAATCAATAAATATGAAATGCGAAATAAAATATTAACGTTGACAGTTTCTAAATTAATTGGCCACAATTGCCAACAATGCAATTCGGAAAATTTTAAAGGATTGAATGGCAAAAAGTAAGAATTAAAAATATATACCCTTTTAATTTTCGACAGGACCTTATATGCGATATTAAGAAGGCTTATCCCACCGTAGTTGGCGCAAATGGCGGGATCGCCTTTCTTGTAACAAATTTTCAGTTCCGTTTCTGTTTTTTTTTTTTTTTTTGTAATGAACTCAAATCAAAATCATAGCACCCACATATACTCAGCGAGTAACAATTCAATGCAACGCCGATGCATTTTGATAAAATGCCCTTTTCAACTTTTTTGGTGAAAAAAGGCGTCAATCTGTCAACACAGACATCAGATATCCCTATTAGAAAAGCTACATCAAATTAAAAAGCACTATTTAGTTAGAGAAATTGTAGACACTTATTATTTAAAAAAAAATTTGTCAACTCAGTGCATTGATCAATTATTCCGCTCATAAAATATTTTATTGCCAAATTTAATGTTTTTAGTTCAATAACAATAAATTTGTATGCATAAATATTTAATGAATTTTTTAAATTAAAAACTTTTCGAAAATTATCAACTTACTGTGAAAAAGTTATAGATTCACTGCCAGAAATTTAAATAATTTCTATTGATTTCTCCAAGTGTGCATTTCGTTTATCACACAGTCCAGCACAGTTCCGGAACTCAGCCTGTCATAAAAAGAAATCGAATGTGTTCATCCCGCTAATAGTAAATTTGTTTATAACCACCATAAAAGCCAACATAATGGCACACCAAAGAGCCTGTTCACAGATTTATTGGCAACAAAATATTGTAAATTGTACACTCACAAAAACAACGATACTGAACAAATAAAATTAAATGAAAATAAAAATTGAAGCATTCTGCAAAGGTTTTAAAATAATTACCTACGCTTTCAGCCTGTGTGGTATTCATGCCTGTGTGGCATTTAATGCCCAACACCAAAGAAAGCCCTGGTTTAATGACCAAAAACAACGTCAAACAAAGCAATCCCCAATTGCAGAGGTGGGCAATCGTAAACAAGGCACAGTCACTTTCGTAAATGTTGATTGATTGGCTTCATTCAGTCGCACTTGTTTCTCATTTGATGAGAAGATTAGAACGTTCGAAGGTAAATATTTTGTTCAAAACTGTTGGAGTGTAAAGATTAAAAAATCTTTGCCATAGCGGTGGCTTCACACCAATAGCTAATTGGACACATTCATCTGTACACCTGCAGAAGCTGTTCCACTAAATCTTGGTTCGTCAGTCGCCTGTCAAAGATGCGGTTACATGTGCCAACAACCAGTGTTGTTATGATTTGTTGCTTCGTCCTATCGACAGTTGCTACTGTGAGGGGGCAATTGGGTAGAATCCCCAAAGATATGACGCTCTGTCGGGTGAGCATGGAGTGAGCATTTTGCCTGTTCAATGTGTTTGCTTACTTTGAACATTTTGTTGTTTATTTTTCTTATACTTATATCTTCTTTTGACTTTAATTCATTTCAGCTTTATATGTTTTGCAATCTGTGGTTGCCAAAGAAAATATTTTTTTTTTATTCGTGAAAATAGCCAACTTGTTCACAAGAAATTTTAACATTGTATGTTTGAATCTTTGTTTTATTAAGACAATAAACGTTTTAGTGTAGCAAATTGTAAATATTTGATTTAGCTTATGGCCGATTTCACATGTGCGGAAATAGTGTTTTTTTTTTTAAGCCAGCAGTTGCCCCAGCCAGTCATTTGATATACCGAACTAGCGGGAAATTAAATGTTTTAGCACGATAATGTCACGTCTTTGAATCGATTGCGATAGTGATTAAAATGCTATTAAAGGAATTAATTGTTATGAGCAGGCAGGTATTAAATTGTCATAAAGGCATGCTCAGTCATGGTCATATTTAAAGCACTGTTTTTAATAATCGCAGATATACAGGTATCACGGTCATTAAGGCGCCTCACTTTCTATGGAGGAAAAAAAGTTGTCCGGGTCCCCCCTTCAAAATAAACTTTGGTTTATGTTATGGGGATATCCCAAATATTTTGGCTCTAATGATAGCCGTCAGCTAGCTGGAATGGTTCGAAAAAACCTCTAAAAATCGTGTTTTTCTTGGATAACTTTTTTGCCATGATATTTTTAGTACAGAAACTCTTCACAAATAGTGTAAATCAAAGAATTACAGAGGGATGCATCAAAAATTTTGGGAAATTTTCCCTAACACAAAAGATATCTACTTTTTTGCAGTGATTTTTTATATATTTTTTTATTTACAATTTTTATTAAAATATGTATAACTCCTCAATCTTTTGCCTGATTTTCAATTCCGAGGTATCATTGGAAAGGTACTAACACTGCTTTTCATTTTTGTCAATAATTTATCCTTATAGGTCCATTTTACGTGGTCGGATATTAGCCAGATTGACTGAATTTGTTCACATTTAAAAGTAAACGTATTGAAATCGTATAGATGGAGATTGCACCGACAGAATAAAAAAGTAATATAAAGGAAAATAAGCGACAAGAATCCATTTCAGCAATCAGCACCATTCCAATGATACCTCCGTATTGAAAACCAGGCAAAAGATGGAGGAGTTATACATTTTTTAATAAAAATAGCAAAAAAAAAAAAATGATAAAAAGAGTTGGCAGTGCTGTGGACACACCCGTACGTTTTGACGTGACGAAGTTTCTTGTTGTTGTTGTTAATGTTGATGTTTGTGTTGATGTTGATGTTGATGTTGATGTTGATGTTGATGTTGATGTTGATGTTGATGTTGATGTTGATGTTGATGTTGATGTTGATGTTGATGTTGATGTTGATGTTGGTGTTGGTGTTGGTGCTGAGGTTGGTGTTAGTGTTGGTGTTGAGGTTGGTGTTGGTGTTGGTGGTGGTGTTGGTGTTGGTGTTGGTGTTGGTGTTGGTGTTGGTGTTGGTGTTGGTGTTGGTGTTGGTGTTGGTGTTGTTGTTGGTGTTGGTGTTGGTGTTGGTGTTGGTGTTGGTGTTGGTGTTGGTGTTGGTGTTGGTGTTGGTGTTGGTGTTGGTGTTGGAGTTGAAGTTGTTGTTGGATTTGGAGTTGGTGCTTTTCTATTAGCTTTTTTTTGGTTCCCCATTGGTTGTGCTCTAATTTCAATTAATCCAGCAAAAGTGATGCATATGCGTCACATTAGGCGGTTCCCTGAGGGTCTTTTTTATTCACCGTAAATTTTTTTTTTATTTTTGTCATATGCCCGAAGACCTCACCTTCGTTTTCGTTCCTTAAAATTTACCGTTGCACCAGTAGTCACAGAGTTAAAAATCCATGCAACGTTTTTTCATGGCTGTAGCATTTTTACTGCATTATGTGTTTGCATCCCTGAAATCATGACAACAAGAATTTTTTTTGTAATTTAGTTGTGAAGCCTAATAACACATCCATGCTGTCGTAAAACAAAATTTACCGTAGCACTCCTCCTGAGTGAGTAATAATTCCATGCAACAATATTACATTTCTGTTACATAAGCTGCTATATTCACGACCTAACGACGCTGGAATTTTTTTTTTTTATTTTTGTCGTAAAGCCATTTGTAAAACCTTAATTTTCTTTTTAAACTTTTATCGTAGTTTATATACTCATTGAGTAAAAATTCAATGCAACGCCGCTGCATGAATGTTGCGTTATCGATCTTTGAGCGGCTGTCTCAACGTCCCCATGGCGACAGAAATTTTTTGTCTAATTTTGTTGTGAGGACTTATAGTAGGGGTTTGTTGGCGTATCGTATTTTTAATCCTAGCACTAATACTCAGCGCGTAATAATTCCATGTAACAAATTTTCAGTTGTGTTGCTTAAACAGTTAACCCTGCGACCCGATGATGTTTTGAATTTTTATTTTGTTTTTATAATGAAGTCAAAGAATTAACCTTTAGGGTCATACCATTTTTTTAATCATAGCTTTTATACTCAGCGAGTAACAATTCAATGCAACAATTCAATTTTTAAAAAATTCATTTTTCAACTTTTTTGGAAACTAGAGCAGTACAACGTAACTTCGTCACGTCAAAACACTGCAAAAAAGGACATATCTTTTGTGTTAGGGCAAATTTCCCAAAATTTTTGATACAGAACTCTATAACTCTTTGAATTATACTATTTGTGACAATTTTTTATACCAAAAATATCATAGCAAAACAGTTATCCAAGCATAACGCGATTTTTAGAGGTTTTTTCGAACCATTCTAGCAAGATGACGGCTATCATTAGAGCCAAAATATTTGGGGAATCATTATAACATAGACCAAAGTTTCTTTTGAGGGGGGACCCGGACAACTTTTTTTGTGAGGCGCCTTAATGGTTATACAAATAGCACTATTTTTAATAATCATAGATATACAGTTAATAGCCCATTTCTCTTTAAAGTGTTGGGTTTTTTTATGTTAGAAACTTATTTTGATTCTTGCTATTCTAAGCTCATGCAAGTACGTTTTTAGTTGATCACAGAAATAGCAGTCTTGTAAAAACATGTTGAAACTGAAACAAAGCATTTGAAAAACTGACTATAAGTATTCCTGGTAAAAAAAAATGCGATACCAAAAAATAACTAAAAAAACTCCAATGGTTTCTGATAGCTATTGGTCTATAGAACATATCGCTCTAAGTTTTTTTTCTGGGTAAGTTCAAATAGCCGATTTTTTCAAGGTTACACTTTATGTATACTATAGGGCCTTAGTTAATTATCTTTCTCCTGAACGAAGAAAAATTTATTTTTGAAACCTTCATTAAAATTCTTGCAAATTTAATTTCCTTTAAAATTGGAAAACATTATTTCCCCCTAATATTCGCACAGGGTATATCTCGGAAACTCATTACTTCTATATATCTATATATTTTTAAGGAAAAAGGTATTTTTCATGATTTTTTATTTTTTTTGGAGATATGAATGATGTTAGTTTATTTATTTCATATACGCGTTATAGTATAAGAGTGTGGTCATAGTGCAGGCGTATGAGCGTTTCGTTGCTGTTCCGATCTGAAAACACATAAGATCAATAAAGTACGCAAGTCATACATCTCTTTTGCCCCAATGTGTTTTTCAGCACAGCACAGCAAGGAAATGCTCATACTCCTGCACTATGTCCGCACCCTAACATCTGAAGTATCTTTGGAAGAATTTTCAAATAAAAATATCAATAAAAAAGTTGAAAAAAAGTTGAAAAAAAGTCGAAAAAAAGTTGTTATGTGGTGAACTCCATAACTCGTTACCGGATCATCTGAAACGAGAAAATAGAAATGAGTTTAAAAGATTTAAGTAGGTATTGGATTTTTAAGTGAAATAAGCGATTTTCGCTAATTATTCTATTATAAAATAGAAAAAATGTTAAAAAAACTCCCTCTGATGTGTAGAAGTAGTGTTGATTTATGTGTAGAAATAGTGTTTAAAATTTCAAAAGGGTCGGTCAAGTAGATTTTGGGTTATAATGTTCACGAACTTCAAAAATAACGTTTGCGAGAAAATCGATATAAAGTTTTTTTTACTCGAGCATCTAAAATTAAGCATTAATAAAAGGGTATAATTTTTTTATACTTACACGGAATCATCAATGCCAGCTCCTTACAGTGAAACACTATCATCAATGCATCTTTTTGCTCTTGCCTACGTTCTACCCTCCTTACTTGTACGTGCAGCTCTTTCGTCCGCTCTGGTTATTCGTAGTTCGCACTTAGTGGTAAGCCTGTAGAGATGCCCGTTTCATTCAAAAAGGAAAATAAAACAAAAGGTCCTTCATTGTAAGTGCATGTTGATACATTTGCTGCAATTTCAACAGCGATAGCAGTACCGCTCACTGATTTTGGAGAAATTTTCCAAAGAATGTGCCTGTAAACTGATTTAGTACGTACAATATACCGGAAATATACAATGTGTACAAGGTCAGTTTACATACTTACAAAGACCCATAGAAGTAGAAAGTAATTTTGAGATTACAAAGGGACTTGAAGCAGCTTCCCTGCCAGGCAGGTATAAAAATCGAGCATGAGGGCTGGCCGGTCGCTTGAAACGCTGTATCTTCGTTAATTTTGCTTCGATTTACTTGAAATGTTGACACTATCAGAGATTATGAACATTACTTGAAATGTTGAGATTATCAACATGTTGAACATTTAGAAAAAAAAATGCAAACAAAGTTTTAAAACCTAAGCCCTCCCCCCCAGTCCCTTAAAAAACAGATGATTAGGGTTATTTTTGAACAAATGATTCAATTGGCACTTATAATAGCCATGTTTCCGTACTCACTTTAAGTAACTTGAAGTTACTCGAAAGCGTTTCTTTACATATTTTTCCAGTACGAGAGGTAAGAAGAGCAAGCAAAATGTCACTCTTTATTACTCGAAATTTACTTTAAATATCTTGAAAATCACGAATCCCGAGCTTCAAACAGCTGATTGTCAAAGCGACAAAATTAAATTGTTGAGTTGTGTTGCGAAAAAATTTATTGGAAGCAAATTAATAATAATAAAGTTAAAATAAGCAAAATTAACACAAATGGAAGTGTTGATCTTTTAAATATACGCTACCATATGCTTCCAGCTCTTCCATGAGAACTATTCACTAACTTCTTTTAATTATCCAGTTCTTTAAACAAAAACTGTCAAAAACAGCAGTTGTGTTTGAAACTTACCCGAAATTGTTTCCGTACCTTTTAACAAATTTTATCATTTTGACAGATTGTCAAATTACTGTCTATTACTCACTTGAAGTGAGTACAGAAACAAACCTATTTGTTTTCGATTGAACACGCAACGCAATGCTCGAAATGTGATAACGGTGCTTCATTTTATGAGATGTATTAAAGAACTTAAGATATTGTAAATTGACTGGAAGTAAACAACATTTTTTTCAACAAAAAATTGTCCTTTTATTCTAAAAGATAGTACACAGAAAACAAATATAACACATGTAATAATTTTACCAGGTAATACAAGTATGTATAATATTTCAGGCTGTGTCTTTGGGTCACTATTCAATTTCAAACCAATATAAATGATTTAAAACTTGGTTGAAAGTAAAATGAGTTAAATGTATTTTATTATTGGTCATTCTGTTTCTGTAATATACAATTAATTTTTTTTTATGTTTTGATAATATTTACTTATTACACAAAATATTAAAAAATAACATGAACTGTCACGTAGTGACTCTCAGACACTGGTATCTGCAAAAGACGTGATAACGGAAAACTCATCATGAAACCCAGCTTCGAATGCATCGACAGTATAATCAAAGAAGAGGCGTCAACGTAACTGTTCCTCTTATAAAAAAGGACGATTTTCTATGCAATTCCGTGGTAATAGTCAGATATCCATGAGTAACGAGCATTCACAGAAAATTGTAGTTTGTCTTAAATGTACAAATAAATAGTTTAATAACAAGTTCCACATTTTTTATAAATAATTTAATTTTTCTTTTTAATAAAAGATATTAATTCTCCATGAACGATATTTTGTATCAAACTCTCTTTTTTTCAATAAAATAATTATGTTTTTTGTATTAGTGTCTCTAAGTCACACCGTTACAGTTTACGTTATTTAGATAGGGTTAAAGACCAAAAATAATAGAAATCAGATTACGCCATCAGAGGCAGAAAAAGTTGCACCGTTCTGCGCAAGACGTTAGGTCTTTCGTGACGTAGATAGGAAAAGACACTTTCTCTGTTCTTCTCACTGATTTTCTGTTCGTGCAAGAAAAGACGAAATATAGTGCGAAATAGTTCTGTGCTATTTTTTTTTTTTCAGCTACAGTTGTTTTTTATGTTTTGTTCAGTGAAAAACAGCTGATTTTGACAATGGGTCGATCGTGACGTAGGCAGACATGCGCATGGCATAATCTTGTATTTATTATTTTTGGTTAAAGACTATTTATGTTGATTGAAATGAGCACGGTCAACTCCCTTTCTTCTATAAGTCATCTGCTATGAGGGCTGAAGTATTCAGATTTCTGCTAAGCCGCTTCAAGTGTAACGGAAAGTTTATAACTTTCTTAACGATCTTCATCTAAGAATTTTTCCAAAAATATTATAATAATTTAATGGATGGAATCTTTAAAGTACATACCTAGCCCAGAATCGTAATTTAAATTTGTCAGGTGCTGTATCAGGTGCAGGGTCGTAGCCAGTATTTTGCTTGTGGGGGCTTTGATGAAAAAAACTATACAAAAATATAGGTCATCGGTAATTTTTAACGCCAAATCTAGTTATTTCCAAATTATTTTAAAATGGGACTTATTAAAATTTTTTTTTTAATTAAAAAAGTGTTGTCATGATAAATTACATGACAGTTTAAAGTCACTTTTTTATAGTAAAAATGTATTAACATGTGGAATAATTTTATAATTTTTGTGTATTTTGGAAATCAAATTGTGTTCTTATATTTTTATCTAAAATGATTTGTAAAATTGTAGATTTAGAAAGTGAAAGCAAAATACACAATTTTGAAAATGCAGTTCAACTTAATTTTATATAATATGCAGTTCAACTTATTTATATTTTTAATTATTTGAAACAGAAACTCCTCGAAAACCTCATATATAAATTTAAAAGTTTACACTTTCTTCAATTTCTACCAAAAAAAAAACAAAAAACAAAATATATTAAAAGAGCTTGGGACGACTTATCATAATTTGTAAAAAAAATAATATAAACGGGAAGTTATGGAGAAAGTATTTCTTTTTAACTTTTTTAAAACAGTTACGTGTTTTTCAATAAAAAATTAATAAATCATGATGACCTTTAACAATGTATTCAATAAAAACCAATTCAATAAGTAAGCCAATTGAACAGTAAATTTAAAGACTTTTTATTTTTACGTTTTATCCGCAGAAATTTTTTGAGTGTTGAATGATTGAATATAATACAATAATTATGACCACTAAAAGGTTCAGCTGGACTTTATCATCTTAGCTTGTGTAGAGATAAACACTTCAAAGCATGTTATGCTTAAACGATTTTTCGTTTCAACTTTTGGTGCAAAAAGGGGGTTTAACCTCAAAACATAATTTATTTAAAACCATCATTTATTAGTTTGCTGAATTCAAACGTGGTTGTACACACACTTCTGATGAATAACGTTCAGATTGCCCAAAAGAAGTAGCAAATGTAGAAATTATCAACATTCATCATGATATCGTACTAGGCAATTCGATTCGAAAGTGCGAGAGACAGTTGAGGTTAGAAGGATATTAACTGGCTCTGTGGTTTACATTTTGGATAATAATTTAAGTATGAAAAAGCTGATTGCAGGATGGGTGCAACGTGTTTTGCCATGTTTAACTGTGATCCGAAAAATTGTATGCATCGATGAAACATGGATGCACGACTTTGCCCTAAATCGGTACAATAAGCAAAACAATGGGTTGGTCTAAGTGGAAGTGCTCCAAAGAAGCCAAATAATCGGATGGAAAGGGTTTGGACAGTATTTTTTGGATCTCTCACGGTAACGACTTTCTCTTAAAAGAAAAACAATAACAGTCGAATATTTTACTGTATAATTGGACCGTTGAAAACATACACTCAAGACAAAACTACCACATTTAAAGAAGAAAAAAAATTTATTTTTCATTGAAAGCAATGGGAAAACTCGACGGAAGACGCTTTGGATTGCATCCGTATTCTTCAGATATGGCTTCCAGCGACTGTTATCTTTTGCGCAATATCAAAAGATGGCTCACGGGAAAAAGATTTACATCATATAAAGTAGTTGAATTGGAACCGAAAAGTATTTTGAGTTGGACAAATTGGACTATACAAAAGGTATCGAAATGTTGAACGATAACTGAACTAAGTGTTTCAAGATAAAAGGAGAGTATGTTGAATAATAAAAATTTATTTCGTCCAAAAATTACACTTCTCTTAATAAAACCATAAGACCACAGACTTATTGACAGCCTATTCGATAAGTCAAATAAGTCAAATTCACCGCTATTACGCTTTTATGCAATACATTTGACCTGTTCACCGACTTGAAAAACTATGCTATTTACACTTTGTCGAATTGACAACTATACTTATTTGAAACTAGATGATGGAGTTTTACGATGAAATTGATTTCAGTAATGCCATATCCAAAATGGCCATAGTAACGCTACCCGTCATGGATCACGAAACACCCAATATCATTAATAATACATTCTTATCATCATTGTTACATTCTGGTCAGTTTTGATGAGTGGCTAAACTCCACTCCAAAAAAATTGTGAAAAATTATGATGACCTTAAAGGTCCTTTCTGATATGAATTTTCAAATAATAATGATACTATTAAATTATTCAAACCAAATTACTTGAAAATACTGGATCGCTATTATCTTCAAACAGAGCTTCGATATTGAAAATTACTTTAATATTATTCTTAATTGAAACAAAGTGCTTTTTTTGAGTAGCACAAGACACCCACGACTATAAAACACAATCCATAAAAACAACCAGGGATGCTCATAAATTATTTTTTAATACCTAAAGTATTCTTATTGTTTAAGAAAATACTTTATTTTGCCCAATAACATGAAGTTACACACACACTTTAACGTGCGTATCTACAGTACTGTGCTAAACTAAGCAACTTTTCTTTCAAACTTAAATTAGGTCTTAAATTGTTGTAATTGCCACTAAGTTAAAAACTAAGTTTTAAACATTTATTTTAAAATTTTTAACATTAAAAATCAATCAATTAATTAACTTCTGGAGAAAAGTTTTTCAATGACGAATATAAACTTGCTTTCTTCAAATTCAACACTTTTACACAGTTAGCATTATCTGAGTTTAGTCATTAGTCTCTTACGAGATAAACTAATGACGTAACAGAAACAAGTGCGATACATAACACTTGACGACATAATTTAACTTCTAAGAGAATCGAAACCTCTAAGTATGTTGAATTTTCGTATCTTACAAAACTATGAGCTTTAAAGAGAGACCTTTTCTAATTCTGTTTCTTTAAATTCAAGACTATATTCGAATGAGATGGAAAAGTTACTTATATTTTGTACAATACTGTATGTATGCATGTACATATTTGGATTAGTTCTTTAAGCTTAATTTATAAGTGTTCGTACAAATATTTTATAGCAATATTTTTTATCTGAGAGATATCAAACTGATTAAAATCTTACAAAGACAGAACGAAGAATTGTCTGCGTAAGAAGTTTAATTTTGTCATCTTGCTTGATTTGGGACTTTCATCTTAATTTAGTCTGTTTTTTATTTCTTTGCAGATTTGCTGGGACTTTCAAGGCGTTAATGGTTAAGTACGGTTAACCAAATGAAAGTCTTTATGTATCGCAGATAAAAATATTTTAATTTAATAAAATGTTAAACAAATAAAAATGTTCATGAAGAAGCGTTCATATATTTGAGAGATAAAACTTAGTATCTATAAGATACAACCTCAGTTTACTAAGGCATAAATAATTCTAATACGCTGGGCTAAAAGAAAAATATTTTGATATTAAATTCCTCCAAAATACTACCCAGAAAAAAATAAAGTGTGATAACGATAGCCGTGTTGGGCAACAAAAAATTGACACGTCGAAATGGACATATCCGATTTACGTGCGCTCGTTGACAGTCTATCCGATACGGATATAGGTGACGTTATAGCCAACTTTTCAACGGATATGCTGCTGAAAGCAAGTGACGCCATTGCAAGCAGTGTAACGACCACCACACCCACAACTTTATTGCCTGATATTGTGCACAAATTAAGTCGTACAATGGAATTGCAGTGTTTGCTGCAGCAAGAACAACAACAAAAACAACAACAGGATTTAGTTGTCCCTGCAACAATGACTACAGAAAACCGCCATGTAAGTTAATTAAAAAATATTTTGCTTGAAGCTTACTTAGGCTTTAGTAATAATGATGGATATTTTTGGAAAATTTTAATATTTTTTATTGGTTTTAATAAAATATCCAATCACGCACATATTTATCGCAGTCACATATTTGTCTTTATAAAATGTAAATATGATTTCCATAGATCTTATTTATTTATTAATCATAAATAATAGCTCAAACTTCTGTCACACATCTCAAAAGTGTTACTTTCTAAAATTAGCTGTCCGTGTCACAGACCTCGTTATGATTGATGATTGACACGAAAAGCATTTTAAAATCCCAGCTTCACGGCAAGGAAAACCTTCGTATAATATTTTATAAGTACAGTGATGGCCATAGAAATAGCACCAAATTCAACAATCTGAAAAACAAAGTCAAGAAAATTTCAGATTATTCGAAAAAATGTTTTGTTAATGAAATTGAGAAAATTTTTATTATTAGGCTCTTATGTACATACTTAAATTTATTGAGAATTTTGTAAAGTATTTCACCTATTACATTTCGATTATGCTTTATTAGCTAAATCGGCAATTAAGAGGTCTGGTTATCAGGCAGGATTTAGATATCACTACTCATTATTAACCAGAATATTTTAACTGAAAGTGCTGCAGTTTAATAATATAACATATATATGTACAGTGGCAAACAGCTTATTTTATGCAGTGCATACTTTCAACTATAAGGCTCTATAACAACGAAACTAACGGGAATATAAAAAAAAATGTGGCATCAATTAAAAGGCCAAGAAGTCTAGTTTAACCTTAGACCCGTTTACATGTTTTAATCCCGTTTATCTGGGTCATATTGACCCGTAGTGTATTTTGTATGAAAATTTTCTATTTTTCAATGAGATAAAATTAAAAAGTGTTGTTATTTCATGAAATATTCATTTTAATATTTGTTTTTTTTTTTTAAATATATGTTTGCACAAAACATTTGCAATTTACATAAGATTTATAACCGATTCATAAATCCGATTTGATTGAGCTGCATTTGATGCACTACACTAAGGGAAGTAACGCATATTAGCATTATCCACGCCTCAGTACAAATTTTATTTAAATATTTACGTGGATAAATCAAATGTTTTCCTAACAACTCGTTTTTTCCCCGTATTTAAATTTTATTTATACCACACATGTACACACATATTCCATATAAGCAAGCAGCAACAGCATCGCACACGTACACACATATTCCGACAAGCAGCAACAGCATCGCACTCTGTTCCTGCAGTTTATTTCTTGCAGTTGCAGGTTTCTTAAAGTTCTCATTTAGTTATTGTTGCAAGGGTAATATAGCCTGCATATTTGGGCAATATGATTTGTGAGTGCGATGGGTGATCATGATGGGTTCGAAAATGGAACTATGTAGGGTGGAGTGACAACTCGATATTTCCTTACGAATATCTTGCACCGGTTGTCATTTACCTGCATATTTTGTATTTTCTATCTTACTTTTTCTTCCGCTTTTCTTCTTCCTATTTTCTTCCTCCTCTTCAATTTAAATGATTTGATTTTTAAATTCAGTATTTTTATAAAAATTTTTTTTAATTGCAATAGTTTCATTTTCAAATAGTAAATATTTTAAAGATATTTAAATATATTCGTGCATAATTTTAATAAATTTTTCATTAATTCTGTATAAATATTTTAATATTTTATTTTATTAAAAAAGTATTTAAATAAATTTTAAATATTTACGTAGTCGATTTATGCAAATGCTTTATTGGTGCAAAATTGACTCGCTTTTTGGATAAATTAAAAAAGTTTTTGGATAAATTTAATATTTTTTCTCTTAGTGTAGGCATTGGTAGATCTGCCCTATCATTATCATCGTTTTCTTTCAATATATCAGGTTTTTTTGTATTTGTGAAGGTAACACGATTAACATGCACGAACATAATGCAAAGGTAAAAAAGTTTTAAGCAATGGTCACACACAGCAAACATTTTATTATCCTTTGTTTTATTGTTACCCTTATATGCTTCGCATCTAAGTCGTGGTTTCTAATCCAGTGAAAACAGTGAATAAAACAATAAAGAACAACATTCATTTGATATGGAAATTATTTATTTATTTTTTACCTAAATTTGTGGCATTCGAAGCGATTCTGTAAGGCGTTTCAGTTTCATACCAATCAAACTCAAAGCAATTCTTAGGCCGTGTGCTATCCGGAAACTTTTCACTCGGATGACGAAATTTTGACAGTCTGAATGAGAATATTTGGCAGATATGAGATGAATATGACTGTCAAAAATGCATGCAGCGCCAGGGGCAAGTATAAATTTTGATAATCGGCAAGAAAATTTTTGACGCAAGCAAAAATAGAAAAAAAAATGTTTGTGCTTCTGACACCATAGCAACCAGAAGTGGAAAATATTTGCATAAAATACTCTTAATTTTTAGTACATATATATTAACAATTTTGCAAATTAAATTAAATTCTTGCGCTACTACACTACCGAAATCTAAAACGTCCAAATTTCTAGCTGTCAAAATTTTATCGTCCTTTGGGCACTGTAAAAATGACAATTATATTTCGACAGAAATTGTATTGAAGTCAGTAATTTCTTTTCTACCACGAGTGAAAAGTTTCCGAATAGCACAGGGACTTATTGATTGTTTCGTTAGAGTGTTGCATCGCTTTTCCAGTTGATTTTTAGCATGATATAACGCAAATACTAAAAGACAACACAAAAGAGAACACTGCACATGCACAACAGATCCATAACAAAAATCATGTTATCATACGTGTAAGTGTACATAAAATTGAAAAGTACATACGCAAATGAGAGAATAATGCTATCTCTCACTTCCAATGTACTTACAGTTGCAAAAAATTTAGAAAGAATTGCACAACAGCAAAAAATAGTGAAAAAAGTACTACAAAAACCGATCCTTCATACAAATCGTATGGCAGAAACTGTCGGGTCATTTTGACCCAGATAAACGTATAGTGCATATGTCAGTTTCTTGTCTCTGCTATGCACATATGTACAATTTTTTCATTCTGGTTGCAAAGATAAAAGTTCAACAAATAAAATGGTATTTTTTTTTATTCTTTGATATTTAATATGTTTTTTTTTTGCGAATGAAAAGTGCCTCGGGTCAATATGACCCTATAAACGGGTTTAAGGTTAATAATTACTTTGTTGAGGAAATATACTACACGTAAATAACTTAAAATAAAAATAAATAACTGGTCATTTCGGCCCTTGAAAGGACTTTGACCAAGCTTCTTATGATCAATTGTGTTGTGCGTGTTATTAAGTTGGTACACGATTGACCGAGAACCAGATCTACAGGTTTAACGCCGACTCCGAACGGCGATGAACGGAATGTTCTTGTTCTCAAGAAGCTTTACATGGCATTTTGATTACTCTCTGAGGTTTGCCATTGTCTACAGAGAGGTGGCGGCCGTTCAGAAAAATCATTTTAATTCAAATAATTTTCTGTCGTTGCTGGGATTCGAACCCGGGTCTCCAAGTTCGTTGACATACAGGCCACGCACTTTAACCAACTACGCTCCGGACGCCATGGACCTCGATATTAGCGATGAATAATAAAATTGGATCTGATGACTTTTATTCGTTTAGTTGGTGAGCTGTGAGCGAAGCGTTTTGGAGCTGTGCTGCCGAAAGCGTTTTGCAAAGCGTTTGGGTACGCATGGTGAAGCATGAAAATATGTGTATGAAATTGTTAAAAACTAAAATAAAGGGAAAGCCAGTGCACGAAATAAATGCATTTCGAAGGGAATACGGGAGTTGTATCCCCATCTGCGCAATGATAAACAAAAATTTTTTGAATATACCCGAATGTCTTTCGAAACAGTCGATTATATATTGTCGATTCTTTTATTATAAAAATTTTATTATAAAAAATATTATAAAAAAAGTAACGCTTCAACCCACCATTTTTCAAAAATCGAAAAACTAAAATTTTCGAAGTATCCCCATAATATTATGCACAAATCGAAAATGTTTAAATCTGACCGCATAGAAATTAAGGAAAATATCCATTCTTGCGATTTAAGCCAAAAACCATTCAAAAATTATAATTGTTGGGGGTGCTGTGAGCCTAAAAAAAAAAACACAGGTGCGTCACTGGACACACGAGAGAAGCGAAGCATTTTCGCAATTTCACAGATTTGATAAATTAATGGCTTTTTTCGATTAAAATAAATTTTATTTTTAAAACTTTAAAATAACAAAGTTTTACGTTTTTGTATGGCAGCACCCGTAAGGAGTGGTCGGAAGGGATAGGTCCTCAAGGGAAAAATTTTCCTTTTGCAAAAATAATGGGGATTGATCATACATATTAACCCTCTCTGGCCGTCCCTTAAAGCCCCTTGTTCAGTTGTAGGGAATAATAGCATGTTCAAACCAATTTCATTTAACGCGTTACTCGAAAAAAATCTTTTTTTAACATGATCGTTCATACTGCTTTAACTAGTTTCAAAATGTCAGTTTTTTTATATTTTGAAAGAAATAAAAAATTGTTTTTCGAAAAATATAAAAAAAATAAACAAAAAATAAAAAAATTCAAATAAATTTAAAAATTTGTCAAGGAATTAAGAAAAATTTGTCAAAGAATTTATTTGTTTACATTAAAAACTTCAAATTAAAAAGCTCTTTTCAGATTTGGCTGTGTTTAAAAAGCAAAAAAAGCTTTTTTGACGTTAGCAAGAACTCAAACCAGTGATTTAACGAGTTTCGAAACGTGTTAAAGCATTCAACACGTTAAATTTCCAACAACAAGTGTACGCATATAACTTCATTAGAACTTCATTTGAGAACTCGTTTTTCGATTTAACTTCATTAAATTGATTTAACATAATTAAATGCTCGGTTTGAACATGCTATAAATATACAAAAATCATTAAATTTGTTTGTAACATAACGACATCTAGTAGTAAGTAGAAGCAACATTTTTGTTTTTTAGTACTCTTGTTTGTATAGCCAATACACAATCTATAGTGGTTATTGTGTATTGGCTAATGGTTATTGTAGGTGATGAAGGATATGCAGCCAATACAATTTCTATAAATAGATTATTTTGATCTACTGCAACATAGCTTTAGTTAATTCTTAATATTAAATCAGCGATTTTCATTAATGGGTGCTTTTGGTTTGATGGTTATAGCGATAAACTATCGGTCGACAGGTATGGGTTCAATTCCTGCTACGGGCAAGAAATTATTTTTAATTTAACATTTTCTTGTTGCAATAGACGCAAGCAAAAAACAATAT
Source organism: Pherbina coryleti (assembly GCA_943735915.1). Classification (NCBI taxonomy): domain Eukaryota; kingdom Metazoa; phylum Arthropoda; class Insecta; order Diptera; family Sciomyzidae; genus Pherbina; species Pherbina coryleti. Next base: position 66,394,212 of record OX030950.1, read on the forward strand.
CAATTCTTAGAAACGGTGTCGGAAAAAAATGTCGTTTTTTCAGATTTCACTCCAGCAAATCGCAGAACGAGGCGTAAAAAGCTTCGCTTCAAAAGCGAAACGATTGACGCCATCACACCCTACGTAATGACCCTTTCACTTTCGCGATAAGACTAAAAATTAAAGGTGTGTAATACATCGCTGAGCTTTGACACAGTGCTGACACTTAGTGGTGTGCCATGTGTGCTTAGAACACTATGTTAACACAGTGGTACAGCAGCCCAAAAAAAGGAAGCAGCGCTTAGACGAACACACAACAATACGCATGTATGTTAAAGCGCTATTGTATGTTGTAGAAATATAAAACACGCTTCTGTGCTTATCAACTTCGCTAGCACACATTGGTGCACAATTGTGCAGTGTAAAACATTGCTTATTGTTGTGCTATTACGACTCTAGGAGGTTAAATTAGTTGCTTAAATTTCTGCATAGTGATATATGTATATAAGATTGCTTGCATATTAATAGATATCAATAAAATAGTATCTCAAAATGTAATAACTTTTAATCTATTTTTTACTCTTGTGTTTCTTACAAGTCAGTCAAACAAATCAAAAGCGATGGTTGTTAGCACTTTATCTGTTCTTGATATTTTTAACGTCTCTTTTGGAGGAATTTTTTAAATGCGACATGACACAATTGTGCTATCACACAGTGCTGATAAACAAGGTTGCACATGTGCTAGTGTGATAACTCTACAAAAATTGTGGCATTGCACATCTCTACTAAAAAAATAAGTAAAACCCAGCTTTAAATGGCATTCAGAGACCATACAAAGCAACCAATCGATCATCGGATTTACAGTTAGTAAATTCGACCAAATTTAAACTTCTTATGATCAAATTGTTGTTATACGTGTTATTAAAGTTTTGCACACAATTGATCAAGAACAAGATCTACTAGTTTTATGCCGACTCCGAACGGCTAATGTGCATGTTCTCAAGAAGCTTTACATGACATTATTTACTCTCAGAGGTTTGCTATTGTTTGCAGAGAGGTGACGATCGACCAGAAAAATTAGTTTGAATTGAAAAAATTGTCTGTGTCTGGTGGAGGATTCGAACCTCAGACCTCGCGGTTCGAAAATTTACACCGAGTGGTTTACGCACTTTAACGCACTCGACCACGGCCGCGACCGATTATTGTCAAAACATAGTGGTCGAAAATTTGACTTTCAGAATGCACCACATCCGAGCCAGCCCAAAATCGTGATTATACACTGATGCCATAAATTGTCTTTCTAATTTTAAAGATAATATAGCTAATTTTCAGTTTGAAATTATTTAATCTCAGTATTTTATTTCAATTCAAAGTTCTACACATCTAATATCTACACCCTTTTGTTATGGTTATTTTCATTTTAATAAAAACTCTCGTCATTTCGTCCTTTTTCAGTTATCTCCTGCATCAGATCTCAGATGTCCATTATCTTTTGATTCTGTTCTCTGTTGGCCAAGTACAGCACCTGGAACATGGGCTATACAGCCCTGTTTTGAGGAATTCAAGGGTGTTCATTACGACACAACACGTAAGTTCATTTAAGTATTACTTGCAAAATAAGAAGTATATAAATTATCATGATGTTTCTAGTGAAATAGTATCAAGAATCTTAACCAAATATCTGTCAATCAAGTAATAAATTTTGTGGTGAATTTTGAATATTATTAAAATAAACTGGCTACAGCCACATCTCAGCATGAATAAATATCGGATCGGATAGATAGATATTTGCTATCGATATTAATAATAAATATTTGCTAATAACACCTACGCCAATATTGTATCTGCTACACACGACCCACACAATGGATGCTGCACACACAAGCTTTGCTGAGGTTGATGAAGTAAAAAGCCATTTATTCACTCCCTAACGGTGGTCCCTACTTGGATGGTTGTGTTTTTATTTTTATCTATTTTTTTTATGGTGCGTGCGTAAATCTTACACAAATAGTAAAATTTGCTCAATTGGTTTTTGTTTATTTTAAGAATCATCATCAATGTGCACATATTGAAAATTATTCAAATTATAAATATTTAAATTGCAATAATTGAAAAAGGTGGGGGAAGCATGTGGAAGCAAAGGCTATGGAATATAAACAATTGTATTTATTTGTTAAATCCACTTGTAATGCTTGTGATATACAGCATATTTCTTTACAAACATGGCATAATATTTGTTGTAAATATTTGGTTAAAACGATTTATTGGTATAGTTTTAATTAAAATTTGAAAGCGCTGTAAACGAATATAAACCCTATAAATTATTGTTACTTGCATCTAACAAATACCAACTTTAGAATTTTTAGGAAGTCTTTCTGTATTTTTTCCAAACCTTATAAATAATGTAGTGTTTACGCAAGACGAAGGAGATAAGACTTTGGTAAGGCTTGTGGGCTGTAACCGTAGGAAAGCCTAAGCTTCTAAGTTAACTGCATTTGTTATTTAACTACCGTTGCTTAGTCAATAGAACATTTGGAACATCAAAAATTAAAATTAAGTCAATTATAATTAAAATCAAAATCAAAATCAAAATCAAAAAAATCAAAATCAAAATCAAAATCAAAATCAAAATCAAAATCAAAATCAAAATCAAAATCAAAATCAAAATCAAAATCAAAATCAAAATCAAAATCAAAATCAAAATCAAAATCAAAATCAAAATCAAAATCAAAATCAAAATCAAAATCAAAACCAAAATCAAAATCAAAATCAAAATCAAAATCAAAATCAAAATCAAAATCAAAATCAAAATTAAAATTAAAATAAAATTAAAATCAAAATCCAAATCAAAACCAAAATAAAAATTAGACAAATATTAAAACAAATATTCAAATACCAACAAGAGATAGGACTTGTGTTATAAACAAGATAGGGAAAATAATTTGGACAACCCAACAAACAAAATGATTCACTAATGTTATCGTTTACGAATCTCATTCTCGTACATTTCATTCATTAGCAATTATTAGAAGCGATTCACTTATAATATCGCGAGCGGGAGAAATTCCTCCTTCGTTAACGAATCGTCAAATTCGAAAAAAGGAATTCATTAACGATTTGCCAAAACTATAAGAAGCAATTCGTTAACGAGTCTCCAAAACTAAAGAAAGCAATTCGATAACGATTCACCGAGACGAGACGAACCTTATCTTATCTTATCTAATCTTAATGACAGAAATTTTGAATAAAAATTATATTGTGCACTTGGTATGAACCAGAACTTTCAAATGATATAAGTTTCATTCGAATTTGTTGTCTTTAAAGGAAGGTGAAATTTTGTGTTTACGTATTAATATATAAGATAGGAATAACAAATTTTTTGTTCATTAAATAAGAAACATAAATTAAATACGAATCGTTATATATAACTGAAGTCACTCGGTAACGCTAAAACTGAAAATAGTCGCTTAAAATAAAAGTAATGATTCGTATTTGAATTGCTAAGGATGATAGAAGAAAATTGCTAACGAATCGCTTAAATTTAAAGAATTGATTGAATTGATATAAAAATGTTGAAAGGCGATTCGATAGCGAATCGTTGGAACTGAAAAAAAAAATATTTAACCAGAAAAAATTATTTCTTTGCTTCGATTGGGCTAAAAACATCTTCAATGGAATTTAACAAAGTCATAATTTCAATCGGTGCTTTCTTTAAGCATCAAGCCAACCTATGATGCAGTCGGAACGAAACTATTTGAAAACAATTAAAAAAAAAGTTTCATAAGCGATTCGTTAACGAACCACCCCTCGCCAAAATGTTTATTGGGAAGGATAAGAAAAAAAGAAAAGAAAAGGTATTCTTGATTAGGACAAGCTATTCGACAAGAATAGGAACAACGCTAAGGACAAAAGTTTTGACAAAGATTAGGACAGGGATCATAAAATGAATAGAAAAGGACAATGGATAAGGACAAGAAAGGAGTTAGGACTTGGATTAAAACAAGAATTTGGACAAGGATTAGGACAAGTCAAGTATAAGGTCATATACAAGAATAAGGATAAGAACAAGTTTAAGTACAAGGGAAAGGATAAGGATTAGAATAATGATGATAAAGACACGTTTTCTCTTCAAAATCCAATGACATATTTGTTAGTAGCTAGTTAGCTGGTTAGTTATTTAGTTAGTTTGTTTGTTAGTTAGTTAGTAAATTATATTAGGCCCTTGTGCACTAAGACTAATAGGTCGTCTGTACATGCTCTTTTTTAGTTTTTCAGACAAAAGTTAATGAATTTCTTGTATAGCATGGTTTCCCATATTTTTTATGACACCGTTAGTGGTGAAAGGACGGTGGAGGATCCTGCACCAAAAGAAAGGAATCTCAGATTATGAATTATAAGGCATTTCCATAGAATGTGCTCCGGAGTTTCTAACTAACTCGCAGTTTGCAAACATCTGATCCATATGTTAGGCCTATCTTTTTGAGATATGTTAGTCAAGAAAACATGCTTTGAAATGATTCTGTTAGTGGAAAAGTGGAGAACAGTACATTGACGTCATGAATCGAAATTTTCTGTGTATTGAAAACTTGTGCATCAATGTTTTTCTTTTTATAAATTTATTTTTTAAGCATTTTCTATTAAATTTATGTCTTTTAACCATATTTTTTGAAAATTTTTTGAATTCCTTCGGAGATACTCTTATAATAAATGTCGTGGAAACTCTGGTTATGGGTTGCTTATTTTAATTATTATTAATATTATTAATACTTTCGATTAAAATGCTAAAAAATACGCTGAAAAATCGGAATTTATCAAAATTATGATGACAATACCTCACCATCGCTTAAGCTTAATTTTGTCTCAATTCAGCATAAACTGTCATTCCACTCAACCGCAGCTATTTTCTGGAACTTTTGAATTATACCCTTGTTTTAAGGAATTTATTCTAACTTTTTCAAAGAGCAAACTTTAGGCAGACTTATTAGGACTCAGGGCAGTAGACAGGATTTTCCTTGGGGGGTTTGATATCGAAAATACGAGCAAATAGCCAAATCGAGCCAAATCACTTTAGAAATTTTATTATTACAATAATAAAATTCCATATATATATAAAAATTTATACATGGACTTGAAATTTTTCAAATGAGCTTTGATATTTAACATGCAATCTGAGTATAAAATTCAACAAACTTGGGGGGAAAACCGCGCCTACCTTCCATACAAAACATTTTATTGACTGCTAAAGACTTTGAGGGGTATTTTGAATTCGGCCCAATCGAAGACAATTTTTTATTAGTTTTTTTTTTTGAGGTAGTACTTCTCTAAGAAAGAAATTGAGCGGACGCAAAAATATGCAAATTAAATTTTTTTAATTACTTATCAAAATCAGCATACATATATATTTTCCACCAGTTTAAGCTTTATTAAAATAATCATATATTTCACTTTTCGGAATGCGATTAATTCATATTTTTGAACACAAAATTATTCACTTCTATCAACACCTTCGTTTAAATGAATATTTTTCTTTTAATCGAATAGAAAACAAATATATTTAATTTAAATTTTTGCTTGCACTTGTTTACTGAGTGAAGTCAGATTACGTGTGATAAACAAATGTGAAGTTCATCAACATACCAATTAACGGTGCACCGTTTTAAAACAAAAATACAGTTTCTACCTCTAAAAATAAATAAGAGTAAAGAGCTCTGCCCACCTACGGCACGTAACGAAACGACACGAAACTACAAAATATAACTATAACTACGCTGTGTTTTTACGTATACATGCTCATTAACGGGCAACGAAATGGCAACGACTGTCGTCGCCGACGTAAAAGTCGGTGGCTATCGTTACAAAGATATCTGATTGGCTTGTCGTTCGCTTTGTTGACAAAAAATTTGCTGAAAAATTAATTGATCTTGTGCGCGAAAATGTTGTAATATATGACTTGAGTCACAAAAATTACAGCAGTACACCTTTAAAAAAAAAAACAGTTTAAAAATTAAAAAAAAATCTTGCTCTCATATTTTGGATTGTTTTGCTTAGATTTTTTATTGCCGCCGTTTGAACACTACATTGCCTTTTCGTCACCATTTTACAGTCGTTTCGTTACGTGCCGTAGGTGGGCAGAGGCCTTAAACCTTTTTAAAAATTTGAAATATCAGGATTTGGCCAAAAAAAGGGTGATGATTTTACCCAATTTGGCTTTTTTTAGCTTTGCTTCAAGGATTTCAGGTGTAATTTCTTGACCTATTCAGTCAACTCTGCCTTGATTCGAAGATGGGGTGATAGATTATTGAAACATGTAGAGGATATTTTAAGTATTGTAGAAAGCCGTAGAAATAAGTGAATTAGAATGTGAGGCAAGTATTATGCCCGTACCTCAGTCAACTCAAGTTATAAGGCAATCTCATCCACAAACTTCTCTACCACCAACTACAACTTCTAGTCGTTAATATTGGTGAGTTGTCAATTTCAGTTAATTTGAAATAATGAAAGAAATATATAAAGGTTAAAGCGTAGGACTATGACCTGCCAGAAATCGAACTCGGGACTTCTGGGGTGGCAGTCAAGCACGCACCCACTCGACTACTTATGCCGTCTAAAGTTCTTTCAAGAGCTGAAATAGGAAAATCATTATTTTTTTTTTTTTTTAATTGCTTTCAGAGGATTTTTTCCCCAATAAAATTAAAATTACTTTCAAACGTGTTCTTTATAAAAATTGTCAATGTGATGCAAAATTTCCTTAAGGGGAGCAACGCAGCCAGAGGCCGAAAAAAAAGTTCATGTTTGTGAATTTTTTTAAGGAAACCTATGGGATATTTTTAAATGAGGGTTTTTATACCTACAAATATACACATTCAAGAGTATTTTTAGTTTTTTTTTTTATTAAAAAAATTTAATATTAATGTCGATACAGCAGTTTTTGTAGAGCGCTCTGAAAAAAAGGTGAAATGCGGTGACCAAGATTGCTCCTCCTTAATTCATCTGAAACAAAAAAATGAAATATATTATTAAAGTAGATACTTAAAACTCGTACTTGTCATAGCCGTTTTTGAAAATATTGATTTTTCACAAAATGGCGGACTTTCGAACGTAAAAAAACGATTTTCGACCAAAAATTCGTCATAGTTTTGCCTATAAAAAATGAACGAAGCTAAAAAAAAAAAAAATCCTATGACAAGTACGAGATTATTATGTGTACAATAAGCCTGCAAAAGAATCAAACCGATCGCTTCACTGAGCTTTGAGAAATCTTGGTCACCGACTTTGAAAACATGGTTTCGAGAAAAACGCGTTTGAAAATATGCGCCAGCACTGCGCGCTCTAGAAGGCGGTTCACTCAGTAGGCTATAACTTTGTTATTTTTTGAGATATCGACTTGAAATTTTCACCACATATTCTTGAGATTTAAGGCTTTAAGAAAATGCAAAAAAAGTTTTTTGAAAAAAAAAAGTTTTGACTGCGTATCTCCCCTTAAGGTAAAATTTATTTACAAAATATATGGGGTATAGCCCCGAAAAGCAAATAAAGCGATTTAGTGCAAATAAGGTAGCAAAATTATGCAATCGACATTGATCACCCATATCAATCGCAGCCACAGGTAAATATATTTGGTAAAAATAACAAAAATTTTTAAAATTTATATGCAATAGAATCTTTTTTTATTTTTTATTCGTGTTGTATCTTCATACTGTAAAAAATTTTCATAAATACAGACTTGTTAGGAAATTGTCTTAACAATATATTTTGAAATCTTTAAATACAAGATCTAACTTGTGAAATTTTCAAAATTCCTGATAAGAAAAGATAACACGTTATACGAATTATGTATTAACATACATATTTATTATCTTTATCTCCGATAAAATACTGTTCTTCAAATGTTTAAAATCTCTAAGAACTTCAAAATGTGTTTTAAAGCTTACAAAATATGTAAGCTTGTACATAAGCTTTTATACTTACTAAATCTGTTTAGAAAACTTCAGAGCAATGATATCATTAGCTTATCTTTTTGAACGAATAAACACATGAATTTAAAATAATCAAAGCTAAACGAGAAAATTTGACTTAACGCAAAATATTTGATTATTTTTTTCATACAACTAAATTGTTACAGCCGTATTCATAAAAATATCTTAAAAAAGCTTTAAAACATTCAATTGCTAAAAAGCTTTTTTATGTTAAAAAGTCTTTTAAAATTTTGTTATTCATAAAAATCTAGCTGCTTTGTAGTTATAATAGGAACACTTTCAATTTGAAGTGGGAAGAGTGTCAATAATGGTTTGTGTATTAGATAAATTCAATGACTTTTTATTTATTTATCACAATTTTGTCAACATTTTGATATTTAAACATCAAAATTTTTTTCGAAGCTACCCTCTGCACTAAAAAAATTGTAATTTTATTATCTTTTTTGTAAATATTTTTAAATGTTTTGATAAATTTTCTTGTTTTTATTTTCTTTTTGTATTGAATTTTTTTATATATTTAGAATTTTTTTGACATATTTTTCAAATGTTTGAAACATGATACAAAAATAGAGGTAGATGCAGACCTGACTGTGCTCTCTTTCAATACTGCCATAAATGTCAAAATCCATATAAAAAAGTTGTTTGCTTACATTTAATTTCTATGAACTTTTTCATAGCTTTGAGATTTTATGTGCGTTGTCAACTTCGTGTTGACATTCGCGGCAGTACGCTGTCATATAGCGAATCTACCTGTATTTATTGTATCATGGTTTGAAATATTATTAATTATTTTTGACAATATTTTGTGTTCAAATGAGAGCAAAATAATTTTGTGCTTTATGAGGGTTTTATATTACGTTTCAGCCATTTTTAAAAATCCTCTCATTTATAAACAAATATTTTAAGCATTTTTTGACGTTTTCTTTGTTTTTGATATATTTTGAAATAATTTGATATATTTTCGACAAAATTTGTGCTCAGATGAGAACAACAAAAATTTAACAATGCCTAATCCATGATACATTTACAAGGTAGGATGACTTGAAAATGGCTGCTCAATCGTGAAATTTTGCAACAACAAAGCTGTTGCAGCTACAAACGTCAAACGACAAAAGCAAGAACAACAATTAGAAAAACTCAAAATAACCACCTGATTTTGACAACTAGCGCACTCTGCTCTCCAATATGAGCCTACCTTGTAATTGTATCATGGCTTTATTGAGGGTTTATTGAAGGTTTCAACCATTTTTAAAATTCTCTCATTTATGAAGCATTTAAAAGAGACTTTTAAGATTGAACGTTCATGAATAATGTTTTTACAATTTTTTTCGATTTTTTCCTTATGAAGGCTTTATAAGAGGTTCATAATTTTTTATGAATACAGCCGTTAATTATTAACCCTACATCACTAACCTTAGGGTGGAATCCACCCAGTCACTGTTACTATACAAGATTTCTAATGCAATACAAATTCTTAATGTTTTGTTTTACATGTAACAAATCAATTCTAATAATAAAACCATTTTAAAATGGTAAAAATAATCTTGAATTTATTTAAAACCAATACTTTTCTTAGGTTTAAGCAATTACATCTTTATCGCTGAGAGTTTATTATGTGGGTGGAAAACACCCAGGGTTAGTTGTGCCGCAACTCAGCAATAGATTAGTGATCCAGGGTTAGCTGCGGTCTTAGATTGGTTGGTTTTGGATCAGCGCGTAAAAGAGTATCTAATTTGAACATTTCGGGTTCGATTCCCAGCTATGGCAGAAATATTTTCATATAGGGTGGTTCAAATACAAGTATTTTTCTTAACTATTTATTATTTAAATTTGATTTTTTTTTTTGTTTTTCCCTTATTTTTAAATTATTTATGTTTTTATAAATTTTAATTTATTAGAAATTTTATTAAATTTTAATTATATTTTGTGTTTCCTGTTGATAATTATGTTTCAATTATCAAATAAATAAAATTATTAAATAAAAAACCCGATTTATTTATATATATTATGGCTTAATTAGAAAGAACTAACATTATCATTAGGAGGATAGTCCCAGAAATATCCGACATTTTAGCTTGAGACAATTTTTCACAGCGATATTCAAAACCAAAAAACACCAACCATTTTTCATATTTGAAAGCAGAAAATAACCCGAGAGGCTAAATCTAGCGAATAGGGTGCGTGAGGAAGCAATTGCAACTTTAACTTAACATATTGATTTTGACTATCGCGAAAACGGATATGTGAAGTGACAGTGTTACTGCACTGTATTGATGAAACTCTAACGCTGCAATAAGTTCACTTTATATTCGCGGATCGCAAAAAATGGATGCCTTGCATGCAAATGGAACTGTCTTCGCCTTCTTTGCAGCCGGTTTTCCCCTTTCAGTCCATTGTTGCGACTGTTCCTTCATCGCAGGTGTGAAGTGATGGACCGATGTTTTGTGTGGCCTCAGTAGTCAAGTAGATAGCGTGCTGATTTAAAGGTATAACACTTACCTTAGATTCAAATGGATGAACAGCATCCCACAACACCTAAAACATCCTACACGTGTTTCATTTGATTGCTCCTTCCTTCCCACTAATATATCACCCCATTTCGAACCAAGGCAGACTTGACTGAATAGGTATTACTCTGCCACCCAATCTTTTCCTATTGAAAACGAAGGAGCAGACTCCCACAGAGTAGAATCTAGCTCTGCTTTGATATAGTTGGACTGAGGCTTTACAAATGAAAATATTGTATCACATTTCGATGACCAAATTTTTTTTCCATTACAAATTCATTGAGAGTATTGATGGCTGCTATACAAATACTGAACATCGTAGCGTTGTCAAAGTTCAAACTTTAGCTCTATAAGATTGGTGCATCCTACCATAATCATTCTTTTCAAACAACAACCGCCATATAAACGCCAGGCCGGCTACTTCTGAGACTACTCTGGTAAAACACTTCTTGAACACAAAGTTAGTAAGTTTTAAAGGATTTAAATTTTATAAGGGAAAAATTGCATCACTCTGGAAAAGTGAGTTAACAAGTAGAATATAGCTCGGAAATCAAGTGACTTGGTCGTAAAATATCGCACCTATAGAGCCTTTTACAACGATTCCTCACTTTTTTACTTTGTGTGTGACATCTACAGTTAATATGAATAAAAAAATACTGTTTTGGCTGTCCAAAATAACAAAAATAAAAATGCTACAAAAAAGCTGTCTAGGTTAACTGTTAAACAGTAGGTAGAATTATAAAAAGTTTTCCTTCAAATGGAGATCGACCCGATCTATTTCTTATATTAGTAAAAGGTTATGTCTTATAAAGATCGAAAAAAACTTCAATAATTTGTATAAACTTTTTTGATACATTTTTTGTTTTTTGTCAAAAACGATTTCAATATTTAAAATTTGGTAAAAAAAATTTTTGATTTTACTATTTTGTATTAGCCACTTAAGTGAGACAATTCCTCCGCTTTTATTTACCTATTTTGTGGAGTCGGATATTTGTTTATACCCCCACTTTTAAAAAACGTAAAAGGGGTACATTAATTCCGTTTGTAACGCCCATAAGGAGGCGTAGCAGGTATAGAAAAGTGTATATATTCTTGATCAGCATCACCACCCGAGTCGATTTAGCCATGTCCGTCTGTCTGTCCGTTTGTCTGTGGTCACGTTTACAGCCGTAATTTTCAAGCTACATATCATCACGAAATTCAAGTCAAAAATATAACGTACTTCGCCTAAAGCTCAAATATGTTTTCGATTTTACGAAATTTCGCGAAGTCTCAAGATTTCGAGGAAATAGAAACATAATATAAGAAGTGTCCTACATAATAATCAAAATATTTCTGAATACTTTTCGTAATAAAACGTATTATAAATTTAACCCACAACAGTGTGTGTGTGTGTGTATGTGTTATAACTTGTAAATGAGCATTAAGAGTCCCTTATAATACTCATATTTACTATCACTAACTAACAAAAGTGTATTTTTTTTCTTCTATTTTTCAGAGAATGCAACACGGTATTGCTTCGCCAATGGCACCTGGAACAATTATTCAAATTACGATAAATGTCATCATGAACCATCACTACCAGTGCCGGATTTCGCACCCAATATTGAGCTTCCGGCCTACATTTACTGCTGTGGCTATTTTTTAAGTTTTACTGTACTCATTTTAGCTTTAGTTGTTTTTCTCTGTTTTAAGTAAGTGTGAATGACATAGACCAGGGTATAACAGTGAGGTTTTTTAAGTTACAATTTTTATTTTATATCTATAGAGACTTAAAATGCCTTCGCAACACAATTCATGCAAATTTGTTTTTAACCTATGTGTTGTCAGCACTTCTCTGGATCTTGACATTGTTCCTGCAAGTGGTGAGTGGGTTAAGAGAGTTTTATATAGATTTTTCCTGAATACTTTAAGTACCTTCTTAGATGACGGATCATCCTAGCCAAGCCGGTTGCATAACTTTGGTCATGATGTTTCATTATTTTAATTTAACCAATTTTTTCTGGATGTTTGTGGAAGGTGAATTTTGATTATATTCTGTAGTTAAATGGTTTCTCAGATGCATTTGAACATATTTTAGGTCTATATTTATACACGCTGGTAGTGCAGACATTCTCCAGCGAAAACATACGTTTTGTTATTTATGCATTTATTGGCTGGGGTAAGTAGGGAACATTTTCTGAATAAATATCATTGTTAGATGTTAGAAAATTGTCAATGTTAGAAAATATTCCCAATTCTTTGTTTAAAAACCAGAATCTTAATATTTTGCTATCTTTTCTTTAAAATTTAGGTTTTCCGGCCATCGTGATTTTTATTTGGTCGATAGCCAAAGTATTTGCACCGCCTCTAGAAACCGAGCATTTCAATGGGGTAAGTATCAAAATCCTTAGAACCTATTTTAATTGTCCTTCGTACTTGCAAACTCGAACTTTTCGTCTGTAAGCAGACCAAATTTTTACACAGGAAAACCTTCAAAATAATGTGGACAATAATGTTTTTTGGCTCGTTGAATACAAATATGCAGTCGAATTTTTAAAATTGAAAATGGCCAAATTGATCCCCCATTTTGGAATCGTCATCTAAGATCTGGATTCAAAATCTTCCTAAGCCACATACATATATCCACGGAAGGCTGCAAATGTTGTTAAAATATACTTTTATACACGTGCCCGTTCTTTATTCCATCAATAATAATTCCCCCAATCGAAGGTCCCACCCCTGACCTACGTGACCGATTTTCAACTTTTTTTGAAGTGAAACTTCTTTAGCACCATTGTGATTTAAAACTCGATGAAACGAAAAAATCACACGAAAAAGGAAATTTTAATAAGAGTACTAAGAGTAGACACTAAAATTATGCCAGTGGCACTTAATTTTACAGATCAATAGCTACTGAAACGTTTAAAATGGGTTTGAAATTTGTTTGTGTACCAATCGGTACCAAACCAAAAAAGTACTAAGCCTGTACGATACACAAACCAGCATTTGTTACGTTGCAGTAGCTGTTGAACTGTCGGACAAATTTTGAGTCCAAAACTTAAAAGGCGCTACAAACTCATTTAGCGCGTATCCTCTTTGTGCTTTGCTTCGTAGTCTCCCAACTCCTGTCAATTGTTTTCGCAGTTTGCTAGATAATAGTGTCCGACCGAATATTCGGCTTCGGCTTCGGTATTCGGCATATTCGGCCGTTTTTTTAACTTTCGGCATCGGCCTAAATAGCCGAATGTTTTGGCCGAATATTTTTACTTTGTAATAACTAAAAATATTTTTATAATTTTTTAGAAAAATTTCAGTATAATTCGATGAATTCCGTTCGAAATTCCACCCAGTGTACCAAAACTACCATATTCGAATTCATTTATGAACTTTTCCGGGTAGAAAACGTTAATTTTCGGCACTCAAAAATTACCCTTTTTTGCATCATTCATATGACTAAAATGCCTCCCAAAATGAAACTTATTTTGTTCGGAAATGAGTTAAAAAAAGAACCATAGAAAAGTTATTTTCCGGCACTCGGCAATGAACCCTTTTTGTATCATTCGTCGGACTAAAATGTCTCTTAAAAATTAACCCTTTTTTCGGAAATGGGTTAAAAAAAAACCATAGAAAAGTTATTTTCGGCACTCGGAAATTAACCTTTTTTGTATCAATCGCCGGACTGAATTGCCTTTCTAAAACGAGCCTTTTTTGTTCGGAAATGAGTTAAAAAATTAATCTTTTTGAATTATAAATTTTGTTATTGTCTAGTTTTATTTAATATCACATATTGATAATTTGTTATATTGAAATGTATGAATGCCAGTGGATGTGAAAACGCCACAGGACTTTTAAAAATTTAAATATTAAATGCAACATTAATTTCTCCACATTGATTTATTTAAGAAATGGTTCGCTTATGATAAATTATTTCCACTGATATGATAACTCAGGTTTTTAAAAAATGAGGTTTTTTAACTCATTTAATAATGCGAAAAAGAAACATTTATAATTAATTTCTGAACTCATTTATGCACAACAATGGTTCATTTACGAGAAATTTCTACCTACTAAAATGTAAAAAGATTATTCTTTTTATACTCAAAATAAGTTTTGGATTAATTTCGCAAAATAAGTACAGTTTTTATTTACGGGAAAAGTTTTTACGAATTTAATCTTCTATAGCAAGCACTTTTAAATGACAAAGTAAAAAATCAAAAATTTGAAAAAAATTCTACCCAAAAACGTTCGCAAAACTCTCACCTTACGTAAAACCTCCGCTTATGGTTCAGTGGGCATACTTGAAACACTTGTTGGTTTTGTTTTTCTCTTTCTTCTGTTCTTCAATAAGTTAGTTTTCGCTCGTTGAAAACTTTATTCAAATGATAAATGCAGTGAGTCCGATTCATGATACAATTACAAGGTAAGCTCATTTTAAGATGGCTGCTCAAATGCGCAATTTTGCAATAACAAAGCTGTAGAAGCTACAAACGTCCATGGTAGAATTACAAGGTAGGGCCGAGTCGCTCAGTGCCCACACGCGTCAACGAAGAGTGGAAACTAAAATGGTTGGTTAATTGTCAAAATGGCGAAATTCGTAAAAACCTCAAATGAAATAAAAGCATTATGTTTTCAAATTGTAAATAGTGCGGACACGTGTGTTAAGTTTGTGTTAATTTGACTGGAAATATTGTAAAAACATTGTAAATAAATTTATAAAATGTCCAGGAAGTGTTCAATTTGCAGAAAAGCTTGTAAAAAGTTTAACCTAAAATCAACTGCGAAAAATGAACATAAAGAAACTAGAGATGAACAGCTGATTTTGACAACTAGCCCGCTTTTCGCTGCTTTCTACTCCATTTTTCTCCGAGTCGGCCCTACCTTATAATTCTACTATGCAAACGTAGAACGAAAAAAGCAACAACAACAATTAGAAAAACTAAAACTTAACAGCTGATTTTGACAACTAGCTCACCCTGCTCTCCAATGTGACCCTACCTTTTAATCATGTATCATGGTCCGACCGACATGGGTTGATAAGATCGTGCGATCGTACCAGTTGAACAAACTGGCAGAAAACTCAAACATTTTTGATTTTTACCCTACCGCCTCATTTGCTTTTGATTGATCATACATGATATAAAAAAAAAAAACCGAGTTACGCTAGAAATTTTCTACGAGATTTCAGTCAGTATTGACTTTCTGTAGTTTTTCTCGACTAGATCGAAAATCGATTTAAGCATCTTCTATGTCATCCTGACGTTACTAAATCAATTACAAAAATTTTTGAAATAATTCAGCAAAATGACATGAAAGAAATTTAATCAATTTTATATCTAGTCGTAAAAGCTACAGAAATGCAATGCTGACAGAAATCAGGCAGAAAAACTAATGCGTTAAACTCGAACTTAATATTTGCCTTTTTTTTTTACTGAAATCACGAAAGCCAGTACTAAATTTTATTATTTTTTGTACTTGAAAAAAATTTTATTAATATTCGGCTTCGGCTTCGGCCAAAATTTCACATTCGGTCGGACACTACTAGATAACAATAGCATAATTTCGTCGCACAGAGGGGTGAAATCGCAAAAAAATGGATATTAATTGAAAAATGAAAATTTGTTTTTGTGAAAAATACTTAGTATCCGATTAAAGTATATAAAATTCTACATCACTACTGAAAATTTCAATGTCATATGTTGTTTACTTGTCAAGCTGCATTGTGTTAAAGTTAAGTAATTTTTGAGCTATTCGCGCACAATAGTGTTAATTGAAATTCGGTATATTTCGAAGCTTAATATATAGTTTTTCGCAAGTCAAAAGTAATACTTTTACTATGGAATCTTCAACCTCAGGTATTTTAGCGTTGTTCTAAAAATAATTGTGTACAAAAAATGTGTAGAAATATTTTTAAAAAATATTTTAAAATGTGTCTAAATTTTGGCTATTTTCAAAATATTCGTGGATATTTAAATATGAATGGTGTTAGTTGGCGTTAGTATATTAATTTTTTAAGAAGCTATAGTTCCTAGGCTTTCATATTCAGTAATAAAATGTTGCGCGTTTTTGCGCGTACAAGAACACCAGTTCTTGTCTTTTGTTTGCTTTGTCTTCGTTTTCTTTGTTATAATTGTTGTTTTTGTATATCGTTAGCAACTGTGTGTTATAATGACAAGAGTATTTGTTATTGTGCGTTATGTGTTGTGTGTTGTGTATTGAAATGTGAAAACGTCAAACGTATTGAAAGTGATGTAAAAGCTTGTAATTGGGTAACTGGTACTATACAAATACTATACAAAAACTACAGAGAACATTTTTCTCGCAAATGTAGTCGGGAGGATTGCAATCGAGACATATTAAGTAGGTTCCTACTTAGTTCAGATCCAATTCTATCTGGTAAAACAAAATTGCAAAAAAAAAATTCCACCAACTTCCAAAATCAGTAGTAGATCTACTAGTTTCACCTAGTAGCCACAAAAAATGATACAGATGACGACGATGATTATATCGAGGGCGATGCATTGGAGTTTGATGACTTTGTGCATATTTCTTAAAATAGCAGGTCAGAAACACATGTCTTATTATAAATATATACATAAATATATAAATACTTATGTATCAACTTTTTTCCTATTTTGTAGATTGTAAAAATTGTATTACTTTTTTCCAAAAAAAAATCCGACTGAGCCAGAGAATTTTTTAAAAGGGGCTTGGCACCGCCCTATTCCACCTTGGATGTAATTTATACTATACGATCAACATATACACCAAATCTCATCTTCATACCTCTGATAGTTCATGAGATATATCCGTTCTAAGTTTAAGGTTATATGGGCGGTGCCATGCCCCTTTATCCAATCATAACCAAGTATAGCCAAGGACTATTAGCAGGTCAACAGTAAAACATTGGGAAAGTTTCATGACAATCGGTTTATTACTATGGCCGCTAGAGCTATTTTTAATAGTGGGGAGTGGCACCGCCCACTTTTCCAAAAGATGTGTAACCTATGTCACTCAGTGATAACGTAGCATTCTAATAGTGAAAGAATTTTTAAAATCGGATAAATAGTTTAATTAATCTCCATTTTTTGCCATTTCACCCCTCTGTGCGTCGTTAAATTTTATTTGTTTGTCATTTCGTTTAAAATTTATATTTTTAATATGAATTTGTATAGCCGCAGAAGGTCACATTGCAGTGCTGTCTGTTTAAAATACAGTGTGTTTACCAAGAAAAGAAGACTACACAGAGCATATTTCTGTATAGCATTTATTTTCCTTATATCTTTATGTTTTTGATATAAAATTCTATACATCACATAGTTTTCTGACACAGTATGACGGCATTGGATGATAGTATGTATGGTATGACATGGTATTTTATGGTACGTATGGTATGGTATGGTGTGATTATTTTGGTGCCATTGTTTGGGTTAAATTTTCACTTCTACCATGCGTGGCGGCCACACAAATATTTTTTTTTTTTTGTCACGTTACTATAACTGAGACCCCCCTCCTCCCCCCCTATTGTTTCTAATCGTAGTATATTTTGAAACCCCTCCCCACCCCTAAATGGGTAACGTAATTTATGAACGACACATGAACGCATATCATCTTACCACTTCCACCATGTTTAACCGTTGGTATTAAATTTTTGATTTCAAGTATTGTACCGGACTTGCGCTTAATTCTTGTGCGAGCAAACTTTTGTTTAAAATGGAGATAAGCTTCCGGGCCTAAGTCTTTATTCTTTCTGATACTATAACAATATATTTTATTCAAGTAGCGTTTCTTAAAAAATTAAATTTTTCAAATTTTTCAAGCACCAAAAGGCCAGTTGTTAGTCTGGCCAGTTTTTTAATATAGGCCTTAAGAACTTCATCATTTTAATTGGTTCAGATAGATTTTACCCCTTAAAATAGAAAAAAAGCCAAGGCAACGACCTTAAATAATAGGCTATAGTTTTACTCCTTCCCCGTTATGTAACGAATTTCTTTCTCTTCATTACTTAAGTTGTGTGTGTACATTTTAGTTCAAGGATCACCAAAAAAATGTCTGGTTCAAAAAATGTATATCTCAAGCAGCTTGCTGATTTTTTCATTTCCTACAGATAGTTGGTCTTAATTTCATATCACAGCAGCTGAGCTTAATTATTGACGGGTGAAAATGGAAGACCATTTTAGCCTTCCTTAACTTAGAAATTAATTTGTTATTTGTATGAATTTTGCCTCAACCTAAGGTTGGTAATCAACTTCAAGTTGAGGTTAAAATCCCCAGTTTCCTGACCTGCTTTAGTAGGATGCATATATTCACAAACACTCAATTGAAGATGGAGTTAATTAAGTAATTAATTTCAGGCATTTTTTAAGCAGAATTTTTCAAGGTCATTGAAATGGTTTTCAGGACCAAAAAAATAATGATAAAATTCATACAGCCATGAAAATATATTGCTTATAAGAAAAGACTTAACTTTATTGCACTTAATGTTTACTTTAGGCGCTCATACATTAAATCCAGCCAAACTGAATGAATGAAAACACAGAACTCGAAGAAACTGATTCCAGGACCTTTTCAAAGCACTTTATTGGCTATAAATGCGTGGTAGTCATAAAAGCTCTTAATGCAACATGCTAAAAGCAATATCAATTTTATGTTATACCAAAAGAAAAAAAAAAACAAGAAGAAAATGGAACTACAAAAACCTCCAACAACAACAGCAACAAACGAAACTAAAAGAAAATGAAAACTCATAAATATTAATAAGAATATTAAATGCGTTCCAAAGATAAGCGTTAAGTCACTGCACTCCCACAAATACTTATCAACTCAAATACATACACACACACACGCACTCGAATATTTGTTAAAACATGTATAACTCAAGAGATCAACAAGTGTTAAACGTACTTCCGGTTGCCGTTTCCAGGTTTCTTCGCTTAAGCGCCTTCCATCTTTTGAACTCATCACAGCCGAGCTCACGGGTACACATGTAAAAGCAGTTAAATCGATACCTTCAATAATGCACGCATTAAGCTTCAGTAAACGAACCCAAACTGATTTACATACATAAATAACTCTGCATAAACGTAACTTTTTGAATAACAGAGCATAAAGGAAAAATTTTATTTCAGCTCATTTTTAGTTAAGTATGATCCTTTGCAATGAAGGTAGAATCCTCCAAAAATACCGATGAAATCAACAAGCAGCGACAAAACTTTAGCCTTTTGAAAGTTATTTTTATTATTATTATATTTTTATATTTATATTTTTTCTTCACTTTGCATAATTCAAGGGTTGCCAGTGCTTGATTTTTTTTCTTTTGTTGCACAAGTGTTCGTGTAGGAACATTTTTTAGAGTTGGGTGAGCACAAATTTATGGCATCGTTCAAAGAGGATTTCTGCTGTCTGTTTGCGACATAATTTTTTATTGTTGCCATTTTCAGCACTTACGATTGTGGTAGATGGTTGAATTTTATGTTGAAACCTTCAATTTTTATTTTTAACAATAAAAAAAATGCCCAAAACTAACAATATGGAATACACCAAAGAGTTTAAAAGGGATAAAAATGTTCTATAAAGCTGTTTGAGTTGCTTGTAGCTATTAAATCGAAAGATAATCTTTTGAAAAGAAAATCCTTGTCAAAGAACCTTGATTGTGGCAGCTTGAATTGATATTGCAAGGGTATTAATATTTGTCAGTCCAACTGCTAAGTACTTCCTTTATTATTGAGCATTAAAAGTACTTTAAGCTAAGATAAAGTGAATTTGAAGCTAGTGAAAGCATATTTTTCAAGTTTTTAAATTTATTACAATCTGTGACGTCCGTGGCGTAGTTGGTTAAAGTGTGTGGCCGCTATGTCAACGAACCTTGGAGACCCAGGTTCGAACCCCAGCAGCGACAGAAAATTATTTGAATTAAAATAATTTTTCTGTACGGCCGCCACCTCTCTGCAGACAATGGCAAACCTCAGAGAGTAATCAAAATGCCATGTAAAGCTTCTTGAGAACGAGAACATTCCGTTCATCGCCGTTCGGAGTCGGCGTTAAGCATGTAGGTCCGGTTCTCGATCAATTGTGTACAAACTTAATAACACGCACAACACAATTGATCATAAGAAGCTAGGTCAAAGTCCTTTCAAGGGCTGAAATGGCCAGTTATTTAATTTTTAATCTAGAAAATCATAGTTGGCATGTGCAATCCTGTAGAAAATGTGAACGTGGGGTTCTAAAGATAAATGAGAAAAAAAGTATGATTACAAATGTGCTACCAAGAATTATAAGTTTAGCTTTAATGTATGATTTGAGCGATAATTTGGTGGTGGTGAACCACCTTACTACACATGTTTTACTTGATTATCCCTTTATTCCCACTTATCTACCATCCCTAAGGTGATCCTAAGTTGTATGGAGCAAAAGAGTAGTCTTAATATGCGGGACAACCCCTAAAAAGTTTCCAGTACTCGAAAAGTAAGGAATCTCTGATATGAGTCCAATCGAAGAAGATTTAAAGGTGCCGCAACAAGCTTATTTGGTCAAAGCTCATTGTCTTCATGTTGCTTAAAAATAATCGTAAAAATCCAAATATGACAGTATTTCGATAAAATGCAGTCGAAATATTTTCTGAAACTATGACTATGACTATGACTATATTAACACAAAAAATTGTGCGATTACGTTAATCTTTCTGTTGCCACCCAAAAAACTACACTGTCTGCCACCCAGGGTACCCGGGTACCGGATGTGAATGCATGCGAATTGTAGATATAAGTCCCCTGTAACCCAAAATAATTGTGTGTATTCGATCAATACTTATTTTTGCAACAGATACATTTAAGCAGACTCGGTAGTCGAGGTGGTGCGTGCTTGACTACCACTCCAAAAGTCCCGGTATCGAATCCCAGCCAGGCCATGGTCCCATGCATTTACTTTTCTGCATCTTCTTTCCTCATTTTAAATCAACTGAGATTGAGAATTCATCAATATTTACGACTTGAAGTTGTGGTTGGCGGTAGAGAAGTTTGTGGAAGAGATTGCCTAATAACTTGACTTGACAGAGGTAAAGGCATAACATTTGCCTCAAATTCAAATCCAGATGGTTCTACAACTTTTCGCCACTCTTAGAACATCATGCACTTGTTTCACTTCATTGTCCCTTTCTTTCCCACTTATCTTTCTTCGAACCCAAACTCTTGACTGAACAGATATTATACCTGAAATCCTTGGTTCAAGAAAAAAAAAGAAATTTAATTTAATGAGTAAAAACAATTGCTTATAAAATTTTTTTTATTATAAAAAGTAATGCATTTGGCTATGTCATCAACGCACCCGTTAGCATTTCAACGTGTCAACTTTATTTTATTCTTGTCTTTATTTGTACATGTATTCTTATCCTTATACCCAAAAATATCCTTAACCTTTACCTTATACTTGTCTTTGTTCTTTTCAATATCTCTGTCATTACGCTTTTCTTAATCCTCTCTGCAATTCTTGTTCACATCTTTGTTCAAATCCTTGTCTTTATTCTTGTCTTTACTTTTGTTGCAATTTCTGATCGTTCCCTGGTCTTAATTGTTGCCTTAGTTAACCCTTTCATGTCTGAATTAAAATGAGAAGGGCTTGACTCAAATATGAATTAACAAAAATTTTAAAGTCCTTGTTGTCCTAGTTCGTTTATTACAGGATGTATGGGACTGGTTGGACATACTAAACATTTTTTTCGAGTTTTTTTTTTAAATAACTCTCTTAACTTTATTTATTTATTTTGTTTACTTGGTTTTTTAATAAAACAATAATTTTTATTTTCTTAAACACTTTTTATAAAAACAATTTTTCGCGTCACGGTCTTGATCTTAATTTTGACAATTTCACTCTACGGAGAACGGCTACTAAATGAACACGCGTACAGCTTTCAATAGAACAAGTAGTTGTTAGTATGCACAACTCATAAGGCTATATAATGCAAAAAACCGCAGGTCAAAAAAAAAATGATAATAGCGGAGAAGCCTATAAGTACAATGTTGCCTATTTGCAACATTCCCTCTCATTGTTGTTCTTATACTTGTTTCTCAAATTTTTGTTCTTATGTTTGTTCTAATCCTTGGACATAGCCGTGCCCTAAGCATTTTTAGAATCCTCTTTCTTATCCTTGTTCCATTACTTGCAGTAATTCTTGTCTAAATACCTTGTTCAAATCCATATCCTAGTCATAACCCAAAAATAAATTATTAAAATTCAATTATTTCTATGTTTTTGTTCAATTATTACTGAATATTACTCTGTAGAAAGCGACAATTTGATTATTTTTTTGTAACAATCACATCGCAAATAAAATTCCAAATTTCAAAAATTTGAACATATTTTTCATGGGTACTTTTTATTGCGTCACTTTGTGTGGAGGATAGACGTGGTTTTTTCGATTTTGATTTGAAATCGAAACTTTAGAGTATGTGCAAAATTTCAAAAGTTTAGATTAATTTTTTGGAATTTTTAGAGATTTTATCACTTTGGGAGGAAGGCGTAGTTTTTTTATCCGATTTGTCTCATTTTTGAACTTGATCGTTATGATATCTTCAAAATTACAAATGTTTTCGTAATAACGGACAGACCAACACTCATTATAATCAAAACTATGGTATATATGTATACTTTTCTATGCCTACGCCTCTTTACGGACGTTTTAATCGGAATGACGCTGTAAGCATGGGCGTATAAAATCTGAAATATACATACGAATCAAAGGCATATGGAACTTCTTTATTTTTCTGTTTTGTTTTTTTTCATCCTGGAACCAAACTTCAAATGTATTATTGGGATTTTTTCCTAAGTAACCATTTGAAATGCACCCAAGGTGGACATACCCTAAAAAATAAAACAAAAAATTATTTATTTGGCCAAAACTTATTTTATTTCTCAACATAACCTCATTGTAGCTCGATACACACATCCAACGTTTTTCTAACATTTCAATCTCTTCCGAATAATACGATTTCAGCAATCCTTCAATATAGGTGTTTGTTTCAGCGATGATCCATCTGGAAAATATGGTGCAGATTCTTTTTGCCCTTTTCAAGATGATCGATATGGACATTACTGTTTGTATAAAAAAAACTGTCTCCATGACTTTGTTGTCTTCGATTCTCAAGGACAAGTTTTCTGTTTCGACTGTTCTTTGGTCCCTGGTGTGTTGTGTTTGATCCATGTTTCCTCTACGGCTACGAAAAGGCGCAAATACTCGCTAAATACTTCTTTGAATGTGTCACAAGGAGCGGAACCCATCTGGCAGATAGATTCTCATTTCCAAACATATATGCAAAATGATACGTAGCCATTCAGTTTAGGTGCCCTTAACCTCAGCAATCTTATTCAATTTCATTTGCTGATTTTCCAATATGATATCATGGATTTCATTGGCGATTTCTGGCGTTGTGACCTTAATGGGATGACCAGAACTTTCGGGGCCTCTGTGTTCATACAACCGCAACGTAAATCAGTAACCACTTGTGAATCGTTCCGAAAGAAGTGAAGGAGTCTCCTCCCCATAAGTTTAACAAGCTATGCTTTGATTTGCGTAAGTTTTTTCCACACAGGAAATAATGTTTAATCAAGACGCGCAATTCACTTTTTTCCATGTTTACAAAAGTCTTCAGGGTTGTTTTTTTCAGATTTGACCAAACAGAACTGGTAGCCATGGAACTAAATGAAGTCATGAATAAAAATCAAGAAAATTTGAATGTGTTCTAATTAAGGAACTTCACAACTGGAGAGATGGCACTACACGTGGCATCTGCAATTGGGTCCCTAATTGTTTTCTTTTTCAAGGATTTTTTTCTTTGCTCTCTCTTATCTTTTTCGTATATTGTATGCAAAAAAAAACATAATTCTTTTTTCTTTGATGTTAAATTTGTTATTATGTAACATTTAATGTTAAATTTGCAAATTTGTTAAATTTGTAACAATCAAGTTATTATGAATTCAGCTGTTCTAAGAACCACATGAAAAAGCCTTAATCGTAATTTTATTTAAACCAGCACTCAAAAAGTACTTCTCTAGTTTAGGTTAACTTCGGATTCAATTTCAATTTCGAAGAACTGGTCTTTAGTGTATAAAAAAACGGTGTAAAATATAGCTTGGTCGGAATTGAAAAACGACGCCATATGATAAAGAGGAAGTGTCACATAGTTTGTCAAGAAATCTAGACTGGGGAAGTGTTGGTAATCATTGTGTTCAACCAATGAGTCGGTCTTTAGTTTTCCGCACTTTTCATGAAAAGACAAAAATAATAAATCGGATCAAAGGTAATGAAGTGCGATTTCCGAAAACTACTGAAAAGCTCCTTTACATTTCGGTGTTATGTTAAAAACCAGAATAGATTAATGTTTGTAGGTTTAGAAGAACTACACTTTCTTTAATACTTTAAACTTCGGTCTACATTTTACACTTTATACTCTGTCTCAAGTGTACTCTCAAAAATTATCAAAATATAAACAAAAAAAACATCACGAAAGTTTTAAATGGTCACTCCGCAATACGACACCGCAACGCCTTTAACTACATTATTTCTTCTATTTTTTTTTTCTTGCCATCAAGTTGTTCCTCTTCATCGTCGTAAAACTACGCATTTATGGAAAATTTGTTGCTGTAGTAACGGAAAGTTGAACAATTAGGTTATTTCAATTTTATTGAGCTAAGTTTCTTGTTTCAGATTTAACGGTTATTATTATTATTTCCTTGAATGGCTGAGTGAGCATAAATAAAACAGCGGCATCGTTAAAATGTGTTAGCATCGTTAAAATCACAATTTTACTTAAGAAGCATTTTATTGTGTATGAAGTTGGCAAAAAAACATATCCAAGTTAATGAACTATCAAAAATTTATAGCTTTTTTTTGACCACTTGCAACGTCGATTATATAACGATATAATATACCACAAAGGTTTTATCCTTATAACTGCTAAGCTGATTATCTGTTTACTATAGTTTGATTTGCTAAACTTGTTCAGAATAAATTATGTAAACAATGTAAACAAAATTTTCAAGAAATAGTCATAATTTCCAAAAATGAATCCACGATACCGAAAGGTTCGATGCAGTGTGAGTGCGAGTCTGTACATTAGGGTGGCCTTTAACTGTATGCGCAATTTTTTTTTATAAATTGAATATGTGCGGTGCCCTCGTTTGTTTCTTATCATGCCAAAATTATATTCTGAAAATTTCAGGAAAAAATATTAATATTTAGACGTGCCGCAAAACGAAACTTCATTCGAAATACACATTCATATAGGAAAAAATTGTTTTTTTTCAACAATAATTAAAATTAAGACAATTTTGTGTGATTTTTTAATCAACGAAACATAATATCGCATTAGGCATATAATTTATTTTTCCAACGTGCTATCACTCGTCGAAAACGGTTGACTAATACGAAAATTACAACATTTTTATTGTTTTTAAGAAATATTTTTTTTCCGAAAACAAATGAAATTAATGTAATCATTTTTTTCCAATCTTTTATTGGCGTATGAGTATAAACATTTCTTTCCAAGGAGATATTATGTGTCGAAATCGGGTAAAAAATGCGAAAACTCAAAATTTTTTGTGGAGCAAAAAAACTTTTTTAAAAAAAATACTTTTTTCGAAAATACATACGTAAAATTATCGTATTAAATACGTAAAATTAATCAATAGATTTGTTTTTTTTTATTTTTTTTTTTTTTTTATTTAAATTTAACACCGTTTATTATTCATAATTGTTTTTACTTTAGTTATTGCTCGTAGGGCCGAAATAAAATTTCACCCGAATAATCTACATTTAAAAAAGTAAAATCTTTAAATTCTCAATCAAACAATCAGAAATACATATATACTTTTAGGAGATAATCCCGTTAGTTAGTGTTTTTAGTTAGGAGGCTTAATTTAACCGCATGTTAAGCTGTGTCGTTCAGTACTATTAGAGAAGTAACGATTTTCAGAACATCAGTGTAGTCATTTTGAGATTTCCAATCTTCCGAATGTACTTAAAGAAATCTGTTCCAATTTTGAAACGTTGTGAAAGTTTCATCGATGGTGGTGATAAAAAGTCGACGATATTTTTATTAATAAATGTTTGTATATCTTCTTTGGGTAAAAATACTTTCTTTCTGCTATCACTTTCAAACTGGTCATCTTCCTTGATTTTTTTAGCCATGTCAACTTTAATTTCTGTCGTTTCGTCGAACAACACAAAAGGAGGAGAAAAGGTACATTTGTCTATCTGGGTAGTACTAATACTCATGGAAACTGTAATTCATATGATATTTTTCCTGTGCTCTTTCTACATTATAATACTCGTAAGATCTCAAATAACAAACCTAAACCAATTTTTAATTATTATACAAATCATACTTCTTTCCCGCTTCTTCTCCTCGAGTTTGCGCTTCCTATGTTTTTCTTTTTGACGTAGAATACGTCATTCTCGGAGGTAAGTAGGGTGGTTGATAGTGATCAGGTGTCGGTATTTATATAACTTTTTGAGCCTTTGGTGGGCCTAAAGTACTGATCGTACAATGTTGATGTTAGCACTTGTTGGTCTGCTTGATCCTCAATGCGACAAAAATTCATGTTAGAACTCTCTAACTTATATAAATTTTACACAATTACATTCAATATAAAGCTAACATTTGATGTTTTTGTTTGCTTAAACTTGCTACCTATTTATCGACAGTTTCCGGTTTTATCGACAAAACCATAAAATTTGTATGGGAGCCGCCCTAAAGAGTGGTCGGAGGGAATAGATGTCAAAGGCAAAAATGTTCCTTTTGCAAAAGTAATGGGGATCGGTCATACATATTAACCCTCTCCGGCACTCTCTTAAAGGTCATATGCCCAAGTGTATGGAATAAATAAACAAAAACCATTAAATTTGTATGAGAGCCCCCCTAAGGAGTGGTCGCAGGAAATAGGTGTTAAAAGCAAAAATGTTCCTTTTGCAAAAGTAATGGGGGTCGGTCATACATATTAACCCTCTCCGGCACAAAAACCATAAAATTTGTATGGGAGCCCCCCTAAGGTGTGGTCGGAGGGAAAAGGTGTCAAGAGCAAAAATGTTGCTTTTAAAAAAGTAATGGGGGTCGGTTATATATATTAACCCTCTCCGGCACTCTGTTGAAGGTCATATGCTCAGGTGTATAGAATAAATATTTTGCTAAATAGGTTTTAAAAAAGATGTCATCAAAATCGAATTGACTAATTCTACGTCTTGTGTTACGACATAGTCGAAACTACTGTATCTTTTTTTTCCCCCGATTACGTTTGAGCTTCTGCCATGCTCTTCAGACGTCATCAACGTCAATCATGCAACCGGGTCTTCCATTTTCTCTATGGAGTAGTAAGAACTGGCTGTCTTCCTCTATTCGGATTAGGTGCAGAACGTCCCTGTGTGAAATATCAAATAGATTGTCCAATTCATCGCAGAATAAAGTTTTTTCTGTTGTGCATTTCTGACTTCTTTGTAAATTTTTCGAACATTTGCGCAAATCTAACAACTTTTGAACACATCGATGGGGGAACTCGCAGGTATGCTTGACTTTTTCCAAAAATCTATGCAAGTTAAGATCACCTTTTATTCAATAAGTAAATTGTAAATGTAAACAAAATTGTATCTTAAAGATGCAAGAATGGTTTTGTCTTAAGATTCTTTTTTTAAGCTAAAAATGTGTTATGTCAGCAAATATTCTGGCTGATGCAATATTTCATCTTGTCATGAAATACTTTTGTTTATAATAAAGCAATCAAGCCATCCTCACTTTTGTTTATATTAAAAGCCTTTAAATAAGAGAAGAACTGATTTTTACAGATAGGTTTTTAGTCCAGCTCAGCCACTTGAGTTCATAGAGTGTTTAAGTGAAGTGAATAAAAAAGATACAGTAGTTTCGACTATGTCGTAACACAAGACGTAGAATTAGTCAATTCGCTTTTGATGACATCTTTTTTAAAAACTATTTAGCAAAATATTTATTCCATACACCTGAGCATATGACATTTAAAAGAGTGCCGCAGAGGGTTAATATGTATGACCGACCCCCATTACTTTTGCAAAAGGAACATTTTTGCGTTTGACACCTATTCCCTCCGATCACTCCTTAGGGGGGCTTCCTTACAAATATTATGGTTTTTGTATATTTATTCCATACACCTGAGCATATGACCTTTAAGAGAGTGCCGGAAAGGGTTCATAGGTAGGACTGACCCCCATTATTTTTGCAAAAGGAACATTTTTGCCTTGGACACCTATTCTCTCCGACCACTCCTTAGGGGGGCTCCCATACAAATTTTATGGTTTTTGTGCCGGAAAGGGTTAATATGTATTACTGACCCCCATTACTTTTGCAAAAGGAGCATTTTTTCCTTTGACACCTATTTCCTCCGACCACTCCTTAGGGGGGCTCCCATACAAATTTTATGGTTTTCGTTTATTTATTCCATACACCTGAGCATATGACCTTTAAGAGAGTGCCGGAGAGGGTAAATATGTATGACCGACCCCCATTACTTTTGCAAAAGGAACATTTTTGCCTTTGACACCTATTCCCTCAGACCACTCCTTAGGGGGGCTCCCATACAAATTTTATGGTTTTGTCGATAAAACCGGAAACTGTCGATAAATAGGTAGCAAGTTTAAGCAAACAAAAACATCAAATGTTGGCTTTATATTTCATGTAATTGTGTAAAATTTATAAAAGTTAGAGAGTTCTAACATGAATTTTTGTCGCATTGAGGATCAAACAGACCAACAAGTGCTAACATCAACATTGTACGATCAGTACTTTAGGCCCACCAAAGGCTCAAAAAGTAATGTAAATACCGACACCTGATCACTATCAACCACTACTTACCTCCGAGAATGACGTATTCTACGTCAAAATAATAAACTTTTTTAAAAACACAGAAAGTACAGGTGTTTAATTAATTTGCATTCTTCTATAGTAAGACTTGCACTTGAATTCAAAGATAATTTCACTGTTTTTACTTTAAAAATTAATACTTGAAGGACATATATGTTAGAAGGTAACCAGTGTTTTCACTTTTAATAGATTCAATTACATATATTTTTTGTTTTAAATGTAATCAGTTGATCGGTAAAACATAATTGTAGAACGTTAGTTAAAATAATTTTCGAAAAAAATTGAAATTTTTTTTTTCGCTCGACAAAATAGTTGTAGTTTTCTCACTTTGTAGCCAATTAAAACGGATGATAGATCGTTTGTGAGATAATGTTATGTTAAATACGATATTATGTTGAGTAGACTAGAAAAGAACATTAAATTGTCTTAATTTTAATTATTGTTGGGAAAAAACAGTTTTTTCTAATATAAAGGCATATTTTGAATGAAGTTTCGCTTTGCGGCACGTCTAAATATTAATATTTTTTCTTGAAATTTTCACAATATACTTTTGATATGATAAGAAATAAACGAGAGCACCGCACATGTTCAATTTCTAAAAAAAAAATTAAGGGCCACTCTACTGTACATAGCTCATTTCGGCCCGCGGATCTGCACTTTTTATGGCGTCTCGCGACCGCGCACTAAAGCCAAGTTTTTAAAGCAATAGCAATCACTTGTAAATTAGAACGATAAAAAATATTTGTAGTGTACAAACGTGAGTGAGGAACCCTTAAACTAACCTAAATGCAAATGGTAAGGAACCACACAAAAGAAAAAGCAAAGCAAAATCAAGACCAAAACCAAAAATAAATATGGATTAAGACAAAAATTCAGAACAGGATTGGGAAAAGGACTATGGAAGGTATTGAGACAAGGATAAGGACAAAGATTTAGACATTTCTAAAACAATATTTAGGACAAGATTGGGATAAGGAAAAGAACAAGAAAGGAAAAGAAAGGAAAAGAACAGAGTGGAAAACAACAAAATTTAATTCAATATATATTTTTAATTAATAAAGTTATAAAAGAAAACAAACATGAACTGACTTTGTCCGTTAGAATTTTACGATTGACTTGTTTAAATACGACAGAGGATAACAAGAATACCAACTCAAAAATAATACAAAAAAAGAACAATTAAAAAGAAAGTAAAGATGAGTTCCTGTGGCATTGCCATACAAATCGAAATCAGGGATGACACAAGGATGTGGACACACTTAAGACAAGATTAAGGACACAAAATGGGAAAAGTAGTGGGACAAGGATTAGGAAAGGAACTCGGACAAGGATAAGGTCAGAAATTTGGCTTGGGTTAAATCAAGAGTTTAGATATGAAAAAAGAAATTATTTGGACAAATATATAAGTATAAGGATAAGGATAAGGATAATGATAAGGATAAGGATAAGGATAAGGATAAGGATAAGGATAAGGATAAGGATAAGGATAAGGATAAGGATAAGGATAAGGATAAGGATAAGGATAAGGATAAGGATACGGATAAGGATAAGGATAAGGATAAGGATAAGGATAAGGATAAGGATAAGGATAAGGATAAGGATAAGGATAAGGATAAGGATAAGGATAAGGATAAGGATAAGGATAAGGATAAGGATAAG
The DNA here is from genome assembly GCA_943735915.1 of Pherbina coryleti. Classification (NCBI taxonomy): domain Eukaryota; kingdom Metazoa; phylum Arthropoda; class Insecta; order Diptera; family Sciomyzidae; genus Pherbina; species Pherbina coryleti. The sequence goes on from OX030950.1 coordinate 66,425,187, forward strand.
GATAAGGATAAGGATAAGGATAAGGATAAGGATAAGGATAAGGATAAGGATAAGGATAAGGATAAGGATAAGGATAAGGATAAGGATAAGGATAAGGATAAGGATAAGGATAAGGATAAGGATAAGGATAAGGATAAGGATAAGGATAAGGATAAGGATAAGGATAAGGATAAGGATAAGGATAAGGATAAGGATTAGGATAAGGATAAGGATAAGGATAAGGATAAGGATAAGGATAAGGATAAGGATAAGGATAAGGATAAGGATAAGGATAAGGATAAGGATAAGGATAAGGATAAGTATAAAGATAAGGATAAGGATAAGGATAAGGATAAGGATAAGAATAAGGATAAGGATAAAGATAAGGATAAGGATAAGGATAAGGATCCAGATAAGGATAAGGATAAGGATAAGGATAAGGATAAGGATAAGGATAAGGATAAGGATAAGGATAAGGATAAGGATAAGGATAAGGATAAGGATAAGAATAAGGATCCAGATAAGGATAAGGATAAGTATAAGGATAAGAATAAGGATAAGGATAAGGATAAGAAAAATTATAATGATAAGGATAAGGATAAGGATAAGGATAAGGATAAGGATAAGGATAAGGATAAGGATAAGGATAAGGATAAGGATAAGGATAAGGATAAGAATAAGGATAAGGATAAGGATAAGGATAAGGATAAGGATAAGGATAAGGATAAGGATAAGGATAAGGATAAGGATAAGGATAAGGATAAGGATAAGGATAAGGATAAGGATAAGGATAAGGATAAGGATAAGGATAAGGATAAGGATAAGGATAAGGATAAGGATAAGGATAAGGATAAGGATAAGGATAAGGATAAGGATAAGGATAAGGATAAGGATAATGATAAGAATGAGGATAAGTTCAATATTCTATCTGTATAACTTGCTGCCATTACTTTGAAACTATTCATACAAATATTTCCGTTTCCTAAACGTCTTCCGACCCAAAAGAAATTATAGGGATTATCACCTTATTCTAATCTTATAGAAATAAATATATGTGAATATATTAGTTACTTACTTATCATACTTATCTGGCGTTTACGACCGTGGTTCGGTTTTCTAAGAATTTGCGCTAGACATTTCTGTTTTGCACTTGCTGGCACCAGTTGAAAACACCAAGCGTCTTCAGGTTTTCTAACACTTGATCCTTCTAACAAAGATGTGGGCATCCTCTTCTGCGTTGACCGCTATTGGGTACAGAATTGAATTTTTTTTTTTTGCTGGAGCGTCGTTTTTAATCCGCAACAAGACCTAGCCAGTCTGTTGGCAAGAGTAATCCTTCGTTTTATCTCAATACTGAAATCGTTGGAAGAGTTTACGTTGGATCTCATGTAGACGAAGTGCTTAAAAACCTCTTAGGAGGTGTTGTCAACAGTAACGTAATTTCCAAGACGCTGAGACTGTTTGTTGACACTAGCTATTTCATATTATCTGCGTTCACTGCATGAGCTATTAGTATCAACTATTTCGCTAATCTGGAGAATGCTGCACGGAATTGGCGCGTATTATGGCCAATCATATTGATATCATCAGCAGTTGGAAAATATCGTGTCACTATGTCTCAGATTAGCAGCTCGGATGATCTTCTCCATCATTAGGTTGAAAAATTCGCACGATAGGGAATCACTTTGTTTGGATGGGTAAGATTCTTCCCGATTTTAACTGTGCTGCTGGCGTTGCTCAGTGTCATTCTACAAAGACTTATGAGTTTTGCAGGAATACCAAATTCAAACATAGGGGAGTATAGATGATTCCTTATTGGACTGTCGAAGGATACTTTGTAATCAACAAAAAGATAGTGCATGTCCATTTGTTCCTCTATGGTCTTCTCCAAGATATTTCGTAGCGTACATATCTGGTCGATAGTGGATTTTCCAGGTCTGAAAGCACACTGGTAAGGTACAATTAGCTGGTATACGATGGCCTTTAGTTTTTAACATAGTACACACGACAGGATATTAAAAAGGCTTATCCCATGGTAGTTGGCACAAATGGTGGAATCGTCATTCTTTTGGATTCCGCAGAGTTGAGTTTCCCATCATTTGGAATGCATTCTTCCGACCATATTCTGCATAGAACCTCATGAACTCATTTAAATAGAGCTTCGCCTCCATTTTTGAAGAGCTCAATATGTAGGACATCGGCTCCTGCGGCTTTATTTTTTTTTAAGCCAAGCTATAGCTTTCAATACCTCATTATAGTCGGGTAAATCTATTGGCGGAATTTTTGTCGTCGTCGCCATTCAGAAGTCTAGAGAAGTGTTTCCTCCACATCATCAGTTTACTCTGGATATCTGTCACTAGATTCCCGATTTCATTCTTGCAGGAAAAGGCCCCGGTCTTAAAACCGTCGACCAGGTGCCTTATTTTTTCAAAAAATTCCTGTCCTCATTTTTGCCACCTAAATATATCTAAATATATTGGCATAAATTAATTAATTTAAGCAACTAACCTGACTCCAGTAGGTATCATGCAAAATGAAGGCGCTCACCACGATATATCAATATTTTTATTTTAAAAAAACACTAACAGGTGGTTTCATTGAAGCATTTTAATCGATTTTAAATTTTTTTTCATTTTTAAATTCCACAAAATTAATTTTGTTAACACACACCCGCTACCATACAGACGCAAATTAAACACACATAAACATTGACACACCAAACATTAAAGTGAAATTGTGCTGCACTCCAACAGTTTCCTGTATTTTTGTTTCAAATCTCTTTTTTGCCACATTAAAGTGTTCTGTGCAAATAAATGCCGTGGGGATTTTTTTTCCGTTCAATGCTTCTGTGCAGCTAACAGCATCCGTTTTTTTATTTTATTTTTTTTTTTTTTTGTATTTTTTGCCTTTTATTTCATAAGTTGTAGTTGGCTCTTATTTAAGGCAACGAATTAATAGCAGCAGCAGCAGCAGCAGGAAAGAAGACTCTGGGTAATGTTCTTCACATATTATTTAAATCGACGTAAAAATTATCAAGGGAAAAAAGAAACAACAAGCTTAACATGACACAAACTCCTAACGGGGCTTTAATAATTGTAAAAATATAAAAATTTTGTAACTTTCATCTCTTGCAGCTGATTTTAATTTCGTTCCTTGTTTTAGTTCAAGACTTTGGCAGGCTTTTAAGGATTCTGCAAGAGCTCTGCAAAATTATTTCACTTCTGCAATTAGTGTGTGTCAGTTTGTGTTTGTTGTTGTTTTTGTTGTATTTTTGCTGTACAACATCCTTGCATTTAAGATTAGCGGTTTTCTGAAGAACACGTAAACGCCATTAAAACGTCGTTGTGCAATACTTAAAAGTTAAATTCACATGTACACACACCCACATATAGCCAACAATATAAAGATGCACGTAAATGCACACATTAGAGCAGACACATTTTTATTTTTTACTTTTTTCTCTACACAACACTAAAATCCTTACATTTCACTCTATTGTTATCCATTCTGTTTTCTTTGTCTGCTCTATTTGCAGCTCGATATTGAATGTTCATGGATGCGAGAATCTCACATCGATTGGATTTTTCAAGGACCTGCATGCTTAGTACTCTTGCTGAATTTAATATTTCTCATACGCATCATGTGGGTAAGCAATGTCAATCTTTTATTCATTTTTTGTCGTATTTTGTCCCTATTTCTAATATCCTCGTAAAAATCTTCCTTATCCCTCTTCTTACTTCTCAAAACTTAGACTTCAAACAATGTATATTTGAAGGGTATGGCATTAACATGTTTCTATTTCGCTGAGTTAAGCTGTTAAATTTAAGAAGCTTTAAGAAATTTTTAAATTTTTTTGTATCCGCCAAGTTAAGTGTATACCTCGAAAAACTTTTGAAAAGGCTGCAGATAAAGTGCACGGATATTTAATCAATATTTTTGGAAATACTCTCATGTTTTCTTTCGTACACCTTTAATAATAAAAAGTGATTTAGAAACACTTTTTTCAGTAAGGATTTTACAAAATGACAGATCACTCGTCACTAAACTATCTTTCAAGAAGATCCACTGTTTCTCAAGCAGAATTTTGTATAGCCATGAGACCCAAAGCCCCGATATCTTAATGGCTGCGTCAGTAAGCAAAATTCCAGACAAAACAACGGTTTGGTGTGGTCTATGGACTGGTGAAGTCATCGGCCCATATTTCTTCAAAGGTGAAACCGACCGGAACGTAGCTGTGAATAGCATCCTTTATAGAGCCATGAAAACGAACTTTTTGCTGCCCGTGACCTCGACGATATTTGACTCCAACAAGACAGCGCTACTTTCCATATACTCGTGAAACCATGAGCTTATAGCGAGAACAATTTGGTGAACTGTTTATTTTACGATTCTGACCGAATTGACCGCCTAGATCAACGATGTCCACAAAAACTATGAGAGAAGAGTGTAACAAAAACTTTAACAAAAAGCCAACACCAACAAAAAAGCGTTGGACAATGAGGAATAACCAACACCAAAGAACACATAATTAACCAACAACGAAAAGGACATGAAAGCAACAATATTCCTACAATATATAACAACCCAATAAAACAAACGGATTCGTTTCGAGTTCGAGGCGAAACCGAGATCTCCTGTATTTAGTTCGAAAACGAAATTCGTTCTATTTTCATTTTCGAGTCCGTCATCGGAAGAAATTCACACTTCGATTTCGAAACGACATTTTTAGAATAAAAGAATCGATTTCGAAACGAGATTTTTAAAATAATCGCATCGGTTTCGAAACGAGATTTGTGGAACAATCGGATCGTATCGAAACGAGATTTTTTAAATTTTCTTATATTTTCAAATAGATTTATATACTTTTATTTTTATAAATTTTTAAAAATTTTAAATTATAACTTCATTGCAGCTTATAAAATTCTTTTTGTACACTAAAATGTTTGTAAGAGAAGCCGTTCGGTAAAGGGAAAGTTCCCCACTGCAGTTCACTGCCGTGGCGGAAGGTGCTGGACAAAAAGTTTCTCTAATTGCAAAAAAATATGTAGATATATCCTATCTCGTTGACATCTTGTGCATCCATTTTTTTGAAATTAATTTTGTTTTTGCTTCTGCAGAGGAACTTCTTGTGTCCACCATCTTCAGTCACGGCCGGGAACTTCAGTTAGAAATTTACCCCTCTACCGGATGGTTTCTCTTAACCTATTTCATCTCTTTATTTATACTTTATATGGCATGGTGTAGCTACCTAATGAAATTATATTAGGTAGGTATTATAAATTAATAATACCACTTGAAATTCTCATACGTTTCATTTTATTAAAAATAAACTTAAAAAATGTCAAAATGCGCGCGTTTGACTTTTAAATCCATGCCACATTTTTTATTTTTTTGAAGAATTGTATTTTATTCCTTTGATACATTAAAATCGTTTAAATAAAGAAACAAAATTTAAAATATTGTTTTTATTAATATTCTCCACAAAATATACATATTTCATAAAATTAAATATTCGCTTTTTAAATATTCTCGGATTCATCTCGAATTTGAATAGAAAGCGAGAACTCGGATCAGAGATGTCGGCTCCGTTTAGAATCCGAAACGAATCCGAGTCCGCTCTATGGTTTATTGCGAATTCATATTGTTGAACACACACCAACAAAAACATGCGATATAGCATCCATCAGTCTATGTTGCGTACTTTAAACAACAAACCAATCAGAAGCAATGGTGAATTCGGCGAATTACAACAAATATTAAAATATTGAAGTTACTGTAACGAGTAGAATCTCCTTTCTTTTCGTTTATTTTTATACCCCTACGTTTAAAAAACGTAAATGGGGGTTTATTAATTTTGTCACTCCGTTTGTAACGCCCATAAGAAGGCGTGGTAGGTATAGAAAAGTATATATATTCTTGATCAGCATCACCACCCGAGTTGATTTAGCCATGTCCGTCTGTCCGTCTGTCTGTGATCACGATTGCAGCCGTAATTTTAAAGATATCATCATGAAATTCAATATTTAAGCTTTTATTTAAACAATAAAAGTCAAGTTCGAAAATGAGCCAAGTTGTATGAAAACCACGCCTGCCTCCCATACAAAGTGACTTTTTCAAAACGGTTAAATCTCTTAGAATTCCACAAAAATTAATATATTGACTCGCAATTTTGCATACGACTTGATATTTAAAATACACTCTAAGTATGAAATTCAACCAAATCGGATGAAAACTACGCCTATCTCCCATACAAAGTGACTTTATCAAAAAGGTAAAATCTCTCTAAAATCCACAAAAATTATTATATGGACTTGAAAGTTTGCACATGAACTTTGATATATACCGTGTATTATGTGTATGAAATTCAACCAACCACCATTTTTTTGTCGATTATTAAGCCGCCTTCGACAGTCCAATAAGGAATCATCTATACTCAACCATATCTGAATTTTGTATTCCTGCAAAACTCATCCGCCTTCGCAGAGTGACACTGAGCAACACCAGCAGTATAGTAAAAATTGGAAAGGATCTCACCCCTCTATTCGATACCAATCAAGGTTTCAGACAAAGTGATTCCCTATCGTGCAACTCTTTCTGCCTAATGATGGAGAAGATCATCTAAGCTGCTTATCTGACATATAGTGGCAAGATATTCAACAACTGCTGATGATATCGATATCATTATCCATAATACGCGCAAAATCAGTTCAGCATTTTTCGCATTAACGATAGAGTTGAGTCAAATGGGTTTTGATGTGAACGCAGATAAGACGAAATACCTAGTGTCAACAAACAAGCAATCCTAGCGTCTTGAAAACCACGTTACTATTGACAACACCTACTAAGAGGTGGTTAAGGTTTTCATCTACATGGAATGCAACGAAAACTCTTTTAAAGGTGTCAGTATTGAGATAAAACGAAGAATAATTCTTACCAACATGTCGTCCACCATGCGCCCAATTATCGTAAACGCCAATTTTTCGAAAAATTTTTTTGTTCCATTTATTAATTCAGCATCAGATACCCACATATCTTTATTATATAGGTAATAAAAAACAAAAAAAAAATTAGAAGTAAACTTAAAAAGTAAACTAAACACCACACATTAAATCAAAAACACAAAAAACCGTTTCCTGTAAAATGTTCATTTTGGCGCTTACGATAATTGGACGCATAGGGGACGATGTGTTACTTTGGGCTGACTAGGCAATTGAGAAGCAGAGCCCTCTCTCGACGAACAAAAGTCGTGCTCTCTTGGGTTGTCTTTTAATGCCCCTAACAATGAAAAAGTAGTGGTTTATCAGTGAAAATGCTTATATTGCTTTTCAAAATAATCTGCACGATGATCAATACACTTTTGCATTCATTTGAATCAATTTTCGAAACAGTTTTGCTACTCTATAGGGCAGTGGGGCCCAAGAAATTTCAATCGCGGGCCAATGCTTAAAAAAACAGAACAAACACAAAATGTTGCTCATCGTTGCTTTTGACAAAAAATCAAACAAAACAAAACAAAAACAATTACAATGCTATAAAATTACATATCATGAAGTACACTGCCAGTCTTAATTTCTATTCCAATGACAATGCTTGCATGAAAAATTACTCGACACACAAGTAACGGGACAATCAGCTTCAGCATCGACATCATCGAGTGTGCGTTTTTTATTTTGGCTTTGCATACATTTGTTTTTGTAAAATTCGCTGGAAAATGTGCTGAACACTGAACGAGTGAGGTTTGTGTTGTTATTTTTTGCATGCATTCTTTGAATTTGGCTCGTCGTAAAGATAAAATTAAGATAGAAAAAAATTTTTATGAAGGGCCACGCGGGCCATATGGGCCACTACGTGGGCATGATTGCTAGAGGGCATAAAAAAGGTTAACATGCATTTTTTCCTTAATATGAAGGAGCAATAAAGTATCAGTGGTCATCCGGACTGTAAGACGTTTTGAGTGCTTAGAAACTCTTTTGTTTGAGCTGATGTGCTGATCTTTCTTCGGTGGTTGGTTTTCCTCAATTCGTCAAAGACTTCCAGCAAACAAATGGTTGTGTACTCTCCACCATTAACAGTTCTCTGTTGCTCAAGAAGTACAGTTGAGACATGACTTGTTTTTCTGAAAAAACGGGCAACCATTTGCTTGAATGTGCTCCGTCCGCGTGCAAGTGTTGTCAGGTCTTGCTCACTTTGAAAAACCCCAACAGTGGATTGCTGCATTGTTTCGAGCTCATAAGTGTAGATCCATGATTCGTCACCTGTGGTTGTGTCGTAGACGTGTTTCGAACCACTTCCGCTGTTATTTCCCAGCATTCCCTCACCAACCGATACGAATTTTTTTTTTAGCAACAGTCAAATGATGGGATATTCAACGGGAATAAATCTTCCTTTCATATTTTTTATTTGTAAAAATAATTATTTTCAAAGCTGCGGTAGCTGATCTCAGGGAGCTTCGTCAAATAAGGTGTCTTGTGGTGAGCACGAGATCTCTCAGATCATCTGAAATGAAAAATCCAATGGAATTTCGTTAACATAAGGTATAATCGAGTTTTTAATCAAAGGACTAAGCAAAATATTAATTTTTGACAAAATGGCGGCTTCTCAAAAAAGTCAATTGTCTATAAAATGGAAATTATTTATCGGTAAGAAAAGAGATTCGATAAAATACTAGAAAATATAGTATATATCTATACATATAGTATATATCTGTACATATATATGGTATATGAAATACTAGAAATATACTTTAAAAACTTATTTTAAAAGTTGAAACTGATCGGTTCTTTAAAAACATGGTCTTTACAAATGTGCGTGTTAATTCACACTATGTAATTTTCTGTTTGTGTTTACACATAAATATTAAATATTCCGAAAATAAAATAAAAAAATTGGCCTCCTCACTACATATACCCCTTATGAATGAAAATACGCAAACAACGCAGTCATAAATGTTTATTACGATAATAAATTAGAAGTCTTAAAGGACTCGAAATGATTGTTGGGTACGTTATTGATATTTATTATATTTCTTTAACTGTTTAACGCGATAGGATAATTCTTTGAGCCCTTCGAGATATTTAAGCTCTCCAGCGAGCAAAATTGTCATCCCTCAGATATTGGCAATTTGTGTGGCAAAGGTTTTTCTGCGACGTTGCTATGACATT